>QXTE01000150.1:3158134-3544315 GCA_003942145.1 Platysternon megacephalum | reverse complement strand
GTGCAGTGGGGGGTTCAGGGCAGGGGTGCAGGGTGCAGCGGGGGGCTCCGGGCAGGGGGGTTGGGGTGTGGGGTGTGGAGGGAGTTCAGGGCAGGGGGTCGGGGTGTGGCAGGGGGCTCAGGGCAGGGGGTCAGGGTGCAGGAGGAGTGCGGGGGGCGGGCTCTGGCCCAACCTGCACCGGGGGCAGGGCAGGCGCCCTGCCTGCCCTGCCGCTGGCCGCACCGGGAAGCGGCTGGAACCTGGGGAACTGCTGCAGTTGGCCACAGTTCCCCATTCCCGGCCAATGGGAGCTGCTGGGGGCAGTGCCTGAAGGAACAGCCACACACACCCCTGCGCCCCTCCTTCCCCAGGTTCCAGCCACTTCTGGGTGCGGCGCGGGGGCAGGGCAGGCAGGGAGCTTGCCCTTCCCCTGGTGCGGGTTGGGCCGGAGCCGCTCTAGGTAAACGTTGGAGGAGGGCGAGGGGGCCGTGAGGAGCTTGCGGGCTGCAGAAAATAACCCTGCGGGCCGCGTGTTTGAGACCCTTGATCTAGAGCAAGTAATTTTCAGTTCAACAAATAAAAGGACACTTTTTTGAAGAGAGAAATCTTGGAGTATAGCTTTTCTTTAGGCACATGGGCCCGGAACTACAAAAGGTCTAAAGTGCCTAGAAAATCACTGGAACAATAATGGGACCCACAAAGCCTAGATTAGGTGCCTAGGCTCCCTATACAATGAAAAGAAAAAATAGGCACATAAGGGTGGGATCCACAAAAACCAGCACCCTAGGCAGGGTGCTCCCTAAACTAGCCAATAGGAGATGCTGACCAGAAGGGTGTGTCCTAAGCCACACCCCTATCAAGGAGTTATGTGCCTGAGTCGGGGCTGCATACTTAGTCATTGGGCCAGGGAGAGAGAGAGAACGAATGACTGTATAGACTGGGGTTAGGAGATCCAATGTCTCTGCTCCAGTGACTCTAATTCTTTGTCCAAAAGGGAAGATCTTCAACAGGAGAAACTGAGGGTCTCCACGGCAGAATATGGCATTGCCCAGTGGTTTGGGCACTCGCCTGTGAGCTGAGATCCCCGTGTTCAAAACCTTTCTCCCTATCAGGCAGAAGTGGGAATTGAACCTGTCTCTCCCACAGCCTGGGTGAGTGACCTAAGCACAGGGCTAAAAATTATAAGGGAGGCGCCATTACCTGCATTTCCACCTGGATTTTGAATGGGGCTGTGAGCATGCCTACCAAATTGGGCCTCTCAGGCAAGATACATGGGTGAATGTCTGTCTTTCCCTGATTTGTGGATCGTGCTGGGGCTTAGGTGTGAGAGAGGCATCCAGACACCTAGAGTGAGGCAGCAGCATGCACGCCCAGTAGCAGAAACTTAAGTGACTAGGGAACTTTTACAATAACAATTTAGGCACAAGTGAATTTGCATGTCTACTGGGCTACACAGCAGCCAAGCAGTTTTCTGGATTGCAGTGGTGCCTAAAACTGGGGCTTAGAAGTCTAAGTTTGTTTGTGCATCTGGACTTTGGATACTATGGTTGTGATCGCCTAGACAGTTGTTTGTGGGTAAGTTTTCAAACCATTGTGCAGAGATTGAGCTATACAACTCCCACTATCAGAGGGAATTATTTGGCTAAATCTCTCTCTGCACATCTCTTCAAAAATGTACTGCTTGATGTTAAAATGATTGGTTGACTTGTTATAGGAATAACAAATAATGGTTATAAGAACGGGCTTTAACGAGCCATCTGCCTATTCCTGTTCTTTGAAAGTTCGTGTGTTCCCAATAAAGTGATACTATATTAAAAGTAAAGTGTGCAATTTAACTTTCTCAACTTCAAGCACCAGATGCTGCCCGCTGGAAGAAAAAAGTGCTGAATCTAAAAGTTCAGTTCACTCTCTAAATGCTGCAAAAAATGCACCAGAATTTCTACCAAGACCACATTTTTTCAAAGATAAAGTGGTTTGCATATTCACATTCAACATGTTGATGGTTTTCACTAGAGCTGGATGACATTTTGCAGTTTTACTTTCTGACCCTTTTGAACACTTTCTTTTCAAAAATAGTCAAGTCTCTTTTTAAAAGCAGTGATTCAAATAAACTTTCATTTGGGAGGAAAAAAAACAGCAAATTGGAAAGGGCTGGGGGAGTTGCCATAGCTATAAAAAAATATGAAACTTCACTTATGAACAGAGGCAGAGCTGGTTTATGTCGTCTTTGGGAAATTGTCTTTTATGGGTTGTTAGGCAAATGGGTGAAAGTCTGGGAGTTAAGAGAGAGAGTTGAAAACATTATATAGTTTATACACACAAAATTTACACTCTTTTGAGCTGGGATCAGAGGGTGCAGAGAAGACCATTATATTCATCTAATAGGGGAAGTGTGGCATAGTGCCCTCAAGGGGTTTATTCGCTTTACAATGGATGGATCATGTGAGATGACAGTGTAACTCATTGCAAAAGTGCATGTTCAGTCCCTCTGTAATGGCTGGCTCACTAAAGAATAACAGGCTACTGAGTTTCTCCTTAAGTTAGTTCCAGTGGTAGAGGTCTCTGCTGTGGTGCTGCAGGTCCAAGGTTCAGACCTTGGTTTATCACTCATGCAATGCACATTAGGTACAGCTAAGTGGTGTCCAAAACTTGGCATTTCCTTTCTTTTATGAATTTGTATTGGGTACATGTTATGCTTAACCAATTTTGATTGCATAGTTTCTGTTTATGGAATATTTTAATGGAGGGAAGCCTCTCACCAATAGCTGCAACTGCAACTTTTAGACCATGTACAATGCCAAATAGGGATAGCAAGGGGGCTAAAGTGGCCACAGCTCCTATTGCCCTGGTCAGTATTCTATTCAAAATGGATGCTGTGCAAGTGGGAATAACCTCACGATCAATTTTAGATAACATGCAAAGATGGGTAAATGGCAAAACCCACCATCCTGCACTGCCCACATAACACATGTATTATCAGAAGCTATGTGTGGATAACAGAGCAGTGTCAGCCATTATTACCCTTTAGAACAAATGACCTAGTTTAGTTCTGTCCCTTCAGAGTCTAATGGAACCAGAATGGCAGATTGCTATAAGCAAAAATATTGATAGCTTGGTAGGCCTTTACAATGATCTTGTATGCTTAGCTTTCGATTCAGTAGCTCCTCATTACCTCCTTCCTGGTTTAGCTTTCTCAGGTCACCAGCATGTATAGATGTCCTGTGACTGACACACACAGAAGGAGAGAAGGCTGCTACTGAGGGAAGAATTTGGTCATGGTATGTCTTCCTCTGCAGCATGGGACACTTATAAAGCCAGTTGCCTACTGGCAGTGTGATAGGCACTAGTGTCAATCACCTCTACTTCATATGTTCTTTCTGCTGCCAATTCTCAACATTTCGTACAGCATTAATATTTTGCAGTGGGAAATAAGACTCCCAAGTAGCAGCACCTTATCTACAGCAGCTGAAGAAAAAAATGAAAGCCTTTTAATGTTCACTTTGTAATATTTGTGGGCATCATTGTAGGGCAGCAGTTCTGTGGCTCTAGTCAGAAACCAAGGGAGAGCACAAATTTTAATGCTATATTCAAAAATTTCTAAAATAGTTGCATCCAATAACAATATAGCATTTCTTCAAGATCAAGCCTACACTGTTAGATGTGTTTTGTGTGTATTTTGACTCACAAAATTTTTAATAGCAGCATCTGACGACTGTAATTAACAGTCGAGTATTAAAAATCCTGGACTTCATATACTATGCTGAACAATAAATTTGTTAAGGCCACAATGGTTATTAAAGGCAGGACTGGTGGCACCGCCTATCACCAAGGTTGTCTGACACTTCGCATTATAAGACCCTGTTTTCAGTTCCTTATGACGCTGACAAATTTTAACAGTTTGGGTTGAAATTTTCCATGCTGAGGGTGTGTCAGGCTGAATTATTTTGAAAATTTTCATATAAAACAGTTCAGCTGTTTCCAAGAATGAGAGTAAGGAAAAATAAATTTCCACTGCAAGACTCCGATTCAGCCCCAGAGCAGGTCTATCGTCGGCACTGAAGAAAGCAAGCTGGGGTCCTGTGGTAAAAATAGTATGCGATCATGTAATTCAAGACTGTGAAAATGAATATGGACATGGGCCTGAACTAAGTTTTCCAGAAGCAACCTTAATTCTCACATTTCCTAAATTTTTGAGTGCTTGACTTTGTAACCATAATGTTCTTTTAACATGGCGGGGGGGGGGGGAATGGTATCTAATCTTTATTTTTAGTGAGTCATGAACCAGCAGCTATCTTTGATCATCTGTACCAGTCCATATGCTTGGCTACAGTTCATCTCTGTCAGCAGATAAAGACAATATGCTGAAATATTTTCAGTGATGTCATCTTGTTTGTATGACAGGCGTGTTGGTTTAGCCTGGGCAGTCATTTCTCACTCCAGCAGATGGAAAACATTGTATCTTTAACACAGAAGACATAAGAAAATGGTACCTCTCATCCGCCTGATCCTACTTTTATGACAGAACACACTACCACATACATGTCTGGTTGCAGTGTCCATAAGAGGCACTGATGATCTAGAAGAACACAAGAAGCTCAGAAGGAGCTCAACCCTAGGATGTTCAAGGCAATAACCCAGATGTGAGGATTCCCCCACAGGAAAATCCAGGACCCATTTCCCACAATTCATTGATGGGGAAATCTCTTAATATAAGGACAAGTCACACAGGAAGATCTAACTCACTTTAGGTTTATGACATAACTATAGAGAGGGCAAGACATGGGAAGAGGGTTTGTCAGACATCGTCGTAACAGTGGTGGCAGAAAAAATAAGACAATTGTAATCATAGAATCATAGAATCATAGAATCTCAGGGTTGGAAGGGACCTCAGGAGGTCATCTAGTCCAACCCCCTGCTCAAAGCAGGACCAAACCCAACTAAATCAGCCCAGCCAGGGCTTTGTCAAGCCTGACCTTAAAAACCTCTAAGGAAGGAGATTCCACTACCTCCCTAGGTAACCCATTCCAGTTCTCATATCCAGTTTTGATAGGCCATTTGTTCCCTAGTTCGCTTGTTCTGTGCTATCAGTCTGTAGCAGGCCAAACAAAAGAGTCCACATACATAGAGTATGTCTACACTCCAGCATAGAGGTATACATTTCAGCTCAAGGAGACATACCTATGATCAAGACCCACTCTGATCAAGCTAAAGTGCTAAAAATTGAGTGTAGCCACAGTGGTGCAAGTGGCAGCGGTAGCCCCCCAGATACATACCTGTCCAAGATGCTAGGCCCATACTCAGGTGGCTAGCTCTTCCAGCCACTTGCACTTCTGTGGCTGCACTCTATTTTCAGCAAGTTAGCTCAGTCAGCGCCAGTGCGGGTATGTCTCCTTGAGCAGGAATTTACTGGACATAACCCATAAAGCTCTTTTCAAAAACAAATTACAATTTTCCTGCCACTGGCTTTCCTCAACTACTCTTTCTAAAGCTATCCTGACCTCTCCCCAAAAGGGTCAGCCTCAAAGCCTGTAAAAAACCAAACAAACAACCACAGTATTGATATTGCAAAATAACAAGCAAAAGCAACAAACAATGGATTACTTGTCACTTCTTCCACCATGCTTTGCACTAGCTCAGAACTACCAACTGGCTACCTATGAACTACACTTCAAAGCAACCTCTAGGCACTGACTGGGAAAAAGGGCTTCCAGAATATTCTTCTCTTTGCACTCCAGTAACCAGCCCTATCAGAGTTAACAGTCTGAGTTTCTCCCCAAACTATGAACTGCCATTCTGAGGCTACTTCCTCTCCCTCAGAAATCATGCCCCTGTAACATGGTCTGTTAGAGAATACCTTGATATGTGGTAGTACTGATCCTGGAGGATTCTTTCATCAGCCTTAAAGGGGCATTATATCCCAATTCATCAACAATAGTATATTTTTAGAGTACACCCATGTACACTATGCAAAAATATGGAATATGTTCACTGTCTGGTGTTGATGTAGAGGTACTGATCCTCTGATTGTCCAGATAGCAAATATCCTTACAAGATGGGCTGGAGTTGGGAATGAATGCCAGCCCTTTACAAGTCCACTCTTCTGCAGATAACTGTCACTTAGGGAACATCCAGCCATCTCCAGCAATAACAGGCTGTAGTTAAGGCCAGCAATCAAGCTGCCATTTCTCTTTGAGGCAGGAGCTTGGTGCTGAAGCCCTTACTAAACTGTTATTTGTATCTGAATGAAAAATCACTCTGTAGCTATGGTCTACCAAAGTTTATTTTTAGAAGCAGTCTGCACAGCAAAAAGAATTGGAGAACTTAGGCCCTGTTCTACACAAACTTCTACACTTATAAATTCAGTTCATTAGAGACACATTCTTCACACTGCACCAGGAAAGGACAGGCTGTTGCAGGTCTACATTATGTACCATGTTGTTTAATTGGATAAAACAGTTCATCCAAGTGGCTTACTTGTGTGGTGATAAGGAAGCGACAGAATCTCTCAAAGCTCACTCTGCTTGATCAGTGGTGACTTCTTAAACAGATAAATTAGACACTACCCTCTTGGCAATATGTAAACTACTTACTTGGGCCTCACTTCACACTCTCTCTAAGCATTATAGGATTAATGTCCAGACCTCAGCAATTAGGAGCAGCATACTGAAGTCCATTGTTGGATGCTAATCCCTTCATACTGTTGTGTACATACTGCTTTGTGAGGTTCCAAGTTTTTAGGTTGGCACAGAAAATCAAAGAGAATGGGAATTTTTTCCTACCTGATAATTTAATTTTCTTTACTATATATCAGGCTCTCCCTTCCCTTCAGCTCTAAGATACTACACTTGTGCTATCAAAATCCTGGTAGTTACATACACACAAACAGATGTAGATATTAGATATATGAATGTACAGAAGCATCTGGGAGATAGTTAAAATTCCAATGGCAGTCAGACTGGATTCAGAATTAAAGTTCATAGAATATCAGGGTTGGAAGGGACCTCAGGAGGTCATCTAGTCCAACCCCCTGCTCAAAGCAGGACCAATCCCCAGACAGATTTTTGCCCCAGATCCCTAAATGGCCCCCTTAAGGATTGAACTCACAATTCCTGGGTTTAGTAGGCCAATGCTCAAACCACTGAGCTATCCCTCCCCGATTACATGAAGTTACATATTGTTGAGAAAATATGGCCCTAGTGCTTTCAAAGCTTCAGCCAACATGGATGAGCAATACATTTATAAATAGAGCCCTACCAAATTCATGGTCCGTTTTGGTCAATTTCACAGTCATAGGATTTTAAATCATAAATTTCATGATTTCAGCTATTTAAATCTGAAATTTCACGGTCTTGTAATTGTAGGGGTCCTAATCCAAAAAGGAGTTATGGAAGGGTCACAAGGTTATTGTAGGAGGGGTTGCAAAACTGCTACCCTTACTTCTGTGCTGCTGCTGGCAGTAGCACTGCCTTCAGAGCTGGGCAGCTGGAGAGCGGCAGCTGCTGGCTTGGATCTCAGCTCTGAAGGCAGAGCCGCCTCCAGCAGCAATGCAGAAGTAAGGATGGCCTGGTATGGTATTTCCACCCTTACTTCTGCGCTGTTGCCTGCAGAGCTGGGCCCTCAGTCAGCAGCTGCCACTCTCCAACTGCCCAGCTGTGAAGGCAGCAGCGCAGAAGTAAGGGTGGCATGGTATGATATTGCCACCCTTACTTCTGCACTGCTGTTGGTGGGGAGCTGCCTTCAGAGCTGGGTGCCCGGTTCTGAAGGCAGCGCAGAAATAAGGGTGGCAATACCATGCCCCCCCCCCCCCAAATAACCTTGCAACCCCCCTGCAACACCCTTTTAGGTCAGGAATCCCAATTTGAGAAACACTGGTCTCCCCCATGAAATCTGTGTAGTATAGGGTAAAAGCACACAAAAGACGAGATTTCATGGGGGGAGACCAGATTTCACAGTCTGTGACGTGTTTTTCATGGCCGAGAATTTGGTAGGGCCCTATTTATAATCAGAGCAGACATCACCAAAAAAGTTTCAGAGTACTGTCTCCATCTGCGGGTAGGAAGGAGCTATTCTCAGAAATCTGGGCAAGCATAGAAAATCTCAGAAAGAGAAAATTGTCAGGAAAGAAAATTTTCTTATTTTAAAAATTATTCAGCAATACTGAAATATTGACAAAGCATGTTTCAGATTTCTCCCTCCCACTCCAATGCTCTTGATTTAGACCATTTTAAAACAAATACAAACTTTAGGCAATCTTTGACCAGCATCTTTAAATGCTGAAGCACTTGTTGCTCTACCATATGTGAAAAAGATGTGCATCCAGGTTGTTTACAAATTTAGAGAATTAAACTTTTTATTTAGTTAATTATTTTATATTTTAATGCTTTTGAAAGTGTTTGAGAGTTTTGGAAACCGAAGATCCCTTTATTCGCATAACAAGCTTACCATGGGCCCTCTGCATAGGTGTAAATTATACCCGTTGTGAGGAATGTGATGGCCATAAAAATAGAAATTACTTGATTGTTTCAGCTGATGAATTAAAACATTTAATTTGAAAGGAAGCTTAAGTTCTAATAGAGCAGACTCTTGGTAAAATGCACTCAGCTCTGTCAATAGTAAATATCTATAAAAGGAAAGTTATCAAAAACTAAATCTTTCGCTCCTGGATGAGACAGTTCTTCTGTAGGTGATTTTAGCACCTTCATATTTTATATGAGATGCTTCCAAAGAGGGTGGATATATACTAATAAATCCAAGAAAATACGGGGTGTTAGCTTTTGAATTCAAGCATTGCTTAGACCAGGGGTCAGCAACCTTTCAGAAGTGCTGTGCCGAGTCTTCATTTATTCAATCTAATTTAAGGTTTCGCGTGCCAGTAATACATTTTTAGAAGGTCTCTTTCTATAAGTCTATAATATATAACTCAACTATTGCTGTATGTAAAGTAAATAAGGTTTTTAAAATGTTTAAGAAGCTTCATTTAAAATTAAATTAAAATGCAGAGCCCCCCAGACCGGTGGGCAGGATCTGGGCAGTGTGAGTGCCACTGAAAATCAGCTCGCGTGCCACCTTCGGCACGTCTGCCATAGGTTGCCTACCCCTGGCTTAGACTCTGCAGTTATAGGCACTAGAGGTAGAGCCCCATATTTTTCTCAAATACACAATAACCAGAAATAAAACAAAAAAACGACATATAAAATGAAAACAAAAAGACGAAGCTTCTCATCAGCCATGGGAGATTCAGTGGCCAGTGTTAGCACCCACAGGTGCAAACAGCTAATAGGATCACTTCCACCAAACAGAGTGCACCAGCCTGGGGAAGGGCCTGCCGGGGTCACATGCATTCATGGTGCATGTGTACTGTGCGTACTGAGGCAGGGCTGGCAGGAGGATTTGGCAGCCGCATGAAGAGTGCACGAGAGAGACAGACACCTGAGTGAGGCAGCCATTGTGGTGAGGGAGCTAGGGAGAGCGGGTGCTCAACCTCTCCTGGGCACAACCATCAAGGGAGTCGTGGCACTGCAGTTTTCCCCTCCTTCCATGGGATGGAGTGGTGAGTCCTGGCTGGGCACTAGGCATCACTGCAGAGGAGTCAGGGCACGGGTTGGGTATTGAGACGATGGTGCTTGGACCTCAGGCAGCGGTTGGAGGAGTCAAGGCAGGTAGGGGAGGGGGCGTCTAAGGCTCAGAGGGGCAAAGGTTGGGGGGGGGGGGCAGGTGGAGTCAGGGTTGTTGGGGGGAGAGGTGTTATATTAATGTAGATGTTATAAAGAGGCCCAAGGAGTCAAAGGTGTTACCATGACCCTGTCAATGTCCAACATTAACAGTGTTAAACAAGATTCAGGATTTTGTATACAGAGCCCTCAGCCTGCTTAGAACCATTGACAAACACCATTAAAATTCCTTTTAATCTTTAATTAAAGATACAGAAAAGAGAGAAAAACAGTTAAAGCATTTAACATATAAAGTATTAAGTACATTTTATTCTAACAACAACCCGTGGTCCCTTTCTCTTTAGCTGGAAAGAGTTTTTAAAAGGAAACCCTCCCCTCACCCTACCCCATATTACGGTCTTTTCGGTGGTATTTAAAATGGTAATAACTGTCCTTTCTAGGGAAATGAGGAAAAGTTAGTTGAAATAGGCTGGAGCTATCATTGTTGCTGTTGTTATTTAAAGTCCAGTCCTGTTTTCTAGAAGCCAAGCAAGACAAACACACACAAGAGGGGAAAGAAGAGAACAGCAAAGATAGAAAATGCAGCCTCTGTCTCTGGTGCTGACTCACTTGCAGCCTCACTGCTGGAAAAACACGGGCACAGCATGTGATCTTATTAGCCATATTGAGACCTGGCAAACTTGTACCAATGTTGGGCTGTTCAGGGAATTGCATTTAGCTGCCTTTTTCTGGTCAAAGGCTCACAGCGGTGTTGCAAAATATACAGTCTTGGCCAGCTAAGCCAGACTCCTCTTAGACACAAGGAAAAGGAGAGATAAGAAAGAAAAGAAA
This sequence comes from Platysternon megacephalum, assembly GCA_003942145.1. Taxonomy (NCBI): domain Eukaryota; kingdom Metazoa; phylum Chordata; order Testudines; family Platysternidae; genus Platysternon; species Platysternon megacephalum. The sequence continues at coordinate 3,533,834 of QXTE01000150.1, read as the reverse complement.
TAAGGTGGGGAAGGAAAAGGACACATGGAGAGGGGGATGGCAAAGTCTCACTTCTCAGGTGGTGTTTGGAGACTTAGCTGGAGCCAGTAGAGTGGCAATGAAATTTGGCTCCCTCTCTCTGGCCCAGCCTGGTCAGGACATTTCTCAGGATTAGGACAAAGAAGGTCAGGGGTCCAATGAAACAGTGGGAGTGACAGTTGTCATGGTAAAGCTCCCTCCTTCCCCTTTTCTAGTTGTTCAGTCAGCCAGCATTTGCTTCTGTTCTTCCCTTAATTTTCCCCAAAAAGTATTTTTCTTTCAAAACAAACAAACGGAGTGATAGGTGGAATAGCCCATTCTCTCATTATTTTGTTAATTAATTAGACCTCATATTGAGCACACCAATTTTTGTTCATTGATTTCTGGTCCAACACTTCTCTTGTTTACCAGACATGATGTTAACTCAGTCCTTGAGTTATATCAATAGGCCTTTTTGTTTGGACGAATTTAGTCCTTTTGTGTCCCTTTTGCACCTTTTTTCCATTAATATTTGTCGTTATAAGTTAACATGACATTTTATAAATTGTCATGTCTTACAATTAAGTTTACAATGCGTGTAAATTTGTAGGCCCAGTTATTACAACGGAGGGCAAGGGGGGTGGATTGTGAGGGTTTCGGGATAAAACAAAATAACGCGAAATTCCCAAAAAATAAAATGAAAAAATTATAAAAATAAAAGAATTTCACGTGGCTCCAGTTATAGGAAGGCCTGTGATAGATAGGTAGTCTTACCATTTTTCTATATTTTCTCCTTTCCTCAGTCCTCCCTACAACTATTTACACAAAATATGTTCACTGTGTTACAAACATTCCATTGCCCTCTTGTGTAAAATTTCATATTTGTTTATAGACTCTCAAGTTCAGACAGAAGTCAGTCATGCAAAGGTTTAGCAGCATTACTTTGTTATAGAACCTGAGAGGAGAGGGTGCAGGGAAGAGAGAGAGCATTGCACTTCATTGAGCAACTTTGAGCACTTTACATTATTATTTGACTTGATTATTAATGCTGAACAGTCTGTCAGGTAATAAAGTTAAATTTTGATGTACTTATAATGCAAATAAGTGATTTTCTCCCTTCCAGTGTTTATTGGTTTTGCAGTTTACATGCCATAAAATGTGAGTCATTTTTTGTTTAATAGACATTTTAGGTCTGTGAAATGAAACACTGCAAAAGTAATTCTGACAGGATTGACAGGCACAGGGATGGGGCTCAGCTGCTATAGACCTCTAGATTTGATGACAGTCTTACAATAAATAATCTGATGCTGTGTGAAATGATAGAGAATGTCAATTTAAAGTTCTTGATTGTCAAAACTAAGATTGTTTTATCACTGAATTGTTGCAGGACAAATTTATGCTACTTTGTATGCTTCACATTTTTGTCCTTAATATACAGGTCTGTATCACGTGGGCTGACACACCATAGATGAGAATTTTAGCTCTTATATAGGTCTTCAGAATTTCATAGTGCAGACACTACCAGAATTTTTAGTTCAGGAAGCTTTAGACTGGCAATAACAGAGACTCATTCACTGCTCTTATTGTTTTGTATTTGCATATGTCAGAATTTTTACACTTTTGGCCCAGGTATTTTCCAAAATTTGACAACTCTATTTCATTACCTGTCTCAGCTCTGTAGTTCTCTCTGCGAGTTAAATGCAACTACAATACATGTATTGTTTACTCTGTACATAAAAAGATTATGTGAGAGCCTGGCGTTTACCTCTACCTGCGAACTCCTGTTAAAACTACAAATGGCTTTGTCTTGACTTGGATTTTACTTCGTGTTAGTTAGCACTTGTTAGTCAACATAAGATAAGAACACAGCTTTTTTTCCTAGTGAAGACAAGGCTTTGGTTGCAGCAGTTTGTAATTTAGTTACTTTCCAAATAGCCATGTATTCCATACTGGCTCTGGATTTATCTGGCTACTGGGTACCATTCTACCACAATCACCCATTTTGTATTTTAAATGGTGTTTCTTATTTGTTGCTTAGTGTCCTGCAAACATCCCGTAGGCCAGGGGTCAGCAACCTTTCAGAAGTGGTGTGCCAGGTCTTCATTTATTCACTCTGATTTAAGGTTTCATGTGCCAGTCATACATTTTAACATTTTTAGGTCTCTTTCTATAAGTCTATAATATATAACTAAACTATTGTTGTATGTAAAGTAAATAAGGTTTTTTAAATGTTTAAGAAGCTTCATTTAAAATTAAATTAAAATGCAGAGCCCCCCGGACCGGTGGCCAGGACCCCGGCAGTGTGAGTGCCACTGAAAATCAGCTCGCCTGCCGCCTTCGGCACACGTGCCATAGGTCGCCTACCCCTGCCGTAGGCATTTGATCATATGTAAAATATTTTTTAAAGCAATAATCATGCAAAAGGTTATACATAGTTACGAATGTATGGACCATAAAAACATTGTGGGATGTTGTCCCTGTAAAATAAGCTAGGGCACCGAGCAGCTGCACAGTGTCAAGATTTAAATGATTTTGCATGCCTTCTGGCAGAAACTTAGGCACCGACAGCGTCAGGTGGCAGCTAAACAATGTTTTTTTGAATGTCACTGCCACCTAAATGTAGGACTTTGGCACCTAAAAAGGCAAAGTGCCTAAGTCCCTTGTGAATCTAGTCCATCATGATTTAAGACATGTTGCTTAACACTACATCTCTAACGGCATTACTTACATTGTCTGTCTTTTTTTTCATACAGTGGAACAGATTACTATGATTATGGACATGGACTTAGTGAGGAAACATATGATTCTTATGGTGAGTAGCTTTGTAAGTGGAATTATCAGTGTATTTTAAAGAATTTTGAAAAAAATCCATTTAAACCAAAAAGAATTTTCATGAAGAATCCTGCATCAGGATCCACTTGCATCGACTCCTGTGCTGGTCTGTAGTCCTGTTGTTATAGATGTTGAAGATTTATGGTTACTGAGACATATTTGTTGGTTTGTTTCGGGGTGGGGTTTTTTTGTAATTTTGTTTGCTATCTTTGCCATATAAGAGTAAAAATAAGCACTAAGGGCTAGATTTTCCACCCTTACTCCTATTTACTACATTCCCCCAAATCAATGGGATTATTTTCAGCGTACAATAATATTTAGTGTGAGTAAGGATGCAAAGAATTGGGTCATAAGGCCTTGATTCAGCAGAGTACTTAAGCATATGCTTAATGTAAAGCATGTGCTTAAGACTCATTGAAGTCAGTGGGACGTGAGCATATGCTTAAATTCTTTGCTGAATCAGGGCTGAATTGAGCACATTTCACACTTAGTTTGTGGTCTTTTGGTGTATACATTCATTTCCAAGCTCCAGTTCTGTAAACTCAAGCAGGTAGTAATTATATAAAAGTTATAAAGTATTTTAGTTATGTAATAGACACAAGGGTACTGGAGTACTTGTATGAAGGCAAGACAACGCATAATAAAGCAAAAAGGATATGCCACAATGATAGGATTAAATTTTTCAAATCAGAAGTACAGCGGTGACAGGTTTAATTAAAGGAATCTGTTATGGATTAGAAGCATAAAGCATGTTAAAAGGCACCTTTACTTCATACCTCTGGCTAGAGATCAGAGAAATGCAGTTTTCGATCAGTCAGGAAGCTCAAAAACTCATGAATTGCCAGTGACTGGTGCAAGTGAATCATGACCGTGGTTAATGGATGTTATGACATTTTTTTGAACATAACTGAAAACCATTTCCTGGTGTATCTTTTGAAGTGCATTTTACGATGTCTCCTCCCTGAAGCAATGATGACCTCAGCTAAGATTTGTTTGTCATAACAAACACTTTGAACATATAGGTTTGCCACATGTCATCCACTGGAATTGATGCAAGTAACTTGAGGGAAAGTAATTGATTAGATGAGGGCATCAAAAGAGGAGGTCACTTCAAGCAATTTTTGCCCCTCACAGTTCTTTAAATTCATCTCTGTGGACTGCCTTGCTTAAATCATTGTATATTTCAGCATTAAAGTTAACTGTTTGACAGTAGGGGTCTGATTTCTCAGAGTATCTCACTAAGGGAAAAATCGATAGTGATAAAGCTTACAACCTGCCTAATGCAGTACACAAGATGTAACATTTTGTAGCATTACAATATTTAAGGTAAAAAATTTAAAATTTTCTCATTAAATCTTTTGTTACTTAAAACTGATAGCTTGTTATTTGTCAGGGCAAACTTGTTTACCAGAAGTTTAGTACAAAATGTTAGGTGTACCTCATCATATTTCAAGATTTGCAGAAAGATTGTTAGCACCTTGGGGAGGGACCATGTCTTCCTATGTGTTTCTATGTGTAACACATTAGAACTCTGATTCGGTCCATTATTATTGTTAATAATACAGTTCAGTGTGTGCTGTGAAAATCTTTATTTGTGTGTTTATTCATTTTGTTGTTACAAGTGAGGCAAGCAATTTCCTTTGCTCTTTGAAGATTATTAAAAAAAAATCCAGCTCTGTAGATCTTGAGCTTTACAGGAAATGTATTTGTTTCTGTGAAATCCACTGTTATCTGAAATGCTGTGTTAGGTTGTGTTTTCAGGAGGGAAGCCACAAGTGTTCATAGTGGAATTATGAAACTTTCCACTTGTAGGTTTCTAATTCAAAGTAATCCTAAATTGGTAGTGACCAAAAGAAGTTGTGAGGGAGGAGAGATTTATAGCTGTTCAGTAGCCTACATAGAATGTCATGTTCTTACTCCAGGTCCTGTTAGTATAAGTACCCACAACACAATCTACCACCAAAGTTGCACTCTTCTTTGCAGCCTCATTAGAGGCCATACTGAATATCATAGGTGCCTAAACACATTCTCACCCCCAGCTAATCCCAGTCAGAACTGAGGCATGGTGGAAGAGCAGTATGGGGAAGTTCACCAGTTCTTTGGCTAAATATTAGACTTCATTCTCTACAACTGTCAGTGCAAAAGCAATGAACTCCAAAATTAAACTAAAAAAAATGATAAGTAAAAACAAACACTGCCACAATGATCATTAGGAAAGATCTAATTCTGATTGCTTTTCCTTGTTTCAGGGCAAGAAGAATGGACCAACTCAAGACACAAGGCACCTTCAGCAAGGACAACAAAGGGAATCTACAGAGACCAGCCATATGCCAGATACTGATTGTACTGTCTGATGTTGTGAAATATCCAATCTCCACCAGTCCTGTATACTGTTCCAAGTAATTTTTTTCTATAAACAATCCCTTTTTAGTAAATCAAAGTGCTTAAAAATTGACCGGCTGGACTGAACTTAAACTATTTTGTTGAAAGAACAACCTGGACAGAAAGATATGTAAAACAAGGAACTTTGTTATTTCCAGACTGTATTTGAAAAATAGGTGATCAAAAACAATAACCTCTGATTAACTAGTGTTAAACAAAAACTAGGTTTACTAAATATGTTAATCCATTCTTTTAACATAAGCGTAACCTTTTATTTTAAAGGTTTTCAGCAATTTAGTTCTTTTAGTTTTATTTTTCAACCATTTTGCTAGTTTTTTCTCTTGCAAACATGCGTAAAAAGGGAAGCAAATTACAAATGCAAATAATGTGGTATTTTGTAACTCAAGTCTTGAAATGTTCTGTAGTGTTAAGCAAAGTTTACTCTTGCTTGATACTAAATAAACTTTTGAAAGAAAATCAGTGTGTGTGAGAGTAATTTTATGCTTTAGTTTATTTTATAATAAACCTTCATAAATAGTAGTAAACAGGGAGAAATTCATCTAACAATGATCAACATAAAAGGCTCATACTAAACACTGTACAGCTGTTTTTTTTTAAAAATGGTATAAACCTAAATGTACATTTATATACTCACAATAGATTTAAATGCTGTTTAAATATCCAAATGGTATGGATCTGCTTGAATGCCACATATAAAAAAAATAATCTTGGTTAAAAATGGTTTAAAATAGCTAATGAATTTTCTGAAAAAGATGTGACTAGTTTTCATCTTGTTGAGCATTTTTTCACTAGTGCAACTTTGGAATTTTTATGAGAATTTTGGTACCTTAATGACCACCTCGCTCCGTGCTGGAAGCAATAAACACAAAGCTTTTAAAGACTTTCTGACTTGACTAATTGAGGTCGCTTTCGTCAGAGGCAGAGGATGTGTAACCCTTAAAACGGTCTTCATTTGCAAAGGTAAATAAATCAAATAAGATTTTAATCTCACTTAATTTATCTTAATATAACCAATAAAATCAGGGAGGATACAAATTAGAAAGTTTCATTTTAGATTTTAGAAAGGCTTTAAGCTCACCTAAATTCTCATTTTAAAAAGTTTAATTTGTTTTAGTAATCTAAAAAGCCTTAGCTCAGTCAGTTTAATTTGGACAAACTATTCCCTATTAAACAAATGTAAAACCTCATAACTAGTAGTTTGTAATACCTTATTTTTCCATAAATTCTAGTAACTGAGAACAGTGCTTAAACATTACAAATGTTTTCAAAAGCTTTTCCTTGAAGATTCAGTTTGTCTTTTTAATTATAGTTTAATTTGAATTGTTTGTTTGTAGTTTATATTTTAAAGTCTTCTTCTGTATTCAGTAAACAGATCTTTTCTCTTGTCAGGAAACGCTAAACGTCTTGGGGAGCCAAGAGAACAAAAACCTAAATCTGTTGATGCTTTGGTATGTACCTATTCATATACTTTAAACTCTCTGATCAATGATGTACCAGAGCAAAGAATTTTAAGGGCCTAATTCAAAACCCATTGAAACCAATGGAAAGACCGCCAATGACTTAGCGAGGCTCTGGGTTAATCCTTAAATAATCACTAAGGGCAGTGATTGTTTTGAATTCTGAAGTTACTTTAAGAGTCTGCCAAAAAGAAAAGTACCTTTTTTCAGGCAGTCTGACATGTAAAGCTTAATATTGAACTGTCCCATTGTGCCCCTAGCTGTTGTTGGATTCTTTCTATTCTTCAGATTAAGAATTAACTTTGAAATATGAATTTCAGCTAACTAGGTAAAGGAGTTGCTGATCTAATAGAGGAACGTAGAAAGAAATGAGTATAATTTTATGCCATCAGTCCCCCACAGAGAACTTCAATCCTGATAGAAACTGTCAACATGACTTTCTATCAGAGAGGTCCCAATCTATAATTTTTCTGAGAATAATTTTGTGGGGAATAGTTTGATAGGAAAAAAAATTGGTACAGGATGACTTGGTGAACCAAAATGAACATTTCTGCACAAGAAACATTTTGAATACTGGTGAAGGGGAAAGTCATATCCCTTAAAAATCTATTTACAGAGCTGTGAATCTACTGCTTCTGTGCATGTTTGCTGTGGATTACTGTTTCTAATGAGGTTAGTCAGATACTAGGTTAAAAAATAATTCACCCAGATTTATGTGCTGTGCTATAAAAAAATGACAGAAATTAGGACAGAAACTTTTAACTTTTGAGGGGTTTATTTCCTACTTTGAATGGTAGTTCTAGATACTAATCCCATAAGAAACATTTAAATTCCAGGTTAATTGATTAATAAATGGCTCCTGGAGCTTTCAGCAACTTGGTGCCTTTAATTTGCAATTTGTAGTATAAATGGAGCTATATATTTTTAAATAATGCATACATGGTTACTGTTTAACACTGTAACATTAGGAGGTCTCTTCATTTGCATATACAAAACCTGTATTTGCACATGCAAAGTTTGCTGGAACAAATTCAAGACTTAGTTTAAGATTTAGCCAAAAGGCCCCATAAGACTTATAAAAGTTAAAAAGCTGCAGAGATCCAAAATTAGTGAGCAAGGCTGACTCTTACAGCTGCTGCCATACCTAGGCACAATAGAGTGCGGGTATGTTGAAGCTGTCTTCTCTGAATGTTCATAGCTTTCTGGGTCAAACACTCAATTACTACGTTAACATGAGTTTGCCCATATCCTCAAAATGGCTTTTTTAAAAATAGTATCAGTGTAAGAGTTAAGGTTGCATAAAAAGTCTGATGTTAATCCATATGCAATTTTTGAACCAATCAAATGAAAACTGCAGCCCTTACACACTTCGGCCCAATTTTATTTATTATGACCTTATCTAAATCTACACAGACTTCTACACAGAAGAACCCTTGTGACTAGTGACCATAGCAGCACTATATTTTAAAAATATTCGGACAGGGAATATTTTTATAATTTATGTCCATATTTTTGATCTTTCTGCAAGGATTTGATTGCGCAACTTTTTTTGTCAAAAACAAAAAATTGAAACTACATTGAAGCAGAATTTTAGACACTTTTATAGGTTCAGTATTTGCAGTATAAATCTTTTCTCAACACTTTCTAAAATAGCACACTTTGACCTTATTTTCCTCTATTATATCTCCAGCTTTCTTTGGAATAGTGGAATAACCTACCAAAGAAGGTAGTTTAGATATTAGATAATCCTGTTTCAGTGTGACAAAGTTAATTGCTAAGAAGAGCTAGTTCATTCAGTGTAGAATTTTATGTTCTCACATCTCTTGGTCAATCACTACATATCGCTAGAGTCAAATCCAATAGCACAAGTGAAACAATTGATCATATAATTATTAATTTTTCCATATTGCACGCAGGCTTTATTGTCATCTGTGTACTAAATTTAAACAATTCGCTCCTTTTTTGCATTCTTTTCCATAAATCTACATACATTTATTGTATTTCCAATTGCCTGTTTCCACTCCCTGTAATCTGACAGTCTCCAGAGAGTCAGTAATAATTATTTGTTTCCAGAGGTACATAAATGTATTTTGTTTTCCTCTTTTCCAGGGACTTCTGTCGTGATTATTATGGACTGCTTAGACTATTATATTCACCAATGTGCCTAGTCAACAATGAAATCAGCTTTGGAATTTGAAAATGCAGTTCTGTTTCTCTTCCAGTATTTTACGTACTGTAGTACTAAAGTGTATCATATTATTTCCTTTATTTTTAACAACTGCTATAAAAGCCCTTAATTGTTTAATGACTTAACAGTGTTATTTATGTAGAAGTCAATAAAGAATCTCCATTTAAATCTCCAGTACAAAGCAATAATGCATCCTTATGTTCCTTCAGTGACTTTGTAATTCCTACACCGCAGCTATGAGCAAACTTTGTGTGGAGTTTTATGACTAGACCCACAGTTCACTTTTGGAAGTGGTTTATCTACTGTATGTGCGGCATGGACAAGTAAACATGAAAACAAGTGTGTTACACAGAAGCTATTGTATTGCTCATAGGCTAAGTGTAAACAGATGTGCCTGAAGCAAGACTGATTTGTAGAGAGAGAATAAACCCAATTTCAATTTCCTTCAGTAATTTGTTTATAGAACATGAAGGTCATAATCACTGTGGACTGTATTATATTGGTTTCAGAGTGGTAGCCGTTAGTCTGTATTAGCAAAAACAACGAGGAGTCCTTGTGGCACCTTAGAGACTAACAAATTTATCTGGGCATAAGCTTTCGTGGGCTAGAATCCACTTCATCAGATGCATCAGNGAGCCCCCCGGACCGGTGGCCAGGACCCCGGCAGTGTGAGTGCCACTGAAAATCAGCTCGCCTGCCGCCTTCGGCACACGTGCCATAGGTCGCCTACCCCTGCCGTAGGCATTTGATCATATGTAAAATATTTTTTAAAGCAATAATCATGCAAAAGGTTATACATAGTTACGAATGTATGGACCATAAAAACATTGTGGGATGTTGTCCCTGTAAAATAAGCTAGGGCACCGAGCAGCTGCACAGTGTCAAGATTTAAATGATTTTGCATGCCTTCTGGCAGAAACTTAGGCACCGACAGCGTCAGGTGGCAGCTAAACAATGTTTTTTTGAATGTCACTGCCACCTAAATGTAGGACTTTGGCACCTAAAAAGGCAAAGTGCCTAAGTCCCTTGTGAATCTAGTCCATCATGATTTAAGACATGTTGCTTAACACTACATCTCTAACGGCATTACTTACATTGTCTGTCTTTTTTTTCATACAGTGGAACAGATTACTATGATTATGGACATGGACTTAGTGAGGAAACATATGATTCTTATGGTGAGTAGCTTTGTAAGTGGAATTATCAGTGTATTTTAAAGAATTTTGAAAAAAATCCATTTAAACCAAAAAGAATTTTCATGAAGAATCCTGCATCAGGATCCACTTGCATCGACTCCTGTGCTGGTCTGTAGTCCTGTTGTTATAGATGTTGAAGATTTATGGTTACTGAGACATATTTGTTGGTTTGTTTCGGGGTGGGGTTTTTTTGTAATTTTGTTTGCTATCTTTGCCATATAAGAGTAAAAATAAGCACTAAGGGCTAGATTTTCCACCCTTACTCCTATTTACTACATTCCCCCAAATCAATGGGATTATTTTCAGCGTACAATAATATTTAGTGTGAGTAAGGATGCAAAGAATTGGGTCATAAGGCCTTGATTCAGCAGAGTACTTAAGCATATGCTTAATGTAAAGCATGTGCTTAAGACTCATTGAAGTCAGTGGGACGTGAGCATATGCTTAAATTCTTTGCTGAATCAGGGCTGAATTGAGCACATTTCACACTTAGTTTGTGGTCTTTTGGTGTATACATTCATTTCCAAGCTCCAGTTCTGTAAACTCAAGCAGGTAGTAATTATATAAAAGTTATAAAGTATTTTAGTTATGTAATAGACACAAGGGTACTGGAGTACTTGTATGAAGGCAAGACAACGCATAATAAAGCAAAAAGGATATGCCACAATGATAGGATTAAATTTTTCAAATCAGAAGTACAGCGGTGACAGGTTTAATTAAAGGAATCTGTTATGGATTAGAAGCATAAAGCATGTTAAAAGGCACCTTTACTTCATACCTCTGGCTAGAGATCAGAGAAATGCAGTTTTCGATCAGTCAGGAAGCTCAAAAACTCATGAATTGCCAGTGACTGGTGCAAGTGAATCATGACCGTGGTTAATGGATGTTATGACATTTTTTTGAACATAACTGAAAACCATTTCCTGGTGTATCTTTTGAAGTGCATTTTACGATGTCTCCTCCCTGAAGCAATGATGACCTCAGCTAAGATTTGTTTGTCATAACAAACACTTTGAACATATAGGTTTGCCACATGTCATCCACTGGAATTGATGCAAGTAACTTGAGGGAAAGTAATTGATTAGATGAGGGCATCAAAAGAGGAGGTCACTTCAAGCAATTTTTGCCCCTCACAGTTCTTTAAATTCATCTCTGTGGACTGCCTTGCTTAAATCATTGTATATTTCAGCATTAAAGTTAACTGTTTGACAGTAGGGGTCTGATTTCTCAGAGTATCTCACTAAGGGAAAAATCGATAGTGATAAAGCTTACAACCTGCCTAATGCAGTACACAAGATGTAACATTTTGTAGCATTACAATATTTAAGGTAAAAAATTTAAAATTTTCTCATTAAATCTTTTGTTACTTAAAACTGATAGCTTGTTATTTGTCAGGGCAAACTTGTTTACCAGAAGTTTAGTACAAAATGTTAGGTGTACCTCATCATATTTCAAGATTTGCAGAAAGATTGTTAGCACCTTGGGGAGGGACCATGTCTTCCTATGTGTTTCTATGTGTAACACATTAGAACTCTGATTCGGTCCATTATTATTGTTAATAATACAGTTCAGTGTGTGCTGTGAAAATCTTTATTTGTGTGTTTATTCATTTTGTTGTTACAAGTGAGGCAAGCAATTTCCTTTGCTCTTTGAAGATTATTAAAAAAAAATCCAGCTCTGTAGATCTTGAGCTTTACAGGAAATGTATTTGTTTCTGTGAAATCCACTGTTATCTGAAATGCTGTGTTAGGTTGTGTTTTCAGGAGGGAAGCCACAAGTGTTCATAGTGGAATTATGAAACTTTCCACTTGTAGGTTTCTAATTCAAAGTAATCCTAAATTGGTAGTGACCAAAAGAAGTTGTGAGGGAGGAGAGATTTATAGCTGTTCAGTAGCCTACATAGAATGTCATGTTCTTACTCCAGGTCCTGTTAGTATAAGTACCCACAACACAATCTACCACCAAAGTTGCACTCTTCTTTGCAGCCTCATTAGAGGCCATACTGAATATCATAGGTGCCTAAACACATTCTCACCCCCAGCTAATCCCAGTCAGAACTGAGGCATGGTGGAAGAGCAGTATGGGGAAGTTCACCAGTTCTTTGGCTAAATATTAGACTTCATTCTCTACAACTGTCAGTGCAAAAGCAATGAACTCCAAAATTAAACTAAAAAAAATGATAAGTAAAAACAAACACTGCCACAATGATCATTAGGAAAGATCTAATTCTGATTGCTTTTCCTTGTTTCAGGGCAAGAAGAATGGACCAACTCAAGACACAAGGCACCTTCAGCAAGGACAACAAAGGGAATCTACAGAGACCAGCCATATGCCAGATACTGATTGTACTGTCTGATGTTGTGAAATATCCAATCTCCACCAGTCCTGTATACTGTTCCAAGTAATTTTTTTCTATAAACAATCCCTTTTTAGTAAATCAAAGTGCTTAAAAATTGACCGGCTGGACTGAACTTAAACTATTTTGTTGAAAGAACAACCTGGACAGAAAGATATGTAAAACAAGGAACTTTGTTATTTCCAGACTGTATTTGAAAAATAGGTGATCAAAAACAATAACCTCTGATTAACTAGTGTTAAACAAAAACTAGGTTTACTAAATATGTTAATCCATTCTTTTAACATAAGCGTAACCTTTTATTTTAAAGGTTTTCAGCAATTTAGTTCTTTTAGTTTTATTTTTCAACCATTTTGCTAGTTTTTTCTCTTGCAAACATGCGTAAAAAGGGAAGCAAATTACAAATGCAAATAATGTGGTATTTTGTAACTCAAGTCTTGAAATGTTCTGTAGTGTTAAGCAAAGTTTACTCTTGCTTGATACTAAATAAACTTTTGAAAGAAAATCAGTGTGTGTGAGAGTAATTTTATGCTTTAGTTTATTTTATAATAAACCTTCATAAATAGTAGTAAACAGGGAGAAATTCATCTAACAATGATCAACATAAAAGGCTCATACTAAACACTGTACAGCTGTTTTTTTTTAAAAATGGTATAAACCTAAATGTACATTTATATACTCACAATAGATTTAAATGCTGTTTAAATATCCAAATGGTATGGATCTGCTTGAATGCCACATATAAAAAAAATAATCTTGGTTAAAAATGGTTTAAAATAGCTAATGAATTTTCTGAAAAAGATGTGACTAGTTTTCATCTTGTTGAGCATTTTTTCACTAGTGCAACTTTGGAATTTTTATGAGAATTTTGGTACCTTAATGACCACCTCGCTCCGTGCTGGAAGCAATAAACACAAAGCTTTTAAAGACTTTCTGACTTGACTAATTGAGGTCGCTTTCGTCAGAGGCAGAGGATGTGTAACCCTTAAAACGGTCTTCATTTGCAAAGGTAAATAAATCAAATAAGATTTTAATCTCACTTAATTTATCTTAATATAACCAATAAAATCAGGGAGGATACAAATTAGAAAGTTTCATTTTAGATTTTAGAAAGGCTTTAAGCTCACCTAAATTCTCATTTTAAAAAGTTTAATTTGTTTTAGTAATCTAAAAAGCCTTAGCTCAGTCAGTTTAATTTGGACAAACTATTCCCTATTAAACAAATGTAAAACCTCATAACTAGTAGTTTGTAATACCTTATTTTTCCATAAATTCTAGTAACTGAGAACAGTGCTTAAACATTACAAATGTTTTCAAAAGCTTTTCCTTGAAGATTCAGTTTGTCTTTTTAATTATAGTTTAATTTGAATTGTTTGTTTGTAGTTTATATTTTAAAGTCTTCTTCTGTATTCAGTAAACAGATCTTTTCTCTTGTCAGGAAACGCTAAACGTCTTGGGGAGCCAAGAGAACAAAAACCTAAATCTGTTGATGCTTTGGTATGTACCTATTCATATACTTTAAACTCTCTGATCAATGATGTACCAGAGCAAAGAATTTTAAGGGCCTAATTCAAAACCCATTGAAACCAATGGAAAGACCGCCAATGACTTAGCGAGGCTCTGGGTTAATCCTTAAATAATCACTAAGGGCAGTGATTGTTTTGAATTCTGAAGTTACTTTAAGAGTCTGCCAAAAAGAAAAGTACCTTTTTTCAGGCAGTCTGACATGTAAAGCTTAATATTGAACTGTCCCATTGTGCCCCTAGCTGTTGTTGGATTCTTTCTATTCTTCAGATTAAGAATTAACTTTGAAATATGAATTTCAGCTAACTAGGTAAAGGAGTTGCTGATCTAATAGAGGAACGTAGAAAGAAATGAGTATAATTTTATGCCATCAGTCCCCCACAGAGAACTTCAATCCTGATAGAAACTGTCAACATGACTTTCTATCAGAGAGGTCCCAATCTATAATTTTTCTGAGAATAATTTTGTGGGGAATAGTTTGATAGGAAAAAAAATTGGTACAGGATGACTTGGTGAACCAAAATGAACATTTCTGCACAAGAAACATTTTGAATACTGGTGAAGGGGAAAGTCATATCCCTTAAAAATCTATTTACAGAGCTGTGAATCTACTGCTTCTGTGCATGTTTGCTGTGGATTACTGTTTCTAATGAGGTTAGTCAGATACTAGGTTAAAAAATAATTCACCCAGATTTATGTGCTGTGCTATAAAAAAATGACAGAAATTAGGACAGAAACTTTTAACTTTTGAGGGGTTTATTTCCTACTTTGAATGGTAGTTCTAGATACTAATCCCATAAGAAACATTTAAATTCCAGGTTAATTGATTAATAAATGGCTCCTGGAGCTTTCAGCAACTTGGTGCCTTTAATTTGCAATTTGTAGTATAAATGGAGCTATATATTTTTAAATAATGCATACATGGTTACTGTTTAACACTGTAACATTAGGAGGTCTCTTCATTTGCATATACAAAACCTGTATTTGCACATGCAAAGTTTGCTGGAACAAATTCAAGACTTAGTTTAAGATTTAGCCAAAAGGCCCCATAAGACTTATAAAAGTTAAAAAGCTGCAGAGATCCAAAATTAGTGAGCAAGGCTGACTCTTACAGCTGCTGCCATACCTAGGCACAATAGAGTGCGGGTATGTTGAAGCTGTCTTCTCTGAATGTTCATAGCTTTCTGGGTCAAACACTCAATTACTACGTTAACATGAGTTTGCCCATATCCTCAAAATGGCTTTTTTAAAAATAGTATCAGTGTAAGAGTTAAGGTTGCATAAAAAGTCTGATGTTAATCCATATGCAATTTTTGAACCAATCAAATGAAAACTGCAGCCCTTACACACTTCGGCCCAATTTTATTTATTATGACCTTATCTAAATCTACACAGACTTCTACACAGAAGAACCCTTGTGACTAGTGACCATAGCAGCACTATATTTTAAAAATATTCGGACAGGGAATATTTTTATAATTTATGTCCATATTTTTGATCTTTCTGCAAGGATTTGATTGCGCAACTTTTTTTGTCAAAAACAAAAAATTGAAACTACATTGAAGCAGAATTTTAGACACTTTTATAGGTTCAGTATTTGCAGTATAAATCTTTTCTCAACACTTTCTAAAATAGCACACTTTGACCTTATTTTCCTCTATTATATCTCCAGCTTTCTTTGGAATAGTGGAATAACCTACCAAAGAAGGTAGTTTAGATATTAGATAATCCTGTTTCAGTGTGACAAAGTTAATTGCTAAGAAGAGCTAGTTCATTCAGTGTAGAATTTTATGTTCTCACATCTCTTGGTCAATCACTACATATCGCTAGAGTCAAATCCAATAGCACAAGTGAAACAATTGATCATATAATTATTAATTTTTCCATATTGCACGCAGGCTTTATTGTCATCTGTGTACTAAATTTAAACAATTCGCTCCTTTTTTGCATTCTTTTCCATAAATCTACATACATTTATTGTATTTCCAATTGCCTGTTTCCACTCCCTGTAATCTGACAGTCTCCAGAGAGTCAGTAATAATTATTTGTTTCCAGAGGTACATAAATGTATTTTGTTTTCCTCTTTTCCAGGGACTTCTGTCGTGATTATTATGGACTGCTTAGACTATTATATTCACCAATGTGCCTAGTCAACAATGAAATCAGCTTTGGAATTTGAAAATGCAGTTCTGTTTCTCTTCCAGTATTTTACGTACTGTAGTACTAAAGTGTATCATATTATTTCCTTTATTTTTAACAACTGCTATAAAAGCCCTTAATTGTTTAATGACTTAACAGTGTTATTTATGTAGAAGTCAATAAAGAATCTCCATTTAAATCTCCAGTACAAAGCAATAATGCATCCTTATGTTCCTTCAGTGACTTTGTAATTCCTACACCGCAGCTATGAGCAAACTTTGTGTGGAGTTTTATGACTAGACCCACAGTTCACTTTTGGAAGTGGTTTATCTACTGTATGTGCGGCATGGACAAGTAAACATGAAAACAAGTGTGTTACACAGAAGCTATTGTATTGCTCATAGGCTAAGTGTAAACAGATGTGCCTGAAGCAAGACTGATTTGTAGAGAGAGAATAAACCCAATTTCAATTTCCTTCAGTAATTTGTTTATAGAACATGAAGGTCATAATCACTGTGGACTGTATTATATTGGTTTCAGAGTGGTAGCCGTTAGTCTGTATTAGCAAAAACAACGAGGAGTCCTTGTGGCACCTTAGAGACTAACAAATTTATCTGGGCATAAGCTTTCGTGGGCTAGAATCCACTTCATCAGATGCATCAGTGCATCTGATGAAGTGGGTTCTAGCCCACGAAAGCTTATGCCCAGATAAATTTGTTAGTCTCTAAGGTGCCACAAGGACTCCTTGTTGTTTTTGTATTATATTGTTCATTCTCTTTCACTTACTCCATGGTATATTGTGATTATAATTTTACATCTACAGAAGTATCTTCTTTACTCTTATAATATAAGGTCACATGTTTTCCAGTGAAAGGAATTTCAAGCTAGTTTTTATGTCTTGATAAATTTGCATTCTTGTACCTGGTAGACCTGTATCCTCAATGCTTTTTCATTTTTATATTAGTCCTTATTGTGATAATTTGTAACACAAATAAACTTCTGGTAATTTAACCTTTTCTTACTACAAAGCTGACTGCAAATCCAACTGCTTTCCATCCATGCTTCAGAAATTTACTTCCATCAGATGCATTTTCCTTTCTGATAGTTATTGAAACTCAGCAAATTCAGCCACTGCGCATGCTGGTTAATCCATTTCGATACTGAGACCAGACTTTTCTTTTTTAGCTAAGTGTATATTTTCAAGGCAAACTATTACTTTTTTTTTGCAAAATAAAGGAATATCACTAAACATAAGTGTCTTCTGTTCAAACTCCTCATCTCCATCAACGCACATCAAGATATTTTGTTACCATTTAGTGGCTGTTGAAGACTGTCTTTAAAGGTTTTTATAGGGAGGTGGGAAAATTGATTTCAGATCTTACATTATTCTTCACGTTGATTTCTCAAAGCTACCTTAAGCAAAAGGAGTATCATTTAGTTCTTTTCTCCTTTGATTGTTTGGAAGGAGCTTCAGGTGTAGTCAAAAAGGATAGTCTTCCTGTTTCTTCTTTACCACTTAGCTATATCACCTTAAAGTTTCAGTTATTGAAAATTATATTTTACGTCTTCCAAGAATTTTCCCTTTTACTCTGTTTCACTCTACTACAACTGCACTGCCGTAGCTCCTTCCAGAAGACCTACAAGTGATTTAAAAATAAACAAGCCTCAAGCACTTCAAATGAAGTAGGTAATCACTGCATAGGGATGAGTTCACATCACACCAAAATGCAGGCATCTCTGGTGTGAAATAGCAACTGTTTAACTTTTCATAGCAAATTCTACCCAGGTATGTAAGACTGGAAAATGAATACATTTATCTGACTCTGCAGAGGGAATTTAGAGAGCAGAGGGCAATTTCTTTAATTGCAATTTGGTCAGGAGGACACTGGGATTAGTCACACAGTGATCTCTTACAAATAAGGAATCAGATTTTCAGTTCTAAGTCTTATCTAATTAAACTGCATCTGTAACAGCACAGCTTCCAAATATCATGGTGGGAAATGACGTTAGCACTGACTCAGAGGGAAAAGTGTCCAGTACTAAATTACCAAAGCTATTTCCAGCATCTCTGGTATTTTCTTAGTATTTCCTACATAAGTACTGGCCTGGCCTAACTCTGATTACCTTGAGGAATCTGATCACAACACAAGATGGTCTGACTGCAGGCTATGTAATTCATATGCACACAGGCAACTTAGTTAAGATTGTCCTAAATTTAATACCTATATCTACATACCAAGTAGACTTCCATATTTGTGTGACAAACTACTTGTGTTAAATTCTGGCCCCAGAGATGGCAATGAGCATTTTGGCATTGATGTCAGTGGGGCCAGGATTTCATCCTTGGGGTTAGATCCATACATGGGATTTAGGCTCACCCTTGGAATGCTTAACTTTAGATTCCCTGCTGCCTACTGGAATGCACAGCCCCAAGTTAGGTGCCCAGTCTCCTTACGCAATGCACGAGGAAAGCAGGGGCCTGAGAATGGGATCCACAAAACACCAGCATGCTGAGCTCAGAGCAGTCCAAGATTAGCCAATAGGAAATTGAAGAGAGGAGTGTGTAGCCTAAACTGCCACTTCCCTCCCTGGGATTTAGGCACCTATCCCCAGCTGGGATTCACTGCAGTGGACCCTCTCCTGGAGTTAGGTGTGTCAGCCAAGTTGGCCATTGCTTACAAATCAAAAGGAGCAGCCCCCACTCCTCCTTCAGTGCCTAGGCTACTCATGTGGGAGAGCTTGATTCAAGTCGCTGCGCTATATCAGGTAGTGTGGGGATTTGAACCTGGGTCTCTTGTCTTCAGTGCAAGTGGTCTTACTACTGGGCAAAGGGGAGCACCACCTCCTCTAGCTATGTTTTGTGCCAAGCCTCATCCAGTTGCTGTGGTCTAAGGCGGCCTCTGAGCATGTTTACCAGATTGGGGTCTGTTAGGGAATGCCGATTTTGAGAATCCCACTGGGGCTTAGATGTGGGCTGGGTGTCAGGACATAGGCAGCTGTGCACATGCCCACTCGCCGATTTTAGGCACCGACAGGGTTGGGTGGCAGCTGTACAAGGGGGTTGAGGTTCTAAATTTTGGATTTAGGTACCTTAATCCCTTTGTAGGTCTGGCCCTTGGTCCCAATGTGCGTTTCACAAGAGGTTATACATGTGTATGGGCAGCAGCAGTGTGCCTGGGACTGTGCTTTAACTCTCACCAAGAGACAGTGGGCCTGATTTGCTGTCCTGTTAACCAGTTTTATACCACGTCTCAGTGGGAAAACATAAAGGTGGTATAAGAGAGTGGAGAACCTGACCCATCTCTAGCAGTGGACGTTTCAGTCTCCATGTTATCTTGTCAGTAATTATGCTGGTGGTTTTTCTGAGGCGAGCATCTCCCCATTAGGGGCTGATGCTCATGATGTTTATAACTGAGCCACAAGAAACAATTCCTGGAAATTTGAGCATCATTAATAGATTTAATACTAATTTCCAATGACAATGTGAATTAGGATAAGCCTGAAGTCATAGCTATTACTGCTTTTCAATTTGGAGCTCTTAATCTGTACAGCTGAAGCAATTATATATTCAGAAAAAAAAGGGATAAAATGAATCTAGATGCAATAATAAATCAGATCAAATTTGACTTTGATAGTTGGGAATAGATTAAACTCTTTACAGGGGAAAATAAATTTAGTAAAATGAAAAATTCTTCTCTGCCCTCCTATTTTCCCCCCTCCTCCTTTTTTCCCCTCTCTTTCTGTTCTGCTTAGGGTCTTATACCATGCTCACCATTATTTTGTACTAAGCTGGCTATCTTAAAATAGAAGCACCCAGGACAATGATCATCCAAGAAATTTGGCCATGTGCTCAGGCAGACTTTTTACAAACTGGGAGTTGAGAGGATATTGCAGACAAACCCTTATTTTAAAAATGCTTGGAAATGTTAGCCGACAGCAAACATAAAGCTAACTCAATATGTAGTTTTACTCTGAACTACCAAATTATTCACTGGAAAACGTTAAGAATGTATGGCACAGTGACACAGTGTTAATAAACATGGCAAATTATGGAACAGGTTTAATAGACACCTCAAATCTTCTGCCAAACGCCTTGTAGGATCAAAATAATTTAGTTTAATGAAGGCTTATGCCAAAAAATTATCAGAACTCTCTTTTAGTATATTAAACAGTGAAAATTACTCTTGTCCTTTCAAGATAGAAAGTTACCCTAGACTCCTTATGCTAGCTAAACAAGCTTCTGTTTTTATTTCTGCCAGTCAGAGACAAAAATCAAACTTCAATCAATTTGTACAGGTCAGTTTGTGCTGTTGCAAACCTGCACATTTTTTTCTGCAGATTGATTTTATTATATTAATAGTATTATATAGATGTATGAACACAAATATCGGCTAGTAATTTTAACGGACAGTGAGATGTAATTTAGGCAAATAAAATATTTAGGGTGAAATCCTGGCCCCAATGAAGTCAATGGAAGTTTTACCATTAACTTCAGTGGGGCCAGAATCTCACTCTTGAACTTAAATTACTAACTACTGTATATAGAATAGCCCACTTAAGAGAACCTACTGACTTATTAGTAATTAGCTTCCATCTCCTGCAAAGTGCTGAGTGGTCTGGTTGATAGCAGTTTGTCCTATTAGTGATGATTTGTTTGTTGAAAGACCCCCCAAGTCGGTGTCTTCATTCCCAAATTTTCCTTGGGGTAATTAATTTCACATTTTTCCCTTCTGTGTTTTCCCAGTTGTTATATTGCCTCATTATCTGTTGAATTAAGAATTATAGTGGTGGTGTCCTGTCCTGTGTTAGTAGGAGACAAGATATACAAGGCATCTCCTTGAGAACCATATTGGCTTCTTATGAATGATGAATAAAATGGTTCCAGGTTTAGTTAAGTATTTCCCCATGGCATGACCACATGTGGCCTGCTCAACAATCCTTTTCTTATGTAAAATAGCTATTCTTGCTTAAGATCACTCATTTCTGTCTCCCATGCATGCAGCTGCTAGGACATCAAAATATTACCTGAAGCCAGATTACCCTTTGTGGTTTTTGTTCAGCTGTGCTGCCGTGTTTGTATGGCAATATTTTGGTCTGTTTAAGAATTCCATTCAGAGTGCCTGAATATAGAGTTCAAAGCAAATGACAAGTCTAAAATGAGCTGAATGCTACCTTGCTGTATGCATTTTGAGAATGGTCATTTGTACGTACATTCTGAAATGATGCGCCGGATTGTCAGCTTGTGAAAATTAACTTGGCTCCTCTGATGTTTCAGCTTTTTACACCTACTGAGAATTTGGCCTGAAGTATATCAAAAAGTTAATATGTTTTGAGCAGTGGTATTCCCTTGGACACTACATTTTTTCTACTGGGGAACCTCAGAAGTATTCTACCCATTAGTAAATTACAGGACAACATCTACTGATTCAGCTGACTGGCAAAAGATTGCTACTTAATAAACGGAAAGCATCTGAAGGTTGATGAAAGAGTATATTGAGGGAGGAGAGTACATGAGCCTGAGTGAGTTATTCCATTTTAGTGAACAGCAAGATGCATGTCAGGAACTGTGGGGAAGTTTCTTGTTGTTTTTTGTGATTGTAATTTGGACCTTCATTTTTCATTTGGACCTGGCGTTGTAAAACTGGTTTTGTAAAAAAAATAAAAAATAAAAAAAAAATGATGGTGTCTGAAGAAATTGAAGGAGGAGAAAAACACCGTCATATCCTTTTCATAGGACACTCCTCCTCCCCAAATCATTAGGTTCTAACAACCCTTATTTACTATGGGTCTGCTCTGGAGTGGAAATTAAGACTTGGGACGTGAAAGGCTCTGCATCACAATACAAATTCCTGAGCTCTCTAGTCCCTTTAGACAATGGTTTTTATATATTTATTTTATTTAAATTAACAGATTTTGTTGGGCAACCACATGATAGCTGCTCATTTTCAAAGTGTCAGCCCTCTCGTTACCATCTGTCTAGTAAGAGCATTTGTCAGCATTATGTGTTGGTATCTATCTTAGGTACTTATAGGGCACCTGTTATCATGGTATCTGAGCACCTCACATTCTTTAATCTATTTATCATCACAACACCCCAGTGAGGTTGGGAAGTGCTATTACCCCCATTTTGCACATGGAGGATTGAGAAGGTCAGTGACTTGCCTAAAGTCAAGGGAAGGTTTGTAGCAGTGCAGGGACTTGAACTGAGGTCTTCAAAGTCCTAGGTTGGTGTTTTAATTTCCTTCTCTGTAGTTCAGGGCTACATGTCATCAGGGTCACTTGCATTAGAACAATAACTCATTCAGTATGGTGTAAGGCATAAACTGAAACATTTATAAGTGCCACAATTGAGGCCCCTTTGAAAAATCGTGGTATGAACTTCTGACTAATGTTTAGCTACTTTTTAAAAAACTTATTTTGATAAGTACCTTTCGGAAGTGCCAAAAAAAAAAAAAGTATTTGAGCGATTTGCCGTTTCAGATTATACCACTGGTCCATCAGGTCTGGCAGCCTGCCCCCAACAGTGGCCAATACTTGTCACATCAGACAAAAGGGAAACCCCCTCAATATACCTAGCCAATTGTGCAGTTCTGTATAGCTGAGTAAGTAATAGCCCATTTTTGGTATGCCATTATCCCAGAGTCAGTCCTTTGAGGGAAAGCCCAGCTATCTAGGCACTAGCTGGATGCACTGCCTACTTGGTGTCCAGAGTAAATTCAGTGCTGTCATGACGTAACACTTCTGCCAATGGGAACCGGAGACTTTACACTTACACGGGGACTTATCATTTGAGGATCTCACTAACCTTCACAAAACACTTTTGAAGTAAGTCAATGGTAATACATTTGGAGCGTTTCACTCCCTATGGGAAGGCAGCCAGCTCCAGGTTGGAAGTCAGCAGCTGTATTACAGTGCCCAGCAACACTGCACAAGTTCAGGACAGGAAAGTAATTGAAACTGCAGAGGGTATTTAGGCAGGCATGATGTAATTACCTTTAATTGGATCTGGGCAATGTCCCAGCATTAACACCCTATTTGGAGAGAGTGCCATGGGCTCTCTAATGAATACAAGTTGTCAGGATTTTGGTTTCATCAAAGTCAGAGAAGGGCTGATTCCCAGTTACTCTAAGGCTCGTTTATGCCATTCTAGCAGCATTAAAGTAGGCAGAAATGTCTTCTTGAGATTAGCTGTTGTACAGAGGCTATTCCTGGCCAGTGTTCAGCTGGTAAAAAGGCTCTGTACCAGTCCTCACAGTCCCATGCATACAGGGTGTACCAAGGGCATGTGATAGTGTGGCCAGAGTGTGCTACACTACAGCTATTCTTTGCTTCCCTGAGGATTTATGGAACAAAGCATACGTTAGAATGGCCTTGAGGCTGCTCTAACTTACACTGACTGCCAGGCCAGTGTCTACATGGCCCTTTAATTTGGAGAATGCAAAGGAGGCTTAAATCTACCTTTGCTCCCACCAAACCAAATCCCCAATCACAGGAATGGAGTAACTAAGAAACAGGCCCAGAGTTCAGATTACGCATTTGTAGTGAAAATCCATAATTAGCCCATGTTGTTAAATAGGCCACTTAATGCGATGTGTGTCCTATCAAGAGATTACTCAAAAGACATACAAGTCCCTTGTATGATCCAAATTTTTCAAATCCAAATTTAGGGTTTTGGAGTTGTTGTTTTTTAGAAATGCCATTAGATTAAAGAGAATATGGGAGGGATATAATACTCTGGTATAAAAACCTGAGTCTGTTATTTTCCAAAGCAGTTGAGAAGAGAGCGCAGAAAACTCAGCTCAACTGTCAAGGCAATCGAAACAGCCAAGGTCTTTCAATTAAAGCTGCTGCAACCACTCTCAAGACTTGCCTTTTCAGTATTTCAAAGGATAAGATCATTTGCATTGTTCAACTGTTTATAAACCACTCAAAAGGGATTTAAAAGGCAATGGGAAAAATTCTGACATTAGAACCTCAGGTTCTTTGCATTGCCTGCAGTTTTCTGTATTGCCATTGTAATGCGACAAGTGGCTAGCGCAAACGATGACTGCTGAGTTACATAGGTCCATGAACTGCTGTAGTATGCCCTAAAGACGGTCAGGAGGTTAGGGCCCTGTAGTTCAACCCCAGAAATGTAACGCTTAGTTGTCTAGTTTTGTTTTGTGCAGCACATTAACAGGAATGTGTATAGTGATTATGAGTGTTATGCCTTGGGAAGGACAGTGGGAATGTCCTGTAAGTGTAATAGGCTATTACTATGAATGACCTAATCAAGCTCCATGGTACTCAGCAGTTCAGTAGCCATAGGATCAAGACTCAACCAGAGAATTCTCCATCAGTAGTAGACCCAGGAGGGGAAGTAATGAATAGGGCCCTACCAAATTCATGGTCCATTTTGGTCACTTTCACGGTCATAGTATTTTAAAAATCATAAATTTCATGATTTCAGCTATTATTGTGTGTGGGGGTTGCAGTACTGCTACCCTTACTTCTGCAGTGGTAGCGCTGCCTACAGAGCTGGGCAGCTGGAAAGTGGTGGCTGCTGACCAGGGGCCCAGCTCTGAAGGCAGAGTCGCTGCCAGCAGCAGCGCAGAAGTAAGGATGGCATGGTATGGTATTGCCACCCTTCTGCGCTGCTTCCTGCAGAGCTGGGCCCTTGGTCAGCAGCCGACTCTCCGGCCACCCAGCTCTGAAGGTAGCAGTGCAGAAGTAAGGGTGGCATTGGATGATATTCCCACTCTTACTTCTGCGCTGCTGCTGGCGGTGACTCTGCCTTCAGAGCTGGGCACCCAACTAACAACCACCGTTCTCCAGCTGCCCAGCTCTGAAGGCAGCACAGAAGTAAGGATGGCAATACCATGATACCCATAAAATAACCTTGCAACTCCCTTTTGGGTCAGGACTCCCAGTTTGAGAAACACTGGTCTCCCCCGTGAAATCAGTATAGTATAGGGTAAGAGCACACAAAAGACCAGATTTCACAGGCGGGGAGATCAGATTTCACGGTCCATGAAGTGTTTTTCATGGCAGTGAATCAGGTAGGGCCCTAGTAATGAATGACAACATGGTACCAGCAGTTACGGGATGTGGCTTCCATTGGAACCTTGGGTGGGAGTGGGTGTACAGCTGTATAGAAAGCTGCAGACACTGAATTTGGTACAATGACATTGTTTCTTAAGATGAAAAGCAAGCTCAGCCAACAGGGCTAACTCCTGTGCAATCCCACTGAATGTAGTGGTGTGACTGTGGGCCAGTATCTGCTCCAGAGTTGAATTCTGTTACCTGAAAGCTCATCGTCTGCTTTTGCATCACTCAGTGTTTCCTCCAAGAGTTTGTTTTGTATTAAGAAGTGCCAGCAGAGCACGCAAATGCCATTGGTTGCATGGTTCTTTACAGCTATACTGAAGGTCCCTGCCTTAGAGCTTACACTCCAAATAGTTGGTGGTCCCCATGTAATTCTTAGAGGACAGGGACCACCATCCAAATAGCTGCAATCTTAGAAGCAAAGGAATAGGCTACAGAAGGTCTATGTAGGAGATTATTGAGGCCCACTGGCGAGTAAGTACCCACTACCCATGCTGTAATTATTCTAAGGCTAGCGGATTGTAATAATGTGATGCTGTCACTTTTAACTAGGATAAAGGATACTCTTCAGGGGGCAAGGCTGCTGTTGCTTGGTTATGCTGGCAAACTCTCTGCTACTTGTTAAGATCAGCATTGGGAAGGGCGTCAGACTGTAAGACACAAAAGCAGAATGGCACCACAAGGTGACAAGAAGGAGTACTCAGTTGTAGGGATTTGTCATGGAATTATTATACCTCTCCAAGGTAAGTCTGTCTAGCAATGTTAGAATACTGGGTGCCATTGCCTGCCTATTGATCTTAGGCTACCAAGATGAGCTATATAAGAAATGTGATAAGAATAGTTCATATTCCTAAAGCACTTTGTAAAGGAGTTCCCTGAACTGCAGCTAGCTCTGGGGTGGAACACAGCAGCTGTTTACAAGCACAAAGCAACAGTACACTGGAATCTAGGAAGAGTACAGAATACTGTCTCCAATCCAAATATAATGCAGGGGATCAGAACTTCTGTTTGTAATCTTATCTATTAGCTGCCCCCTCCAACACAAGCCTGTAGCACCACGGTTGGGGGCTGGATCGATGCTGACAAAGGGACGAAGATCACCTCCTTATTCATCTCCTGTTTCCTCCAGCCTACTGAGTCCTGAGCGCTGATTTTGCGATCAGATGTGATCACAGCCCAAGGTGACATGGTGGCACAGCAATATCTCTCAAGCAAAGGACAGCACTCCACTGACACTACCTGTTCAATGAATACAGGTAGGTGATCCAGCACATCAGATGGCCCCTGGCCCAGTAGGGGTCTATAAACAAGTGGTCGAGTCGATATGGTGTCACACGGTGCAAGTTAAACACTGAAGAGACGTGCCCTGAGACCTCGTCTCAGGTAAATATTCTGCCAAGCAGGCCCTGCAGTAAGTTACAAGAGTAGCTAATACAGACAATAGTCCAAGTGGGATCCACAGGCTTTTAATGTAACAGAGTCTGCGACCTGAAGAGACAGTTCAGGTCGCAGCCTGGGAAAGACTCCAAGAAGCTTCTAACAAGATTCTTCAGGTTATAAAGTGCCAGCGGGGAGAGCCTGATTAATACGCTCCTCAGGCAGCTTAGCATTGAGCAGAACTCCAGAGTTCTGGCTCTCAGCAGGGGCCTGCACCTCCCATCTAGAGACTGATCACCCCCGGGCAAGGCTGACGGCAGCCCGAAGGATCTGCACCTTGCAGCTGCTGACAAGCTGCTTAAACTGTGACTATAGAAAGGCATTTGGTTTCTCCCCCTCCCCCAACAGCTGTGAGGCAGGTCGCTTACACGTGATCTCACTTGATAGGAGAAAAACCCAAATCCGTGGCCCTGACCCTTGCAGTGAAACGCGCGTCTCAGACCCTGTCTGCTCTGTAATAGCTTTTCTATTTTTACTTCGCAGCTCTGCGTGGCTGACCTGGTTTGTAAATAGATGTTCTACAGCAATAGACATCACCAGGTGAGGGGGAGTGGACACAATTGCTTAAGCATCTCCATTTTCTCTCCTAGCAACATGTATGTATTTGAGTTTCCATCTGCATTCACGTACTGAGGCACCTTGCTCGGCACAGCATCCGTGTTCAGCAAGAGCACTTAAGCATGTGCTTAACTTCAAGCCTGGGTCGGGGTTTCAGAAGAGCCCAGGTGACTTAGAGGCACAAGCCCCATTGACTTTTCAATAAGACTTGTGCTCCTCAGTCACCTAGATGCTTTCAAAAACCCCACCCGGCATACCCATGTTCCAGGGAAATCAATGGGACTTAAACATGTGCTTAAAGTTAAGCACATGCCTAAGTGCTTTCCTCAGTCAGGACTTTCCTTACTAGCCTGCACGAATTGACGTTCGCTTCATTCCCTCCCACTGCTTACATGGGGGGGGGGAGGGATAGCTCAGTGGTTTGAGCATTGGCCTGCTAAACCCAGGGTTGTGAGTTCAATCCTTGAAGGGGCCACTTAGGGATCTGCAGCAAAATTGGTCCTGCTAGTGAAGGCAGGGGGCTGGACTCAATGACCCTTGGGGGTCCCTTCCAGCTCTATGAGATAGGTATATCTCCATATATTATTTTACTAAATAAAAAACAACAACCCCTTCCCCAACACACACACACAATAACAAATACACGTCTTATATGCAATACATTTTAATAGGAGAGAGGTGATCCCTCTGTGTCCATCCCCCTGCCCAACATCACTGGCATTCACTGACTATAACACAAGAGTTCTCTTTTGATAAGCCAAATGGAGCACAGCGTATGTGGGCATGCCGCTAATCAAATGGCTCCTCGATAAACGGTGGTGCTTATTAATCTGCAGCTCTTTTGGTCTATTACAGATACATGGTAGAGAGCAGGCAGCATTTTCAATTACACCCAGGCATTTATTTTTCAATGAGTTTTTTACTATTAAAACCCCCAGTCAACTGCAATATATTATTTACTCTCTTTTGAGTACCTGCAACATTTCACATTCTCTGGGCAGAACAGAGCGCCACCTTATTTCATGTATCTGTAAATGTATTGTTCCCATTAGCTCTATGTAATAGGCTTTAAAATTTAAAAAGCCTCAGCTGTATTTTAAGACAGGCCTCCTGATCCATCTGTATCTTTCAACAATGGTCAGAATTTTAAGTACCTGACTGTATGTATTGTGGTCTGATTAGGGTAAAAGAAGCGGTTAGAGGCAAAAGGGCATCCTTTAAAACCTGGAAGTCAAATCCTAGTGAGAAAAATAGACAGGAACATAAACTCTGGCAAGTCAAGTGTAAAAGTATAAATAGCCAGGCCAAAAAATAATTTGAAGAGCAACTACCTAAAGAAAAAGACAAAAACTAATAGCAAAAAGGGGAAAAAAGTACATCAAAAGCAGGAAGCCTGCCAAGCTGCAAACATCAAAAGCAGGAAGCATGCCACTGAATGATTGAGGTACCAAAGGAGCATTCAAGGAAGATAAGGCCATTGCAGAGAAACTAAATGAATTCTTTGCATTAGTCATCACTGAAGAGGGTGTTAGGGAGATTCCCAAACCTGAGCATTCTTTGTAAGTAACAAATCTGAGGAACTGTCCCAGATTGAGGTGTCCATAGAAGAGGTTTTGGAACAAATTGATAAATTAAACAGTAATAAGTTACCAGGACCAGATGGTATTCACCCAAAAGTTCTGAAGGAACTCAAATATAAAATTGCAGAACTACTAACTGTGGCATGTAATCTATCACTTAAATCAACTTCTGTACCAGATGGTTGGAGGATAGCTAATGTGATGCCAATTTTTTAAAAAGTCTCCAGAGGCGATCCTGGCAATTACAGGCCAGTAAGCCTAATTTTAGTACCAGGCAAATTGGTTGAAAATATAATAAAGGACAGAATTATCAGACACGTAGATGAACATGATTTGTTGGGGGAAAGTCAATATGGCTTGTATAAAGGGAAATCATGCCACACCAATCTATTAGAATTCTTTGACGGGGAGTCAGCAAACATGCACAATGGATATAGTGTACTTGGACTTTCAGAAAGCCTTTGACAAGCTTCCTCACCAAAGGCTCTTAAGTAAAGTAAGCTGTCATGGTATAAGAGGAAAGGTCCTCTCATGGATCAGTAACTGGTTAAAAGACAAGAAACAAAGGGTAGAATAAATGGTCAGTTTTCAGAATGAGGAGAAGTAAATAGTGGTGTCCCCAGGGTGGACAGTGGGATGGCAAGTTTGCAGACAATACAAAATGACTCAAGATAGTTAAGTTCAAAG
The DNA here is from genome assembly GCA_003942145.1 of Platysternon megacephalum. NCBI lineage: Eukaryota > Metazoa > Chordata > Testudines > Platysternidae > Platysternon > Platysternon megacephalum. Next base: position 3,504,396 of record QXTE01000150.1, on the reverse strand, counting down.
CGGACTGTGAAGACTTACAAAGGGATCTCACAAAACTGGATGACTAGGCAACAAAATGGCAGATTTAATTCATATTGATAAATGCAAAGTAATGCACACTGGAAAACATAATCCCAACTATACATAAAAATAATGGGGTCTAAATTTGGGCAATTGGGGGAAAATGCGGAAATGGGAGTGTGTTGGAGTCACTTGACTTGTAGTAACCAAGGCTGGTGGATACCAGAGTGTGGCTGGGGTCGGTGGTGAGCTGGAGCCGGTTCGCACCGGTTCGCGCAAACCGGTTGTTAAATTTAGAAGCCGGTTTAGAACCGGTTGTTAAAGGGGTGGGCAATTGGGAGAGGGAGGTTTTTCTGTCATTACACTGGCCCGCGGGCCATATCCGGCCCGCCTGAGCTCCCGGCTGGGGAGGCTTCCCCGGTCCCTCCCCCGCCTCCCCCCCTCTCGCAGAGCCTGGCCCCAGTGCTCTGAACCTCTCCTGGGCAGCTCGGCAGCTCCTGCCGTTTTGAGCGGCATGGTAAGAGGGTGGGGCTGCGAGCTCCAGCGGGCCGCGCGGCATCCATACACGCTGCCCTGATGTAAGCATGGTAAGGAGGCCGGGCCGGGGCTGGGAGGAGGGGTTGGATAAGGGGCAGGGAACGGTTGGAGGGGGCGGAGGTTCTGGGGGGGCGGTCAGGGGACGAGGAACAGGGGGGTTGGGTAGGGGGTGGGGTCCTGGGGGGCAGTTAGGGTGGGGGGTATTGGGAGGGGGTGGTCAGGGGACAAGGAGCGGGGGGGTTGATGGGTTGCGGATTCTGAGGGGGGCAGGACGTGGGTGGGGGTCGGATGGGGGGGACGGACAGGGGGCTTGTACTCACCGCGCGGTTCCCTACCGGGTCTTCGGTGGCACTTCGGCAACGGGTCCTTCACTCGCTCCGGGTCTTTGGCGGCTCTGAAGGGCCCGCCACCGACGTGCCGCCGAAGACCTGGAGCGAGTCAAGGACGTGCCGCCGAAGAACCGGTAGGGAACCGGTTCTTAAGACTTTGGCAGCTCATCACTGGCTGGGGTGTAACAAGCAGGCGACTGGAATCTGAGCACTGAGCCAGAGCTGCTTAAGGTACAGACACTCAGTGTATTCTTGCCTGCTGGCTCCAGAGCATTTAAGGCACCTGGGGTTACAGGGCAGGTGGTGACACAACCCCTCACTGGTCTGGATGGCACCCCAGAACATGCCAGTCCCATGACTTTCAATAGGTCTTGAGTTTGTAACTCAGGGCAGTAATGTGGAATACGGGAGCGGAGATTATTTCTAAAATGCACCATCGTGTTGCGTATTAATTGGTCTGCGAAGACCCTGGTGGTGTGCGATAAAGGTTCCCTAGTGCGCTTCAAACTAGTGGTGTTTGAAATAGGATTATGTGTATACACAAAAAGTAAGCTCCCCCCCAATTTTTGGATATTTACATAGAATTCAAACATTGCTAAAATAAACCCTGACCAACAGAAGCCCTAGATATAATTGTGGAGCTGCACTTTATACATTTAATGTGTTCAAGAAAAGTTACATGACTTCAGGGTTTTTTAAATGGGATTTTTATGCTGATCAAACCTCAGCACTGGTCTCTGGATGGGTCTTGGTGGGTGCAATGGGATGGAATTAGTCACCAGTGCTCATGGATTATTTTCAAAAGCTGCCTTTTACTTCAAGGTATTTTTGGGGGGGGAGGAGGAGGGAGGCAGGGGGCGGAGATTGCTTTTTAAAAATTGTGGCTGCATTTAATAAGAAATCCATGTGTGTGACTTCAGTGCCCGTGAAAGCTAAGGACTGCAAGTGCTGATCAGAGCCAGACAGAATGTTGTCAGGTGCCGAACCTCAACCCAGCTCCAGTGAAAGTCCAGTCTTGGCCCTCTCGTTAGCACAGGATGCCAATTACACAATACAGCCATGGACGGTGGTTTTGTCATATGCATAGATGGGGCCTGAGGAGGGACCTGCAAGCCAATTTTCACCTGACACCAAATCCTAGACTTGGACCTAGGCATCCAAAGTCAAAGCCATTTTGCCACCGAATATCCCGCGGGCCGGGATATTACTGGAGCAACAGAATACTACTGAGCATCAGAACAGGGCATGCAAAGTACAATGGTGGGAAAATGAGCACCCCTTTGATCCATTCAAATCTACAGTAGATGGTAATGAATGACCTGACTTTTGTTTATAACAGTGATTTCTGGATCTAGGGAAGTGCTTCTTAGATATTCCCTCTCGCCTTTTACATTAGCTGATGAATTAATTAGCTGTATCTGAATTCCCTCATGCTAGGACCCATCACCTACTGAGCCCTCTGGCAAGATTAGTTATTTGCCTTTGGGGTTTTCCTATAACTGCACTCATCCCTGACCCCAGGCTTTGCCCTTTGAGAAGCAAATGGACCATATTGTTAAACCGTTTAATGTCCATCTAGAGGCCAGCATTTATTAGCCTGGTTGAAGTCTCTGTTACGTCAGTGGGTTGCACAACTCTTGATTCATATTTGGATCATTATCTTTCTGTTTTTGGAAACAACCCAGACTATTAGCTCTGGAAAGCTCAGCTTGGACCAAATGTAGCTCCAAAACTAAAAAAAAAAAAAAAAGGTAGCAGCAATTTTGACGCCAGAACTGCACTCGCTGCAGCAAAAGCAGAGTGTGCGGGAAATGCAGCCATCTTTCAAGTAAGACACAAAAACAAAGACCTCACCACTTGTGGATTTGAAAGATCTCATGGCACTTTCACAAGAACAGGGAACTTAGCTCCCATCTGTTCAGAAACTCCAACTTGGGGTCATTACTGTGCATTTTTTTTCGGTGAAATTCCTGCTGCCATTCAAACAGCAGAAGTTATTTTTCACTTCCTGTCAAACTCTTACATGGCACTGCTGTCCGCTGGTCAACTGTTGCTGCATTCTGCCCCAGGGATGGCTGCATTTCTGCAGTGGCTGAAGCAGTTCCTGGTTCTCAAGCCTTTGAGATCCATTGGAGTGACGAGCTCTTGTCAGTCACTAGGGCTTTAAAATTCCTTTTCTCTCCTGTCTGCAGATTGAAGAGCCTTGACTGGGCTATATGTTGGGTTTACTCGCAAATTATTATAGCTCAGTGGTTTGAGCATTGGCCTGCTAAACCCAGGGTTGTGAATTCAATTCTTGAGGGGGCTGTTTAGGGATTTGGGGATTGGTCCTGCTTTGAGCAGGGGGTTGGACTAGATGACCTCCTGAGGTCCCTTCCAACCCTGATATTCTATGATCTTCACAGACGACCAGTTCCCCAAAAGCATTTAGCAATCTCTTTTGCATCAGATTTTTATTGCTACCAAATCCCATTGTGAATGTTTGATACTAAATCCATCTCTATGTACTACAGGTCAATAGTATATGCAATTAAGTTCTTGTTGATTACAACAACTCAAATACTTGAAGGTTTCCCAGATGTCTTGGAAATGACTCATCCTGCCTGTGCTTAGCAGTAGGATGCCGTATGTTTAATTTGAATTTGCCTTACTTTATTTTTATTTTGAAACGAAAAGGCCAGATTTTCAGATGGTGTAGCTCCTTGGACATTGGTGGAGCTATCCGGATTTCCACCAGTTGTGGATCTGACCCTTAGTGTATAATACGCACACATTATACAATGCAAATGACTTTCTCAAACAATGTGTGTCTGCCGGCCAATGCGTGCAGAATTATTGCCATGACAGTCCACCGCTTGCACTTGCTATGGAATCAGGGCAATGACACAGATGGCCCATACTGAATTGGCAATGAGCAGGCACAGGGCCAGATTAACTTTTTGTGGGCCCCCCTTGGGAATGAAGGGGCCAGGGGCAAGAGCACAGCGGGCAGGGTGGATTTGATTTAAATCGATTTAAATCACTAGTCAGGAAGACTCAATTTAATCATGGTTTTCTACATAAAAGTGCATTCTTGTTGGTTGTTATAACCTTAATACATATTCTTTACAACTCAAAGATAGATGTAGGTTTCATTTTAGAAGTACACACTATACATTTTTAAACAGTGATTTATTTTGAAAACTTTTCAGATGAGTTTTATAGCTATATCGGAAAATGAATGATTGTTTGGTTATTTCTTTTACCAAAGATAATTGAAGCAGATATTTATGAAGTCATTGGGAGGTGAACTAGTTCCAATTCAACAGGTTAATCATTAATATATGGACAATTTTCTTGCCAGGCTGTATTAGGAGAACATCACCCGACTGACATTTAAATTGTTTTATTTAACTAAAATAACAACGTTAAGTATTCTGGATTTTTTTCTCCAACAGCAAACATAATATTTTAACAAAAAAGCAGATGTCCCTCGCGTCTCACATTTATCTCCAGACTTCTTCTCCTTGTCCAGCCCTATTCCACCCGCAACAATCTTCTATTCATTGAACTTTTTGAAACTTTTCACTTGTAAAGAGAGGTAAGGGATTGACTCCGTGTACACAAATGTGCAGAGGGACAATAGAGTTGAGGTCTGTTATTTCTCACCTCTATATATAATTTATTTATTTTAAAACATTTTTGCTGTTAACAAGCATATTACCTCTGGAGACACAAATCCAGTCTGAGAACTGCAAAACTAAGCATCTCTGATGGTATCTTCACTGAGTCCCATTGGGTAGATAGAAAGATTAACCTAAATAATCTATACAGAAGCCTGTGGAACCCCATAAGATTGGGTCCCTAATTCATGAACTATTAGAACTCATTTACAAAACTTTTCTTAAACATTACATGAATATATTGTCTCATACTATAGAATTAGAATGTATAATCCCTATTCCATGATGAGATATAATGTATCTTAATTAAAACTATCTTTAGATAGGTTTTTTCCTCAAAAATCCGATTTAAATAAAAGAAATCAGATTTTTTTTTGATTTTTTTAAAAAAGTCATTGATTTTTATCCAATCTGACAGTGGGGCATGGGGGGCGGGGGGAGGATTGGTCTCCAGCTGGAGCGAGTCAGGGGCCAGGGGCAAGATGAGCATAGTGGGGCATGGGGGGAGGATTAGTCCCTGATGACTGGAGCAAGGCAGGGGCCAGGGGCAAAAGCACAGCGGGGCGGGAGCTAGGGTTGGTCCCTGGAGCAAGGGAGGGACGGGGGGTAAATTGCAAGCGCAGTAGGGCTTGGGAGGGGGTAAACAGGATCCCCCTGCCCCTGCCCACATAGAACCAGGGGGGATCCTGTTTACTCCTTCTCCCTGGTTCTAGCCCATTCTCTTTGTCTCTCTCTGCACTGAGCTGAGGGTGGGGATGCACTGAGCACAGGACTGGGGGTGCAGGGTCTGGGAGGGAGTTAGGGTGCAGGAGCAGGCTGGGGGTTGGGGTGCAGGGTCTGGCCAGGAGCTAGGGTGAGGGAGGGGGCTCAGAGTTGGGGCAGGAGGTTGGGGTGTGGAGCACTTACCTGGGGCAGCTCCCATTTGGTGCGAGGGGTGGGGGTGGGGATGTGGGGGGGTGCAGGAGTCAGGGCAGAGGGCTGGGGATGTGTGAGAGGGCTGGAGGTGTGTGAGAGGGTGTAGGAGTCAGGGCAGAGGGCTGGGGGTGTGGGCTGGGGTCATGGAAGCACTGGGAGGGGAGGGGGAGATGGAGGGGCAGGAACGTGGCACGCTCGGGGGAAGAGGCGGGAAAGGGGGAGCTTGGCTGCCGGCGGAGCCTGCCCTGCAGCAGGAGCCAGCAGGACCCAGCTTCTGCCCACTGCCCCCACAGGAGAGCACGGTGGGCGGAGGGCGGAGAAAAGCGGGCCGGGCCAGGGCCCCTTTGGACCGTGGGCATGGCGCCAGTGGTGCCATGGTAAATCCGGTACTGAGCAGGACCCTCCAAGTTGTCCCCGGCTGGCCTAGGAACTGGCCCAGTGGGGAGCTGTCTGTATTATTTCACTCCCGCGCTGCTGGCTCAGATAGTTATGCCTCTTGAGTTATTTATTTTCCTTTTTTGCAAATCTCACTAGACACTAAGTTACCAGAGCTGGTGGAGCTCTGCATTCAGCCAAGCTATCAGGAATCCATTTCTTAGACACACACACTACTCAGCCCAGAAGATTCTTGTCAAGGGACTCTCTACGCACATTGGGTTGTCCTTCCTACTCTATAATCTTCATCATCACCCTTCCGCATGAGAAGAGCACCTCTGTAGCACCCAGGAACTGTCTTCGGAGGGGTAGCAACTATGTCCATAACTTGAGCTAGTTCAGCTCATGCAAGTCATGTGGTGTGGGTTATGCCTCAGAAACCAGACTCGGGAGTCTTTATGGGGTAATATTTGGCTTTGGAGAAGGAGATTGAGGGCTTGCTACATGGGGACACTCAAGAAAGTTAATCCAAATTGACAAATTGTGACTTTAAAGTGAATTAGTTAAACCACATTTGTGGACACTCATTCCTGTGTGGACATTCATTCCCAATGAAAGTGGCCTTTATTCAGTTGATTTTAATTCACTTTGGAAGTAGAAGCAGACAGAAGAGCAGTGCGAGAATGCCAAGGTTTCCTTCTTTGTTGCTGATGCTTCTTTTGCTTTTGGTCTGTGGTGGTTTATCCCCCTTTCCTAGGTTTGGGATTTGAAAGATTCCAAGTGAAACACAGTTAGCTGAATTCTACATGGCTTCCAGGCCAGACCCTAGCTGGACTTTGAGGCTATAAAATCTGCAACCAGGTCTCTATTATAAATGTTTCATCCCCTGCTAACTCCAACAGCTAGGACAAGAAACTTCCCTGTTGCGTCTCTTTCCACTCCTATTTACACCATTGGGTCCATTGTGTACCTCATCCGTTTTTGGGATGTCGCTTTGGAGATGTACATTTATTTGGCAAACTCCTAAGCCCTGTTCATCTCTGGGATGAGAGGGCATCATGAGTCTCTTTCAGTTGTTCTGAAAAGTTTTCAGTAATCATTTTGGATACTTATCTGAGGGAACTCTGAATAGTTTGTAATTTGCCCATCACTAGGTGTAAAAATGAACCTTGGCTAGTAGCCCGATCAGTCAGAATGATACTGTGGAAATGAAAAAAGTAGAACAGAGACGGTCTTGTCTAATATTTAGAGAAACTGCAATCTAGAGTCCAAAGAGAATTAAAAAAAACAAACGAAAAAACTCTTGAGTGGAATAAGTGCTCAGCTGGAGTGCACAACCAGAGACTTCCCAGGAACGACCCAGCAGCAGGAGCTCACAGGTGCCCACACTCAAAGGACACAAAGGTGCAAATGTAACATTATGATCTCCCTGGGTGATTGTGTCCCAAGGAAATGACCCATTCGAGCAACGGCTGAAAACGCTGAGTTCACTTTTCCAAGTTCCAGCTTTTCTGCACCTCATGGCACTAGGAACCTGCCTGCAGCAGCAAAGCCTCTGATCCACCAAGAGGGGATGAAATCAGCGTGATTGCCAATACCCTTCCTGCAGAGAGCATGCTGCACAGTGCCTCTGGGGCAGCATTCCCACCCGTGGAAGGCTCTGTGCCTCCCTGTTTTGGCGTTCAGGAGCCTGCCTCAGCAGCTCTTTCAGTACTCTAGTAATAGTATTTGTTACCCACTCCTGTGTCCTTCCATCTATGTAAGGACGCTAAATGCCCTTGATTCCCATGAGTTGAGAGTGCTCAGCTCCTTGTAGGGGGTGCTCAGAACGTCACAGGATCGGGCAGCAGATTTTGGATGCCTCCATTTTCAGGTTTCCAATTTGGGACACCGTGAGCCTGATATTCAGAGGTGCTGAGCCCCAGCAGCTCCCACTGATCTAAGGTGACCGGATGTCCCGATTTTATAGGGACAGTCCTGATATTCAGGGCTTTTAATATATATATATAGGGGCCTATTACCGCCTCACCGCCTCTCCCAATTTTTTGCACTTGCTATCTGGTCACCCTACACTGACCTCATCTGGAGTGCTGCATGCTTGGGTCCAAAATGTGCCAAGCTGGGCACCCAAAAATTGAGCTACGCCAAATCAGTGGCTACTTTGGAAATGTTTTGCCCTAGTGACCGGGAGAGCCTGGCTATCCTTTAGGTACAAACCTGGTGGGCCAGGTTCTGCTACCCTTACTCAGACTGAGTAGCACCTTACTCTCCACTGACTTCGCAGAGTGACCTACTATTCACCCTGAGTAAGGATAGCAGAATCTAGCCCTAACAGCATAAGCATTCCAGAAAAAAAACCTTTAGGACATGCACTACTCTGCTACTTTCAATGAAAATCTCAGCAAAAATAATCAAAGGAGGGCTCCAGATGAAAAGGTTTCCCCCTCTTTAAAATTCCAGGCATTGTTCATTAGTTAGCATGTTCACAGAGCCATCTGCACAAACTAATAGATATGTTGTGTTCAAGTCACGGAGAACAGCGCGGCAGAGAGAGAGAGAGAGCAGAATCGCTCGCTTTTCCTTTCAGTGGGACTGAAAGCTGTACTTAGCAAAGCCAATTCTTTGGGTCCTTTTAATAAAATGACAGTAATTTGACAGTAATAAACATTAGGCTGTCACTATAATGCAGCAGTTTGCAAATAACATTGACATTATCTTATGCTTGGTGTCAGACTGTGGGGCCCCTTTATCAGCTGATTAATGGGAAAATTGGATAAAATCCTTTCAATCTGACAAAAGCAGCTAAGATTGCATTAGGATGAGGCGTCTTTTTTCCCTCTGTTCCTTTTAAACAGTGGCGCTTGTTTTGTTTGTTTGGCTGTCGTTGTTTATTTATTTATTTTATTTTAATTTGGGCTTTTATGCAAGGCTGCCACATGTTAAACATAAATGGTTACATCACCCAACATCCTGAAAACCCTCCAGACGTGTCATTTTGAGTCAAAAGCAGAAGTTTTTCTTTGTTCCCTAGAAAGATCATTTCTGAAACAAATAAGGGGTTAAGAGAATCTCCAGCTTTAACTCCTGGCTTCTTCCCTTCCATAGACCCCAGCCATTTCTACATGCTAAAGATAGCTTTACACCAATGAGCCGTCTTCCCTGACTTATTCCAGGGAATTACTAAAGAAGAAATTCACTAGTGTTCATTTGCCATACCAAGGACTTTGCCAAGGCTGCTCATTACCATGAGCCAGTCAGTCTGTCATTAAAAAGTTCTAATCCCCATGTCGTCCTCAATTATCCATTTTTCCCCCTTCATTCAGGATTTCCTTGGCCAGAGTGGGTTGGGTTTTAAAAATAAATAAAGACGAAGCCCTGCTTCCCTAAAATTTTGCATAGCAACATTTTGTAACAGTGCATTATGCGAAACCTTTTCATGCCATTTATTATGTTGATCATATGCTGCATAATGCATGTATCTGCAAATGGGAGATGGATTTGTAAAGTGGCTTGACTTCAAAAAGGAACCGGGATACAGAAGGCTAGATGGAGAGCAGGGGCGGCAGGTTTGCATAATTTTTAGTGGTGCCCAGAACGGATCCAAGTCCTGCCCCCGCCCCCACACCTGCCTAAGGCTCTGGGAGGGGGTTGGGGTGCAGGCTCTGGGAGGGAGTTTGGGTGCAGGAGGGGTGAGGGGTCGGGCTCTGGGAGGAAATTTGGGTGCAGGCTCTGGGCTGGAGCAGGGGGTTGGCATGCAGGAGGGGGTGGGGGTCAGGCTCTGGGAGGGAGTTTGGGTGCGGGCTCTGGGCTGGGGCAGGGCTTTGGGGTGTGGGAGGGGGTGAGGCGCTTACCTTGGGCGGCTCCCGAAAGCGACCCGCACACCGCTCTGGCAGCGGCTCCTAGGCAGGGGGGCCAGGGGTCTCTGTGCGCCACTGCCCACAGGAACCGCCCCCTCAGCTCCCATTGGCCGTAGTTCCAATGGCAGAGTCGGCGCTAGGGGCGGGGGCAGCGCATGGAGAAAACCCCTCCCCCAAGGGGCCGCAGGGACATGCTGGCCACTTCCAGGAGGGACACACCGTGCAGAGCGAGGGCGGGCAGGAAGACACTTTAGCCCCACTTCACTGCCAGTGGTGTTGGCGGGGGTCTGCAGGCCCTTTTAAATTGCCTGGGGGCGGCAGGCAGGGCTGGGGGAGAGACCTGGCCCCAAACATTGGTGGAGCCGGGGCCCTGTGCTCTCAATGTTCCTGGAGCACGGGCACCACGGGCCCATACCACTCGCTGCCCCTGATGTGGAGTTTGCTCTCAGCCCCGGGGAAGGGGCAGTGCATGTAGCTACATGACCCCAACAGGTGCTCCAGGAAGGGCTTGTGACTCAGAGGCACCCCGGAGTCATAAATCCTCCCAATCGCCTGTGGAGATGGGGAATGAGGGCGTACATTGTGTTGGCCCATTACCCCACACACCATCCTCCTGCCATCTCATGTCCTCCGCTCCCACTTACTTGCAGGAGAGGAGTATCGGGCACCCACAACCTCTGCTCTCCCCTTCCCCCACCTTCATGCTCAGAATCAGCTTAAGGCTTCGATAGCCATGCAGGAGAGCAGCATGGTGCCTTATGTCTGCTTCCTCTCAAGTGCGGCCAGATAGGGCCCTAATTTCGCACCTCACACAGACTTTGTAAGCTAACACTGATCTACCTGCTTTCAAGGGGGCCATTAGGAATCAGTCCCAGTCTGCATATTTTGCTTGTGCTGTAATATGATTGGAATATTAGTAGGACCCCTCCCCCCCCCATTCCCATATGAGTGAATCACAGATATTGTGCATCCGCTGACTGACTAATTCAGGGCTCCATCCTGCGAGGACCGACTACCCACAACACCACTGGCTTAGTCCTGCCTCCAATCAGGCCCACTGACCGTGGGGGGGGGGGAGAGGGGAGGGGCGTACGGGGGCAATTGCCTAGGGGCCCGGATGATTTAAAAGGGCCTGGGGGCCCCTAGCTGCTGCTGCTGCAGCAGTAGTACCAGTGGCGGCCGGGAGCCCCAGGCCCTTTTAAATCGCCCGGGCGGGCCACAGGGCTCCTAGGCGTGCTCGGGGTGGTACCGGTGGCGGCGGTGAAGGCAGGCGGGAGGGCATGTGGAAGCCCGGTCCGTGCTGGAAGAGCGCACCCAGCAGCACAGCACCCCACAAATGTCAGGCGGACCGCGTCCGCGTGGGCCCGGCTTGTGTGTGCATGTACCAGCCGCCGCACGTGGTCCAGCTCCGTGCCCATGTGGTGACGCCATGACGGGTCAACAGCAGCGTGGGGCCCGGCTCCAGCCCACCCTGCATGATGCACAGTGGCAGCCCATTGACTGCTCTGCCCTGGGGCCCGGAATTGCTGTCGGTGGGCCTGCCTCCAGTGATGGATAATGACACTTCCATAGCCCTTTTCAGCTATGCATCTCACAGCGCCTTGCAAAGGGAAGCAAGTTTTACCCTAATTTTACAGCCGAGAGACCCAGAGATATTAAGTAACTTGGGCTAAGGCCATGCAGGAACTCAGTGGCAGAGCCAAAAATAGAACTCAGGTCTCTACTCGAGTCCACTGACATCAACAGTGCAGGACAGAGACCACGGATTTAATTGGGAGTTGATGGTGTTCAGTCTTCCCACGAGGCACCCAGCACCCCCCTGAGGTTGGGCCAGCAATGACTGTTGGAAATCAATGTTTTCATGGGGCTGGTTTTGCCCCACAGTCTGTGATGAACTTCCCAAGCTAGAGTTAATTTAATGTACTACTTAATGCCACATCGTAATGTCTTTCCTTACTTAGGTGGCTTGTGTAATTTAGTCTGTTTTCTCAGCCTACCACTGACCTTTATTCAGCTACAATTTAATGTGTCAAACTTGGTAATAGCTAACGGGGGATATATATCACCTCACTGCAGCTTCTCCCTAAAACAAGAGGTATGGGTGAGCCTGGAGAGCTAAGCGAGGGGCCATTTCAAGTATATTTTGTCCCCTCCCCAAGTAGAAAATAACAACATTCAATGTGCAACCAAGTTTCCTTTCATCTCCCCCAAAATTCTATGGTGGAGAAATGTGTTACACCTGGGGAGCAAGGGTGTACAATGGGCATCTCTCCAGAACTGGGCTGCATTTGAGGAGAACATTAGGGGATCAGAAGGATAGGGAACCAGGAGGATGTGTGTCATGGGGTGGATAGCCCCTCTAAGGGGAGCGAGGGCCCAGTGAGGGCTTCTTTAAGAACAAGCTGGTCTTGTCCCACCCATAAGTAATTAATTGCCTAGGTAGCTAGTTGACAGCTAAGTGGCTACCAAAGCTATTAAAAGCTTACCAGAGCTCAGTTAGGGGAGAGTGCTCCCGGAGAGAGGAGGCTCCCAAGGGAAAGGGACTTCCCAGATAGCTACAGAAGGAGCTGCGTGCTACTGGGAGAAGAGCTGCGGTGATCTGGAAGGCCCTGCAGATACCCTGGCTCCAGGGAAGGACTCAAGGGCGAGAGTGCATTGTGGGTAAAGGGCTGGTTCGTGGAACAGACAAACTCAGACAGAGTCTGCTCCTCTGCTAAGAAGCCTGAGTGTTTGTCCATCTGTGAACTTTCCGTTACTAACCAGAGCCTCGGAAGTGGGGGCTCAAGTTATCACAACACAACTCATGGTTCACACCCTGAGCACAGAGCCAGGAACAGAAGCATCTTCACATAAACATTTTGCCCAGTTCCTGGTGGGAGGCTCCTCCCATGACCCAGGTGCCCCTTGAGTATGAAGGTTTGGCAGCCATGGGAAGGAGGTTGAGCTGGTTGAAATTTTCTCATCCAAACAGTGGTTGGTTGGCTTTTTGGGGTGGGGGTGGGGGGAGGGAATCGCTTTTTGACAGAATGAACATTTTTGTTTCTGTTCAGATATTCTGATTTTTTTGACAACCCCCCCAAAAAACTGGAGGGTGGGGGACAACTACTTTTTGAAATCCAAAGGGTTATTTTTTCCTTCCATTTCTTTTCCAGTGGGAAAAAAAGAGGAGAATGGAAAAAACAACTTTTAAACTAATTAATATTCAGCTTTTGTTCCATCATAAAACCAGACTTTTTTGGAACAAAATAAATGTTTGATTGCACTCAACATTTTGGGGGGAAAATATATACCATTTTCCGATGAGTGTAACTGGGACGGTATTCACCTGGGGCTTTTGTGCTTGTATACTTGAGAATTGTCCTGTTTAGCCTGGTGAGTCAGATCAGCTTGGGAATAGCTTCGGCCAACTGCCTGCCTTCAAAATGTTATGCTTTTATTGCCTATGAATAAATCTCACAATGAATCAAAACAGCAATAACTGGTTCAAGGGCCCACAGCCAGGGTGCTGGTCCCTGTAAACTGCATCACATCTGTGTCTGCATCTGCAACTAGAATAGTCAGACGATTGTTTGTTTTCCTGTCCAATACCATGTAGGAAGGACATTTCTGAGAAGCTTCCTAGCACATCTATGTACTAGCACGTTCCTGTATTCCTTTTTGATTTATATTTAACTCTGGCCCTGCTTGCATCTTTCCTCTCTTACCATAGCCCCCTTCTTTGCTAATGAAAGCTGCTTCCCATTTGCTACCCTTATGCCTGAGATGATCTTCCTAGGCCAATGTATCTTTCAGATCTTTCCTTAAGACTCATCTTTTCTGCAAAGCCTGCAAATGCCAACATATGGTAATAAAAACACTGTCACTGAATTGCTATCTCCGTCTGCTGTATTTAGTAAAGATGCATATTGCATCCAAAAAGAAAACTGCTTTAAAAGAATATCATTAAAGTTGCAAAGTTAAGCACTCAACTATTAGGAAATACCAGAATCAAGGGTGCCCGTGCAACCTTAATTCAATCCCCTTGTGTGTCTGCATTAGGATACAGCCTTTAATTACATAATCACATACTGTTTTTTCTGCAGGGCCCCTTGCTTTGTTCAGTGAACAAGATGAACCTGCTGTGTGACCAAATCAGGTTGTGGCGCGAAGGAGGCTGTTATCTGTAGGACACATCTTCCTTGTTGCACAAGTTGGAAGGTGTGTATTGAATGAAGCAGGGCGGGGGGTCTCCTGGTTTAGGCAGCTGAATGCCTCAATGACAAATATATACCTTCCCCAGTGCAGAGTTTCTATGTGATGCTGGGCAAGTCAGATAGGTGGATAGAGGTTAGAACCATTAGATCCACAGCATAGAGCTCTGCCACTTGAGCTAACAGAGAAAATAATAGCAGTAGTAGGTTGTCATCCTCTATGTGGGCCAGCCACTAGAGGGAAATGAGGCACACACTTTGCCAGAGGATTTCTTGGATATTTGCTGACAGCAGAGGAATGCTGTGACTCAGGAACCCTGGGCTCCAGTCCAGGTTCTGAGGGGAGTGTAGTCTAGTAGTTATATACCCTTCTGCCCCAGTTCCTTTCAGCCTAGCCTTGTTGAACTTCCAGTCACAGTCTCACATCACTGACACCTGCTTCAGCTGCTCATCCCTGTCTTAGTCCCCATCCCCTCTCGGCTCTGCATCGCAGTTCCCCATCCCCACCCCCTCTCCGCATCGCAGGCATGTCTTCTCCTCCTCCCCCCTGGACTCCTTGTCCCGTTCCCTCATCCTCCTGCTCCCTTGCCCCCTCATCCCAATTTCCCCCTCGGCTCCTCCCTGCACCCAGCTTTTTGTCTCAGTTATCCCCACCCCTTGTCTAACCCTCCCCCCCATGACATTCCCCAGGTCCAACTCCTCACCCTCTTCACTTCAGTAATGTTATTTCAACCTTCTCCAACCTTCTCCTCCATGCTGCCAGGACACCAGACCGAGGCCACAGGACAGACGGTCTCCCTGATCTCAGTTCTGATGCCACACAGTGGCCCCTGGCAGACGGGAAGAGCAATAGCAGGGGAACTCCTGTTTTATCTTGCAACTTTCCAAATAAATAAATAAATAAATAAAAATAAAAAAGTCACTCTGAGGCAGAAACCCAGCATGGAAAATTTCAACCCAATCAGTTAAGGTTGGCCAACCTCAACAAAAGCTTTTGCTTCCTACACAGCCAATAAATAAAGTCATTAAAGGACTTACCCCATTATAGCTTCAATAAATAGCACAGCTTTCATTGACTTCATTGGACAGGGCCTAAGTTAGCATCATCGTCTAGTTCTTCTGGTAGGATGTGTTCTCCATCTGTTTAGATTGGAAGATCTGCCGGTATGGATCATATCTTCTTTCATAGCTAGCCGAGACAGAGCCAAGCATGCAGTTGGCACTTAAGTAATAACCCTGGTTTCCAAATGGACAAAGTCAGTCCAATGATTGTTTTCGAGGTGACCCCATTTTCATCCCTGGATAAGAGATGCTTACAAAAAAAACCCCAACAACAACCCCACTCCCCACACACATTTGAATGCACCCACAATACCCTGTATTTGTGGGCAATAATGCAGCAGCCATACACTTTGTGAGGCAATTTATGGTCCAAGTAGAAAAGTTGGCTTATATTGGTCTTAGAATCATAGAATCATAGAATATCAGGGTTCAAAGGGTCCTCAGGAGGTCATCTAGTCCAACCCCCTGCTCAAAGCAGGACCAATTCCCAACTAAATCATCCCAGCCAGGGCTTTGTCAAGCCTGACCTTAAAAACCTCTAAGGATGGTGTGACGGGGGCGGACCGGCCCCGCACTGGTATAGCAGGGGTTAACCCTTCTCTGTTAGCAGAGGAAGCCACACCCAGGAGGCTCTGCTGGGCATGCTCCAACTGCCTGACCAGTATAAAAGCCTGCAGGTCTGCTCAGTCTGGGCTGACCACCGGGGGAGAAGGACGCACACCACCAGCTCCTGCAGAAGGAGAGCCAGTGCGCCAGGACCGAGGGGTCAGCCGAGCAGAGGCCGGACTGGAGACTCCGGGGAGGGACGCCTGCCGGGAGGAACCTACGGAGGAACCGCTCCCACAGCGCAGACGTCCGGCGAGACAGGGTAGGAAGTGACCCAGGGTGATTTTTGGGACTGACAGCCTTAAAGCTGCAGTACCGCTCGGCGTGTTGCGGGCGGATCCCCGCCGAGCGGGTGGCAAGAGAAGCTTGCCACAACCAGGGCCCTGGGTCGGGGCTCGGTGGAGAGGGTGGGCCCGAGTCCCCCTACCCCACCCCTTAAGCCCCCCCGAAGGGGTGCTATTGAACTCCGGCCGCTAGGCCGCACTACCCCGCTCCGAAGGGGGTGCTGTTGAACTCCGGCCGCTAGGCCGCACTACCCCGCTCCGAGGGGGGTGCTATTGGACTCCGGCCGCTAGGCCGCGCTACCCCGCTCCGAGGGGGGGTGCTATTGGACTCCGGCCGCTAGGCCGCGCTACCCCGCTCCGAGAGGGGGTGCTATTGGACTCCGGCCGCTAGGCCGCGCTACCCCACTCCGAGAGGGGGTGCTATTGGACTCCGGCCGCTAGGCCGCGCTACCCCACTCCGAGAGGGGGTGCTATTGGACTCCGGCCGCTAGGCCGCGCTAACCCACTTCGAGAGGGGGTGCCATTGGACTCCGGCCGCTAAGCCACACTACCCCGCCTCGCGGAGGGCGGTGACGTGGACGGCGGCCCTTAAGCCGAATACCCCGCTTGCCAGGGGCAGAAGGAAGGATAAGGGAGAGGCGAGGCGCTAGGCCCCAGCCCACCCCTGACACTAGGGGGTGCTGGGGTACCAGGCCCGTCACAGATGGAGATTCCACCACCTTCCTAGGTAACCCATTCCAGTGCTTCATCACCCTCCTAGTGAAATAGTTTTTCCTAATATCCAACCTAAACCTCCCCCACTGCAACTTGAGACCATTACTCCTTGTTCTCTCATCTGGTACCACTGAGAACAGTCTAGATCAGGGGTAGGCAACCTATGGCATGCGTGCCAAAGGCGGCACGCAAGCTGATTTTCAGTGGCACTCACACTGGCCGGGTCCTGGCCACCCGTCCGGGGGGCTCTGCATTTTAATTTAATTTTAAATGAAGCTTTTTAAACATTTTTCAAACTTTATTTACTTTACATACAACAATAGTTTAGTTATATATTATAGACTTATAGAAAGAGACCTTCTAAAAATGTTTAAATTATTACTGGCACGCGAAATCTTAAATTAGAGTGAATAAATGAAGACTCGGCACACCACTTCTGAAAGGTTGCTGACCCCTGGTCTAGATCCATCCTCTTTGGAACCCCCTTTCAGGTAGTTGAAAGCAGCTATCAAATCCTTTCTCATTCTTCTCTTCTGCAGACTAAACAAGCCCAATTCCCTCAGCCTCTCCTCATAAGGCATGTGTTCCAGCCCCCTAATCAATTTTGTTGCCCTCTGCTGGACTCTTTCCAATTTTGTTTTTATCTTGCATAGATATTATTCACCGAACTAGCAATCCTTGTGAAGATACGTCGAACTTGACTTCAACATTGAGAAAGTGCTGCAAATAACTAAAATTTCACAGGCATAAGTCGTTTTTAATTAAAAATTATTTTGAGTAAGTGCCGGGTAGAGATTTCTGATCATGTGATTAAAGATCAGCAAAATCTGAATGCCATTAAAAAGATAGGGTAAAACCCTAGCTCAGCTGAAATGAGTGATAACTCCCATTGCCTTCAATGGGGCCAGAATTTCTTCTATAGTGACAGGGACGACAAGGCAGACCTTATTGAAGTGACTTACAAAATTTGCCTCTAGATCACAAGAAACCTATAATATAATGGCTTCATTTCAACTCTCTCTGCAAAGAAATGGCTGAGCATCACTTTTAATTTATTGTAGAGGTCAACTAATAGTATCTCTGATATTAAAATAACTCTATGAGCCAGCAATATGCAACTAAATATCTCTAAAAATCAATAGCAAGGATAACAGTGTTATTGATTAATTTAATTAAACAGATTACATTCAAATATTCACTGTAAATATTCACTTCATACCAGTTATCAGATCACATGCAGAGGCCAGGTGAAGGTTCTGAAATTGCCTAGAGAAGACATCAAACAAAGTCAACTGAATACCGAGAGTTCTGTGCATGACTTACACATTATAATAATGTAAATATGTGGCTATTAGAGGCCCTATTGATCCTTAGTACCTAAATATTGCATCAGGATTAACAAGGAGAGTAAATCAAATATGGAAAATAATAGCACATTAATCTAAGTAACAGCAATGGACTGCTAAGCTTAGTGTATATTTCAAAGTCACTATTAGAGCACTGTTTTATTCTGGCCACGAATTAGCCATAAAGAGGGAGAGAAACCTGCAGCAGTGGGTTTGGGGGATATGTGAAACTGATACTTGGAGCGTTCCTACTGACACGCTCAGTATCCTGAGCAGATGTGGCCAAAATAAGGAAAACTAGTTTTGCAAAAAGTTCTGTAATTTCCAAGTTGTTTTCATTTCACAGGGTTACAAAGAAGCCAGTTTTCACAAGGAAAAAAAAAGTGGAAAATTTTAATTGGATTTTTTTTCAAATTTATTTACAACATTTAGTGAAATAGATATTGATGAGTTTTGGGTACCAAAAACTGGGTTGTGAGGTACAGCCCTGCACTGACTTTGACTAGCTTGCATTAGGAATACATGGGCCAATGGATAGGCATCAGAAGTCCTGGATTCTGTTCCTGTCTTCGACGCTGATCTGCTCTGTGACCTTGGGCAACTCACGTTACCTCTCTGTGCTTCTGTTCCCCCCACACCCTTTGGGAAAAAGCCGTCACTTACTATGTCTTTGTGTACACATCCTGGCACTCCGAGGTCCCATTTGTGGTTGTACCCACTAGGCTCCACTGCAGTACAACTAAATAGTAAAAATGAAAGACTGTGATGGTTTGGGGGACTGTCTGTACAACTTAGGAATCCTGTCAGCTATTGTGGGTGCATTATATGTAGCTGTGTCAGACTGAAGATTTCATTTTGGAAGTGGGGTTCCTTACCTTCTTTGTTGCCTCTTTACCTCCATGTTGGACTGAAATTCCCACAGAGTAGTGGTATGGAGCTGACAAGAGAAGGTCATTAAATGTGGATGGTCCTCCATTGAACTACAAACGTCCTGGACAATAGACTGCCGCCTACCTTAGAGAACTGGTTTAGCAGGGAGACGATACCTAGCAACAAAGCCCCCTGGAGGAACTCTGTTGTTGAGGCACCTAACTAAGAAACTGGAAGGTTATGAAGGGCAGTAGCTGCTCTATTTTTCTCTCTTTTTGGCCATTTTTTTTTTGCCAGCTTAAGACAAGGGAAGCTGCTGTAGCAGTTGGCAGAGCTTGGGCGAGGTGAGGCGGGGGGGAGGGGCACTGCCTACCTCAACTCAGATGGTTCCCCAAGGACTCCCAAGGGAAAGGTGTGCTGGACAGGGGGAATATGTGTAGGGTTTGTTGCTTTCATATAGATCTGTGCATTTCTCAGGTGATTAAGTAAAGAGCAACAGGGCTGTAGAACTCTGTGCAGTGTCCGTGTGTCGTATGCTGTACCTACCGCATCTTCCCTGAGAGACTTAAACAGTCTGACATGAAAGCAGCTGAATTTTGCTGGGAAGGGATGTGAATGCACCGCGCACTCCCTTACAAAAGGGAAGAAGATGGAAACCTGAATCCACCCTGAGCCCTGCAAAATTACTTTTGCTCATAATGTGGCAGCTTTGTCATCTTTTGCAGTGACTACATGGGTGATAACAAACACTTTCTATGCTCAGCCCAGTCTAACTCTCCAATTGATTTTTCCCAGCCTTGTGTGCTTGTTTAATAAGAAAAATGTTGCTCGAAACTGAGTCTGATCATCTTAAAGATGTTATTTACTTTTTGAGAGGTGAGCTGGATTATGATTAATACGGTGAATAGCTAAAACCTAATAGAGTCGATGCGTCTTCATATCTTACAGTGGCCCAGTACTTGTGGGGAGAAGAAAGAAACAATGAACTCTGAATTAAACACATTTTGGGTTTCCTGTTTTGCGAAAGGGCTTTTGAGTTAGTTAGTTAGTTACGCTGCCTTGCAGCTGTTCAACCAGAGTATCGGAAGCTGTGGCGTTGAACTTAGCCAAGTCAGATGGAGCTATCCACTGCATGCAACCCCTTCCTCCTGACAACTTCTCACCTAGTGGGAGTTCTCTTTGACCCCTGGCGTGGGATTGGTCACCTGAGTCAGAGGACACTGTCTTCTCCTCTGACTCCGTGAGTGAACCTTTGCACAGAGGGAAATAGTGGCGGCTCAGTAGCAACCCCCCTGCTTTGCCCGGAATCCTCTGACTGAATCGGGATGGTGCAGGGGGCAGGGAGCTGATTTCAGCTGCAGAGGTTAGGGCTGAAGGGAGGCTGGCACAGGGACCAGATTGGCAAAGTTCATGACTCTCAAGTTCCCCCACCTCCATGTCCCTTATCCCTTTTCATGCACCACTCGAGGCTACCCCAGTACCCTGCACTGCCTTCCCCCTTCCTATGCATCCCTCTATGCCTCTTTCTGTCCCCACCCCTGGTTCATTGCAGCCAGTTTACAGATTCCTCCTCCTGCCCATGTCCCCTTCCATGCCACCCTAGCCCCCAAATTCCTTTCAAACGAGTTGTGATCGTCTTTTGTATTTACCCATTTTTCCCTCCTTTTCATATCTTTGAAACAGAGATTTTTTTATACACCCCCCCTTCCCTAGCCACTTGGGGAGAGAGACCAGCCTCTTGTTCTTATGATTAGCTACAGGCTAGGGGTTTATAGCCAAGCTCCGCCTTGCAGCCGCACACTTGCCTAATGCGATAGACCCCTTTTTAATACACCAATTGTCCCGTAGACACCTCTTCTCCCATGACCCACCAGCCCTATGGGGGCGTAAATGGGTGTCGCTCCATTGCAGTCAGCGGGTCAGACCCCCAGCTGGTTTAAATCCACGCAGCTCCATTGGAATCAATGGGCCATGTCACAGCGTGGCTGGGAAAAGGGCATCCAGGGAGAAAGCCGCGCTCAGCGAAAGAAGTGCACAAGAATCCTGCCATAGGCCCTGACGTAGGAGGGACTGAAAGGCAAAGGGGAAAATTCCCCAGGAGCTGTAGCCCAGGGTGGGCTGAAGAACTATCTTGTGTTTTTGCATATGTTAGGGACATAAAACTGCTTGGAAAGAGACTCTGGGAGTGGCCGCGAATCATTTGTCGGCTGGGACAAGCCAGCACATTACAGGCCAGATCCCCAGCTGGAGTAAATCAGCATAGCTCCATTGGCGTTAATGGGCCAGATCCACATTGACGCCGACGGAGTTAGGCTGATATACCCTAGCTGAGCCTCTGGCCCCAGGCCCTTTCTCTTTCAGATTGCGTAACATCCTTGTGGCTTGTGCAGCGATTGCTTTGAGGGCTGGATAGCAGCAGGGAAGTGTTTAATGTGTTTTTAGTTGTCTTTTAATGCTACGTAGCAGCTGGAAATAAGGAGGGCACACTGTGTGACCAACCTGTTCTTCACGGGCTCCAGGGATCACCAATGGCCTATGAAGCACAGTATAGGCACTTCTGGCTAGGAGTTAAATCTCTCTCCAGAGCTCGGGGCTCGAGGGAGTCTGTCTCTGGCACGAGCAGCTGTACAATCAATTTGGTGTGGCTGTTCCTGTCAGACCAAATGAAATTGTATACAAGGCCCACCTTTACTAGCATTAGTTTCCTTCCCGATTCTGCTGACTCTTAAGGAAACAACACCCTTAATGAGCTTGTGTCCCCCTCTGTGAAATCACGGGGTGCATTTCTCATGGGGTTCAGAACTGGCACTCGTTAGCTAACCATGTTTTGCTTGGGTCCTTGTAATCATGCTCTGCACAGGTAACCCTGTGGGCTCAATCAGGGAGAGAGATGCTACCTTTGGTGTTCTTGAATGCCACTTAGTTTTAGTGTTATTATGTGGGGACACGTAATATTGCTCAGCATCTTACATTCCGAATACAACTCAAAGGGACCAAAATGGACAGAAAATTACTTCCAGTGAATAGCCATAATTTCTTGTTCAACCAAAAGAAAATAAAAGAGCCTGTAGGTATTAGTGATTCACAGGAGAATTTACCTACAGATTGGCTTGTTTTGTTGCATCGGTCTAAAATGACACTACTTTTGACAATAATTTTAATGAGAGTGTACACTGTTTAATAAAATGCCCAGCACACTCAGAAGGGGAGCAGAATCAAATTCTACCATCCTAAAAGGCTGTTCAGATTTAATTTTTCACATTGACACACTGAGGTCAATACTCAAGGGTCCTCACATCCAGGCTATGTCTAAATCTTGCAGATGCTTTCTACATAGCATCTCTAAGATCTGGCGTTTCCTGTCCATCCACACAGCTACAGCTCCCATCCAGGCTCATCATCTGACGTCTCGATTACTGCAACATCCTCCTCTGACCTTGGCAAATGCAATCTTGCCCCACCTGTGTCCAGGCAGAGTGCTGCAGGGAAGATCATTTCCCTAGCTTGTCACTTTGACCATGTCAGCCCTCTCTTTGCATCGCTGCACTGGCTCACTGTCTATCGTATCAAACATAAACTGCAGGTCTTCCTGTTCAAGGCCCTTCCTGGCTTAGCTCATCCTACCTTTCATCCCTCATACACTATCAAGATGTCAACTCCAACAGCCGATCAGTCCAGAATGCCACTTTCCTCTGTTAAAGTTTCATGCTGACCAGTATTGTCTCATTGTTTCCTTGTACTTCCCTACCTTATTTTTAGATTGTCAGCGCTTGGGACAGGGACAGTCTTTGTTCAGTGTTTGCACAGCACCTAGCGCCATGGAATTCAGGTCCATGGCTGGAGTCCTAGGGACTATATTAATACAAATAATAATGATAATAAAATACAATAGATATGAGCGCTAGAAGGGTAATGAGTAATGCTATTGAAAGGCAAACATAAAAATATTCAGAACACAACTCCTACCTCAAACTGGGCTCAAGGTCTTATTAATACAGTTAGGGCCAGAAGGAGCCATTAGAATCCTCTAGTCTGACCTGCGTAATAAAGACTTTAGACCGTCGACCAGTGATTTCTGCATGAAACTACAAGCCGCTAGGCTGACCTAGAGTATCTCTTTTAGAAGCCTCATCACCTGAATGATCTAAAACTAGTCAGAGATGGGTTTGAGCCACCAATTCTGGATTTGGAACGGAATTTTCTAATACTTTTGAGGAGTTTAGATCCATGATTTTAGTTCAGGCCCACCTCTGTTTCAAACTGAATTGACTGGACAAAGCAATATACACCAGGGAACAATCCTAGGTCATCAATGATGGAGCAAGTGACCTAATCTGCCTGTATGTTCATCCTTTAAGCACCTCTATGATTTCTCACACGCTGCCTCCCATGTACGGGTAAAACTTCCTGTCAAAATCTGTAAAGGTTTTCTATTCAGCCTGGGTTGTTTTGTTAGCACGCTCTTCCACTCACTCCCCTCCTATTTGTCTGATTTGTCCTGTTGGACATGTAGCTTCTGAACTGTCTGGGTAGAGATTGGTCTCTTCGATTTGTCTGTACAATACCTAGCTCTATGGAGCCCTGATAGGGGTGCCTGTTATACCAATAATAACGAATGGTTCTGTCTCATCTTTAACCCCTGTGGTGCTAAAAAAACAATTCAGAAACTGCCTTAAAATGCATTAAGCATGTAACAAAGCGACAAAGCCCAGGAGATTGCAAGTTAAGGCCAAATCTCTGCTTTAAATGTAGGCTGTCTTGCTGAACAGTTCAAGTTAAGGACAAAGTGTCAGCCTATATTTGCCATCTTCGGTTAGCTTGTGTCACAATCTTAATGTTGTTTAGATACCGTTTACTTAGACATGCAATAAAAGTCACTTTCGTCTACCAAGGAGAAGCTTTGTTTATTTTTAAAAGTGACCTTATTCCTGGTGAGAAGTCTGACAGACAGTTCTGGAGACTGGGATAGTTTATGCACGTATGCTAGACACAACACGGGCAGCAGCAGAGCAAGCTTCCCTCAGGTCTCACTCTTCATCTGGATCTTGATCTGGAATGCCCAACTATAGAGGGAGAGGATGGTTCATTCTTCTAGCCCATTCAATCTTTGACCTCTCAGGTGAGGTTTCTAATGAGGCAGGCATTATTGATCTGCTCCAGGTGGGATTTCCTAAGGAAACCGTACTGCCTTTTGCATTGCAGAGAGGTCACTGGAAAACTGTCTGATACCAACCTGGTCTAGATGCGAGCCAATGATCAGAAGAGGAAAACTGCATATCATATCTCATCTACAATCCCATGAGTCAATCTTAGCACTACCTGCAGGTAGTGCTAAATGTTCCTTAAGTGTAGTCTTCAGGCCATTAGAGAACTTCTAGGCCTGGTGTTACACACCTGACTAGAGCACAGCTGTCAGCAAGGACTATTTGTCTTGCCTGGAGCAGAGACTCTCGGACATTCAGAGCAGATGCAGTTTCCCTGGAAACCACCTTTCCAATGCAGTATCTCCTTGAAGACCACACCACACACTGCATGAGCTGTGGTGCTGTCTGTTGACTTTATGGTGGCCGTCAAATGGGTCCTGCAAGAAAGAGGACATTGTCCGACAGGGCCTTTGGGACCAGCTGCTTTTTTGCTCTTGCTGCCTGGAGTTGACGGCATGCTTGTTGCATTGAGGAAAACAGGGTTGGGGAAATAAGAGTTGTCACTGCAAACAGCAGTGCAGCCTGGCAGAAAAACATTGCCTGCATGTCTGGCAGCTCTTACAGGATGTGGTCTTGCAATAGGGGGCTCCAGGCTTTAAAATTAGAGCAGGCTGAAAGGTTCTGAATTTTGAAATTGACAAAATTTTGAAATTTGAAGGGAAAAAATGGGAAAAATTTCAATGTTTTTTTTTTGTTTTTGCAAAAGATATTCCCTGGTTTTGACCATCCTTAGTGCTGGGTGAGATTTACTGAATTTTTAAAATTTGACATTTTCACTGTTTCAGAATAAAAGGGGCAAGAAAATTTCCAGAGGAAGTTTGTGAGGTTTCCCCCTTGTTTTTGAAAAACTCTTTAAAATGGAACCCAACACTGACAAAGCTATCTTCATCCCTCCCTTCCCCCCCCCCCCCCCCCCCCCCCCCCCCACAATATTTTTAAGTGTCTGAGCATTTAAAACGTGTATCACAATTCCCAAGCCCGTCCTGAAAACTAACAATAGGGATGGCTTTGATATCACATTGTGATTGTGTTGGCTTGAGTGAGCATAACCTGTAAGCAGCAGCTCTGCACCTAAGGCATCTAGTCAAGAAAAGACTCACAGCAAACAACTATCTCCAACTTTGGTGGTGACAAAAATAACTTCACCACCACTAAGAACAAGTCTTTCTCCAAGCTCTAGCTGCCTCACTAGGCAGTGAAAGGGAACGTGTACAGCGATCTTTTCATAGTGCTGCCTGATGACTGGCAGTACTACTATAGCTACATTTTCCCTTCACTGTTAAAGGGTCTTAACTGAAAACCACAGCATTACTAAGAAATAGCAAGAGCCAAACCGAGAAATTCAGCCCTCCCACCACTTTTCCCACTTTATGGTGGGATATTGCCAGTGTAGCAGGCAGAGCTGGACTCTATCCCAAAAATTATTAATAAGACAGAGAACCTTTATTTTCCGAAAGGCAAGATTTACTACTGGAGGAAGGGGAAAAAATCCTTTTGAAAATCACTATGTTTGAATCAGGTGCACGGAAGGTTGAAAGTCAGCTTTGGAGGAGTTACGGTATGAGCCATACAGAAATGTGACATTCAAACTCCCCCCCACAACGGATAAGTATGCCAAGCCATACAATGTGATACAGCACAGAAGGTCTTGCACAGCTTCCTTGTAATATCCATGGCACTGCACCCAGTAGATTGATGAGTTAAACAAGCTATCTCGATTTCTGAGGAGGTGTGTAATCAGAACGGAAATGTGGTGGAAATGCTTCTGTTCATGCTACACTGGATTTCTCGCACCATAAAGACACTTTGCAGTGGCTTTTTTCTCCAGATCAGTGATGAAACGTCATTCTTGCTAATGCCTGACATTAAAAAAAAAAAGCATATTATATGAAATGTGGGCTTGTTTTTCCTACCAGCTAAATGAATTGACTGAGACAGAGGGGGGAAAAACACCACAAATAACACCACAAATATAATTTCCCCTTGGAAGTGTTAGTGGAAATGGGGGGGATAGCTCAGTGGTTTGAGCATTGGCCTGCTAAACCCAGGGTTGTGAGTTCAATCCTTGAGGGGGCCACTTAGGGATCTGGGGCAAAATTGGTCCTGCTAGTGAAGGCGGGGGCTGGACTCAATGACCCTTTGGGGTCCCTTCCAGCTCTATGAGATAGGTATATCTCCATATATTATTTTATTATTATTAGTAGCAGCTTATTCCTGGGAGGTGGGAGAAATTGACATTGAAGCACTAAATACAAAAAAAAAGAAAAAAATAGATTCCTTGGCAACAGCAGTAGCTAAACAAGGATATTGTATATATGTATTGCCTGCTCCCCTCTACATCTCTGCCCATAATGCATTTAGAAAATTGCCATCTGATAATGGCTAGGCAGGTGGTGAGTTGTGTTTGCTGCTACCGGTTTGCTAAAAATGGCACACGCAGCTGGTCTGTGCTAAAAACATCCTGCTGTTTTTGTTCCTCCGTCCTTCCAGTACCTGCCTCCTGCCTTAGACATGTCTACATGCAGAAGAGGCACTGGTTCAAGCTAAGACATGTTTATATACCAGGGGTAGGCAAACCTATGGCACTGGTGCCGAAGGCGGCACGTGAGCTGATTTTCAGTGGCACTCACACTGCCTGGGTCTTGGCCACCGGTCCGGGGGGCTCTGCATTTTAATTTAATTTTAAATGAAGCTTCTTAAACATTTTAAAAACCTTATTTACTTTATATACAACAATAGTTTAGTTATATATTATAGACTTGTAGAAAGAGACCTTCTAAAAACGTTAAAATGTATGACTGGCACGCGAAACCTTAAATTCGAGTGAATAAATGAAGACTCGGCACACCACTTCTGAAAGGTTGCCAACCCCTGTTATATATTGAGTTAGTTAAACTAGTGCACATCCCTGGGGGGCCACTCTTATTTCAGTTTAAACCAGGGTTTGTTTCAGGCTAGCTTACATCGGTTAGAAACAGGATCAAAATAAATCATTCTTACACCAGAGTGTGTGTGTCCTTACAGGGGTTTGCAGTCGCTTAACTAAATTGGTTTAAGTTAAACCAGTGCAATTTCTCTTTGTATACAGAGGCTACATTTCATCCACCTGTCATGTCTCACCTTTTAGGTTATAAGGTCTTCGAGGCAGGAGATGTCATTTCTTACGTTTGTATAGTAGCCAGCTCAGTGGGGTCTGGTTGAAGCATCTAGGTGCTACTGCAATATAAATGTTAAACACCATTACTATTCATAATACACTTATTGAAATCAATGGGAGAAAAAAAACCTATTGACTTGCATGGGAGCAAATTCAGGTTCATCTGTAGTTTTCCTTTTTCTAATAATTTGTTTCACCGACATTAATGATTAAAATGTCTCTCAGAGTTTAGATTAACAGAAGGGAATGGAGACACAGGGGGTAAGAACCCACGTGTGTGGGTAAATTGGATTCACAAGAATACATTAGCAAGCTCCTGTCTGCTTTTGCAGATGAGAGCTGGACCACAAGGATGCTCCACAATCGTTGAGATACTCCCACAACTCCTGATTACTCAGGCCCCTTCCTGGATTTAATTCTTGGAATGAGATATGGAGTTTCATTGACAGCCAAGAAGATTTTAACAGGGAAGGCAGAAGGCCATCAGGGCACTGTGTAAGGTGATACATGCATATTTAACTGGGTCAGTGGCCGGTCTAGTCTAGAGCCCCGTCTTGGACAAGGGCCTTTACCAGATGCTGCTGAAGAAGGTGCAAGAGACCCCATATCACACAATTACATAGCAACTACTCTAACTGAGAAACTTCTTCCTCACCTGATGGAGTTAGGGGTTGGTTTATGCCCTCAAGCATAAGGCTTTATGTCCCTCATGAATTTCAATCCCCTGGCACCCACGTGGATGATCTTCTTATCCCTATAAATGTCTATAGTATTTTGAGAAGGACTATTTGATAGGCTTCTGCTGTCCTGCCCATGGAGATGTTCTAACTGCCCCCTCCCCACTTAGAGCGACATGGTGTTACTTTCACATCCTCTGTGGTACCCATCTGCTGCAAAATGGTTGCTAAGGAACCTCTTCTGCAAATAACACAGCATTCCCTCCCCACACTTGTTCCTCTTCCTTGTCTCTGTCTCTTACACAGCAGCAAGGGCAGGACTGCTGCTGCTGACACAGTGTAGTTGTTTCTACAATCCTTCACCATTGAAGCACCTGCTGCCTGTCTGAATAGCAGCCTCCTAATGTGATCAGTCCCCTCCATCCTAACACTGATTGCTACAGTACAATTTCTCTGCGCTCATTTCACATGTTACTTTTACTTTATTCAGTGGCCATTGACTTTCAGGCCTTTAAATCCCAGCTATCTGTGCATGTATCTCGAGCCTAAGAGAGAGAAGTTGACACACAACACCCCGCCCCCGAGTTTGCTTTCCTAGAATAGTTGTGATTTGTGGCTCATGAATCAACACATCCCTGGAGGGAAATAGAGGACCATGTGTCAGCTCCTCCTCTTACATTAATAATTATTGGTGCTGAATTAATTATACGCCTTTCAGCATCTTTTGAAAAGTCAGAGGTTGAAGACAGGGATTTCAAAAATTTGTGAGGACAGCAGAGTTTGCTGTGCTTGTGACAATAAACTGATATGCAGCACTGCAGTTAGCAAAGATTCCTTATCTATACGGAGAACCAAAACATTCAGAGAGCACCCTGCTATGAATAATCTCCTGATACCGCTCAGCCATGCAGATGTAAGTGAAAATGAACTAAGAGAGGCTGAACTTATTGCAGCTTAATTGAAATGGACTTAAACTTGGTGAGTCAAAATTTTTCATTGAGTTCCTTTTTTACAGTTACATTTCTACTGTAGCAGTGCCATTTCCCTCATCCAATTAGTTGAGCTGTTGATGAGGTGATATGGGTTCTAATGTATCATTGAATCAAATTCTTTGAGGTGAAGTGATTGAATTGTGGAAAGGAGTGTGTAGCAGGCTTACCATCCTGAAGCACGTCTCTCTGGCTTTCTTCTGACAGTTTTGGGAGTTCAGGACTTGGGCCTCTGGCCAGATTCCTGTAAAGTCCTACCCCTAAAACAAACTGTCTTCTATCTCCTGAGCATGGTCCTTGCAGTGCCACCACCCTGCTACACCTGCTCATGGGGAAAAGTACTTCAGTCTCCAAGGCAATGAAGCAGGGACTGTTCACCAGCACTAAGCTGACACCAACACAAAAAAAGAAAAATTACAAGAAAAAAAGGCATCCTGGTGAGGTGGACATTAAGGGACGGTAATTTGCTTGTACTCTGGAAGGCATTTCCTGTAAGTGTCAATACCATGATCTGTTGTTTCTGTGCCTGGACAAATACAATAATGACTGCATAATTCAAGAAGTGACTGACATCCCTAAGAATGTTTCACCCCTGCCAGCAATTGAACGAAGGGGCAGTCAGTAAGGGACTAAGCCAGGCTTCGAGAGGGACAGTCATTTATTTATTTATATTTATCAAAATTGAGGTGAGCTGTGCCCACTCCAAGCTTTGGGCAGCTCTGATCACGCTTACAATTCATAACAATAACCCCCCCCCACCCAACCACAAACACATCAAACCATATAAATGTTCTGCTAGTGCCCCACAGTCACAAGTATCAGGAGGTAGCCGTGTTAGTCTGTATCCACAAAAACAACACGGAGTCCGGTGGCACCTTAAAGACTAACACATTTATTTGGGCATAAGCTTTTGTGGGTAAAAAACCTCATTGCTTCCGATGCATGGAGTGAAAATTACAGATGCAGGCATTATATAATGACACATGAAGAGAAGGGAGTTACCTCACAAGTGGAGAACCAGTGTTGACAGGGCCAATTCGATCAGGGTGGATGTAGTCCACTCCCAATAATAGATGAGGAGGTGTCAATTCCAGGAGAGGCAAAGCTGCTTTTGTAATGAGCCAGCCACTCCCAGTCCCTATTCAAGCCCAAATTAATGGTGTTAAATTTGCAAATGAATTTTAGTTCTGCTGTTTCTCTTTGAAGTCTGTTTCTGAAGGTTTTTTGTTCAAGAATAGTTACTTTTAAATCTGTTATAGAATGTCCAGGGAGATTGAAGTGTTCACCTACTGGCTTTTGTATGTTACCATTCCTGATGTCTGATTTGTGTCCATTTATTCTTTTACGTAGGGACTATCTGGTTTGGCCAATGTACATGGCAGAGAGGCATTGCTGGCACATGATGGCATATATCACATTAGTAGACGTGCAGGTGAATGAGCCCTTGATAGTGTGGCTGATGTGGTTGGGTCCTCTGATGGTGTCGCTAGAGTAGATATGGGAACAGAGTAGGCAACGAGGTTTGCTACAGGGATTGGTTCCTTGGTTGGTGTTTCTGTGGTGTGGTGTGTAGTTGCTGGTGAGTATTTGTTTCAGGTTGGGGGGTTGTCTGTAAGCGAGGACTGGCTTGCATCCCAAGGTCTGTGAGAGTGAGGGATCGTTTTCCAGGATAGGTTGTACATCCTTGATAATGGGCTGGAGAGGTTTTAGCTGGTGGCTGTACGTGATAGCCAGTGGTGTTCTGTTATTTTCCTTGTTGGGTCTGTCCTGTAGTAGGTAATTTCTGGGTACCTGTCTCGCTCTGTCAATCTGTTTCCTCACTTCCCCAGGTGGGTATTGTAGTTTTAAGAATGCTTGATAAAGATCTTTTAGGTGTTTGTCTCTGTCTGACAATGGAAGTGACTCTGGTCCCAAAACCGTCCTTCCTACATGCTAATATGTAACTCGAATCTAACATCATCTTGCCCCTCCTCAAATGCCGAGGACAATGATGAACTTTGTAGTATGTCCTTAGACCTTAGTCCAATCCGTGCTTTGCTGCTCATTGGGCTACCCACATTTGCCATCCTTGCCTGTCAACTGCCCTTCCCTCCAAATCTTCCCATTTCATGTTGAGGTGTTTGATGTCGTTCAGAACTGTTCGTTTCTATGTTATTCGTGGTCTTCCTCTCTTTCTTCTTGTGTTTTCTGGCTTTCATTCAAGGGCAGTATTTGCTAAGCATTCCTTTTCCATTCTCAGCATGTGTCCCAGCCACTGATGTCTTCTTTTGCAGATTATTTGTGAGAGGGTGCCATGTCCAGTAATTGTCCAGTATGTCCTAGAGGTGAGCAAATCTGGTGGACAAAGCAGGGACACTGCTCCAGAGTCAAGCAGCCTGCACAGGGGTGCCCAGCTAGCCAATGCTTGTCGTTTATATCAGGGGAACTTCCACTTAGTGCCATTGCTGAGCGCGGCTGCAGAACAGGGTCGAGCAAGACAGACGGTCTCTCAAGTAACACATTTATTTTTAAGGCCAATACCAACAACTTGGATTCCCTGCAGAGGCTTACAAGTAACCAGTGCAGCTCATGGAGCACCATTTTTAAGAGCTCCCAACTTAATGTTCTGCTTAATAAGCAGGATGCCATTGAGTAACTTTGGCATCTGAATGGTCCCAAGGTGTAGCCACACTGATCGCATCAAAACCATCTAATCCCAGTGCACCAAAAGTAGGTGTGGCAAGGTCTACATCCAAAAGTGAAGTGGTGTAGCAAGGTCTACGTCCAAATCATCCTTTTCATTATTTGAACATCCTGGCTGCATCTTGACTACTGTAATTTCAATAGAAGAGTAGCCTGGTTTTCTTGCAAGAACCCTTCTTTGTGGTGTGTTCCCCAGGAGGCAACACTGTGAGAATAACAGGCCTCTGCAGAAGCAGCAGCAGTCACTCATTCTTGAAGACAACGTTAAATATCTTCAGCAATAACACTAACCAAGCTTTTTGTCTGCGATGCCTTTAGCCCATACTCACAACTGTTCAACTGTCTGAGCACAGATTCGCTCCATATTTTATGTATATTGGAAACAAAAGCTACATTTAGTGGCAGTGAAGGTTGCAGCAGGACACATCCCATCCACACAAAGACCTTAGAAGCATGGTAATAAGTTAAGATGAAAGACTTGTGCATTCCTTTCCACCTTCATTTTGCCCATGACACTGCCACGAATGCAGTCCAACACTCCATTCAGCTTTCACATTCATCTCCAGCACAGACCAAAAAGCAGTACAAATCCCAGCTTCCTCAAAATTGCCCTCTAATGTAAAATTTTCAGAACAACCTCATATGCTTTCTTATTGATTATATCAACAGAGCAGCGCAACTGTCTATCACTCATTCCATCCATTTGGGAAGTTATTCCGCTTTAACACAGCTTTTTCTTCCTCCCCCGCCCCCATTACTCAGTACACCCCTTCCCGATGAGGTTAGGAGTCCTACCAACAACAGCCGCCTTCATTGAACAACTCGGACTCATCTGCAGATAACAGTCTACACTGCGCACTGAATGAGGCAAAGATCCTGTGAAAAAGTAGTATGTGATCATGTAGTTAAAAACTGCATAACCCCAACTTGGAGTTTGCCAGCTTCTGGAATTCTGGACTAAGCCTCTGGGAGTCCTACCCTATGAACTACAACAATAATGGCTACTAGAGCCCTCTGACACCATTTCCCAGCATGCTTGGAGTCAAAGATGGGGGCAGAATGGTCCAGAAACTCCTGCTGAGGCCAGCAGGGAGGCTTCAGCATGAGGTGAGATGGACAAACAGTTTGCTAGGCCAATGATGAGTAGAGCCCTAGAAGTCTGTGGATATCTGCTTTATATCCGCGGACCATGTTTGTGGCTGATGGATCGGTTGCGGATATATATTTTGTATCCGGGCAGGGCTCTAATGATGAGGCCGGACTGCCCAGCCCCTCAGTGGGAGGGGACAGCCTGACTCCAAGAAAATTAGACTAGTTTCAATTTCAGCTGTGTGAGTTTGGGAGGTGAGAGAGAAGCAGAATAGCTCAGGGGGTTTCTGATTAACTCCCATAGAGGGAGTCTGTGAACGGCGGTGGGATCTAGAGCATGGATTAGGCAGTCCCAGACAAGCAGAGAGCAGTGTCCAGAGTGGAAGAGACCCGACCGAGAACCAGCTACTGAGAGCCAGCCGAGACACCCACAGGACTCTAGACCAGCTAGCCAGGAGAGGGCCCTGTCCCATTCAGGGGCACAGATGTTGTAAGAGGAACCTTGTTTTTGTTTAAGCCAGCCAACATTCACAGCACTGAAACACTCATCGCAGGGCTCATCCTCAGCATCCAGCTACCTGGGAATGTGTCAGGGAGGGGGCAGGGGCTTGGGAAGAGTTGTGCATGTTGGCAGGTGGGGAATTGATTGATTTGTTGATGTGCTTCCTTCCCCAGATCCTATTTTCCTGTTCCCAATAAAGTGCCTCTTTGTTATATTGCTAGTTTGGGGTGTGCCATTTCTTTGCTAGAGTTTATCTTGATGTTCTTTATTGTTTCTTCTGTGCTGGGTTTTATACTACTTGCCAGCAGTGGCAGTATTATTCCTTTTCCCAAGGGACAGCACCCTTGTGTCTCAGACACCATGAGGAGTCACCTTGGGTGGGGACACCACACCTCACAAAAAAGAACCCAGGACCCCACCTAGATGAGGGGAGGGGAGATGCTACTCTAAGTAGCAAGAACCAGGCAGGAGGCTAGTGCCACACCTGGAGAGAGGGGCTTCAACCGTATCATAATGCAGACACACAAGATTACAAATGCAACCTTAATTCTGCCATCTCCCAATTTCTGAGTGCTTGACTTTGCAACCTTAATGTTTTCACCCTTTCAACGGATTGTGTTTTTTTTCATGTATTTATTTTTAAAATCTATCTATCCTAGAAATATAAACCAACATGCTTCTAGGCATAAACCAACCATTAACTGAAGGAGGTTAGGAAGAAACTTCGCCTATGGGAAGGTTATCCCATTGTTGTCCACTACATAGATTCCTGAACCAGCAACTGGAGACTTTGGAATTGTCACCAATGGAGGTAGGGTTCTATAGTAAACAAACCTCTGGTCTGATCTAATAGGACAATTCCTACATCCTATGAACATATTTTCAGTGTAGTTACCCCTTTTTTCCCAGCAGTGATTTTTTTTCCAGGCAATTTTTAGCCATCCTCTGGATGAAGTGGCACCATTTGCATCTATGCCATGAAGTCAACAAGAATGTCAAAAATAAGTGGGCTCTGAACAACAAATGCTAGGACTTGGCTGGGAATGGTCCATGCTGAAATTTGATGTAAGCCTATCACCAGGAGGTGGAGATAAACAAATTTTAAAAGGGATTGATCCAAAGCCCAGGGGCTACACAAATATGATCAAATTGGCTTTGATCTTAAAAAGAGAATGGAATACAAACAGGGCAAAAATGTAAGACTTCACACAGAGCAGCTTAGTAAAAAGGCCTGTGTGGGCAGATGAAGACAAAAAGTTTATACAACCATAAATAATGGCAGCTACCTCACATGAAGCCACAATAAATAATGCTAGAAGAGAGGATGGATAAAACAGATGCAATGTCTCTATATATTCTGCACTTACACTTTGTACATAAAAATAGCTGAACTTTTTTGGCAACCCCCAAAATTTCACTTTCTGGTAGAGAGAGCAAACCTCAGAAATTTTAATCATAAGTGAAAGATTCAGAGAATTGTGAGTGGCTGGAATCAATAATGAAAGAACTAGGGAACCTTAACTATAGTTAGCAGCCTCAGAAGAAAACACACAGCAATTTCCATACTAAATCAGACCAAGGTCTATCTAGCCTGGTATCCTGTCTTCAAGAGTGCCGGACTCTTCAGAGGATGTGCAAGAACTCTGCAGTAGGCAGTTATGGGATAACTTATCTCCAGATAAAGTTTCCTCCAAATTTCCATTATTCAAAGGTTGGCTTATGGCATGATGAATGACGGTTGAAGAACATAAGAATGGCAATAGTGGTCAGACCAATGGTCCATCTAGCCTAGTATTCTGTCTTCCAGCAGTGGCAAGTGCCAGATGCTTCAGAAGGAATGAACAGAACAGGGCATGTAGCAAGTGATCCATCCCCTGTTGTCCACGCCCAGATTCTGGCAAACAGATGCTAGGGACACCCAGAGCATGGGATTGCATCCCTGACCATCTTGGCTAATAGCCATTGATGGACCTATCCTCCATGAATTTAGCTAATTCTTTTTTTAATCTAGTTATACTTTTGCCTTTACAACATCCCCCGCAAACTAGTTCCACAGGTTGACTGTGTGTTGTGCGAAGAAGTACTTCCTTATGTTTGTTTTAAATGTTCTGCCTATTAATTTCATAGTGTGACCCCTGGTCCTTGTGTTATGTGAAGGCATAAATAACACTTCCTTATTCACTTTCTCCACATCATTCATGATTATATAGATCTCTGTCATATCCACCCTTAATCATTTCTTTTCTAAAATGAATAGTCCATCTTTTTAATCTCTCCTTAAGTGGAAGTTGTCCCATACCCCCTAATAATTTCTGTTACCCTTCTCTGTACCTTTTCCAATTCTAATATATCTTTTTTTGTGATAGGGTGACAAGAACTGCATGCAGCCTTCAAGGCGTGGGCGTACCATGGATTTGTATAGTGGCATTATGATATTTTCTGTTGTATTATCTATCCCTTTCCTAATTATTCTTAACATTCTGTTCGCTTTTTTGACTGCTACTGCACAATGAGCAGATGTTTTCAGAGAACTATCCACNTCATCCAGTTTTGTGAGATCCCTTTGTAACTCTTCACAGTCTGCTTTGGATTTAACTATCTCGAGTAATTTAGCATCATCTGCAAACTTTGCCATCTCAATATTTACCCTTTTCCAGATAATTTATGAATATGTTTAACAGTATAGGTACCATTACTGATCATTGGTGAACCCCACTATTTACTTCTCTCTGTTGTGAAAACTGACCATTTATTCTTATCCTTTGTTTCCTGTCTTTTAAGCAGTTACTGATCCATGAGAGGACCTTCCCTCTTATCCCCTGGCCACTTACTTTTTCTTTAGTGTGGAACCTTGCCAAAAGCTTTCTGAAAGTCCAAGTACATGGTAACCACTGAATCACCTTTGTCCACATGTTTGTTGACCCCCCTCAAATAATTCTAATAGATTGGGGAAGCATGACTTCCCTTTACAAAAGTTGTGTTGACTCTTCCCCAACAAATCATGTTTATCTGTGTGTCTGATCATTCTGTCCTTTACTATAGTTTCAACCAATTTGCCTGGTACTGAAGTTATGCCAGGATCTCCTCTGGAGCCTTTTTTTTTTTTTTTAAAGGCATAATATTAGCTATCCTCCAGTCATCTGTTACAGAAACTGATTTAAGTGATCAGTTACATATCATAATGAGTAGTTCTCCAATTTCATATTTGAGTTCTTCTAGAACTTTGGTGAATACCATCTGGTCCTGGTGATTTATTACTGTTCAGTTTATCAATTTGTTCCACAACCTTCTTTACTGACACCTCTATCTAGGACAGTTCCTCAGATTTTTACCTAAAAAGAATGGCTCAGATGTGCAAAATTTCTTCACATCCTCTGTAGTGAAGACCGATGGAAAGAATTCATTTAGCTTCTCTGCTTGTCTTTCTTGAATGCTTATTTAGCACTTTGATCATCCAGTGGCCACACTGATTGTTTGGCAGTTTTCCTGCTTCTGATTTTTTTTTGCTGTTAGTTTTTGTGTCTTTTGCTAGTTGCTCTTGAAATTCTTTTTTCGACTGCCTAATTATACTTTTACACTTGGCTTGCCAGAGTTTATGCTCCTTTCTATTTTCCCCAGTAGGATTTGACTTCAAAAATTAAAGGATGCCTTTTGGCTCTAATTCCGCTTTTACTCTCCTGTTTAGCCATGGTGGCATATTTTCTGTTTTTTTGTTTTGTTTTGGGGTATACATTTTGTTTACGTCTCCGTTATTGTGTTTTTAAATAGTTTCCATGCAGGTTGCAGGCATTTCATTTTTGTGACTGTTCTTTTTAATATTCATTTAACTAGTTTCTACATTTTTTGAAGTTCAGTGCTACTGTGGTGGGTTTCTTTGGTATGTAAATAAATTTACATTATTGCTGGTCAGAAAACTTTTGTTGAAACAGTTTTCCATCAGAAAATGCCATTTTGATTAAACCAATTCTGACATTTTCAGAACAAGACGTTTTAATTTTTCATTTCAAAATGACTTTGCTTTGACATTTACTTAATTTTATATTTAAAAAAATTAAAAGGAAAAGGCTAGAAAGCTAAACAAAGCATTTAAATTAACCCACAATGATTTTTTCAGACCTTTGTTTCACAAAAACAAAACAAAAAAAGGAGTTTTTTTCATCCCAATTTGGGATGAAAAAGATGTTGAAATCTTGAATTTTTTTTGCAGGATGGAAACTTCTTTTTCCAACCAGCGCTATAGTTTACATCCCTTCTAAAACTCATGTTTGAAAAAAAACCTATACTGTTATAACTCTACATAATCATGTTGTCCTCATACATCTCTAATCCTTTTTTGAATCCTGCTAATCTCTTGGTCTCAATAATATATTGTGGCAATGAGTTCCACTGGCACATTCTTCATTACATAAAAACTGGTTCCAAGCAAATTATATTAATGGGCCCAGTCCTTCAAGTTGCCGTACTCAGTGGGGTTTGAAGGCACTCAGCACCTCATGGGGATTTACAAATCAGAGACAGTTTTGTGTGCAATTGCTCATACAGTTGCCTTCATTGTGTGTTTCTGGCAGAGAGAGTTTCCTGGGTGATCAACTTTCCAATGTTTCACCTTCTTAGATTTCAACGCTGTGAGCTGTTGACTTAATAGGATAATCACAAAATGTCCCCAAACTGAATTCCACCATCTTATATGACTTTGTAACACTTCTTATTTGACTGCAGAACTTCCCCATATAACAAAGGGACCAACAACAACAAAAGGACTCAAACAATCAATCAAGAAGGAAATTAGGGCATTAAAGTAGGGAATTGAAAAGGAAGTTGCAACTGACAAGAAAGTAGATTAAATTTAAATGATGTTTTTAATGCATTTATACAAAAGGACATCAAAAATACCTCACCTGAGATTAGCCGTATATTCATCCTCCTAGGTGACTTCAGGATCAGTAAATGAGAGAGACAGCATTTTTTGAAAACTAACACAGCACACAAGAAACCTGTGCTTACGCAGCCAAATGGGACTCAGACTGAAAGGAGAAGAGACAAGTATTTCTTGGCCTATCAAAACCAATTAAGGAGAACTTTCTAAGCAAAGTTCCTGCAATTTAGAAGTAAGGAAACATGAGATGGGTATTAAAAATGGATCAAAATGCCCCAGAACTACACAGGGCATATGAAAACAGATGGTTTATATGACATCGATCCAAGTTGCAGTCTCTCTCTCAACAGGACATGTCACAGCATTGAACTATGTGGATTTATGAAACATTCCTGGATTTTTTCCCCCCCTGAACTTGGGCACTATTAACCCCGAGTGGCAAAGGGAGGTTCCAATGGAGATGCCACCATCTGCTGAACCACAGGTGGATTCGCTCCCCCTGGGACTCATGTCACGTCTCCATGCATTGAGGCTGAGTCAGTGTGACTTGGACCCAGAGACCAGGCTGCCATTCGTGCCATTCGTGCCATTCTATGCCCGTGACGTGAGGTAAGCCACTTCATCTCTTAGATTGCATGAGGAAGGGACTGTCTCACACTGTGTGTTTGTTAGTGCCTAATAACGGGGGTCCTGATCTCAGTTGGGGTATCTAGGTGCTGCTGCAAAATAGGTGAAACAGAGCGTCCCCCCAGATGCTCAGGCCCCCAGCCAGCAGTGCCCAGTTTTCAAACCAGGCTAGTTGCCTCTGTGGTGGGGAGATTTCAGACATCTTGCAGAGTCCCAGCCTTCCTATGGTGGATGCCCTTCAGCAGGGTCTGTGCCAGGAAATGAATTTACAGATTAGCCAGTGGCCCAAATGGTTTCAAGGTTTTCATTTGCCTGTGTGTATATTGGGTGACTGGTCAACGTTCTCCTTTATGTTTCACTGTATTTTAGCCAGGGGACTTATCATGTGCAATGTAGGTACAATTCTCAACTGTCAGATTTACTCCACATCTGACTCATATTTGTCTTCCTACCTACAATCCTGACCCTTTTGACATCCCACCTGACTTGCAGGAAGGGAATGACTGTATTTTACAGGAACTCAATATCCCTTAATGGAATTCACTCTGGAAGGCAAGGAATCCCCTGCAAGACGGTCAGGATTGTAAAGGGCTAGGACTGTACCTAGTCAAAACTATTTTTTATCTAGGAGCAATGTCTCATGCACATGGTGATAATACTGTGCTCATGATGTGTTCATCCACACCTGCCCAGCAGTTAAACACTACATAAGAACATAAGAACGGCCATACTGGGTCAGACCAAAGGTCCATCTAGCCCAGTAGCCTGTCTTCTGACAGTGGCCAATGCCAGGTGCCCCAGAGGGAATGAACAGAACAAGTAATCATCAAGTGATCCATCCCCTGTCACTCACTCCCAGCTTCTGGTAAACCATGGGATTTTTGTGGAACTTTTAACGTCTCAACCTTAAAGATATTTTGTAAAAAACAGATAGCTCTGTGAATGCCCTTCTCTAATCTAGACAGCCATAAAACAAAGGAAAGAGATGAACAATTAGTGAGAAAGGTTGATGAATAGATTTATCTCCCCATATCCATTAAATTCTGGTTCTCAAAGAATGTACTAACCCCCTCATTATTTAAGAAGCAGGCAACTGGGGGTCAGGAGCCCTGGGTTCTATTCACAACTCTCCTACTGTAGACAAATCACTTTGACGCTCTTAAAAAATCTCTCTTAACCTTTCCATAACTCAGTTTCTCTATCTATAAAATGGGGATTATCACACAGTGCTTATCCAGTTGTCTAAAGTGCCTTAAGCTCCTTAGAGGAAAGGCATTATATATGCAAAGTATTATTAATGTTTAGTATGGGGACATAGCTTTAACTTGCTTAGATCTTTTAATAAATGTGTCAGCACACCACGTGGTACACCAAAGATGGCTTTGAAGACTTACACCAATGATAGATTACTGCAGCTCCACTGAATTGATCTGAGTTACTTCTGATTTACAGGAAGTAGAAGAAAAGACTCAGTCCCAGCAATTCCAAACACAACAACAAAGACCATTTCCTGACCAAATTCACTTTTGGGTTGTTGTTTTTTTATTTGCACTCCAACTTTTTTTCCTGACAAAATTTCAGACATAATAAAATGACAATAAATACAGATCCTACATTAAATGGTACTTATACAGCCTAGAAAATCACAATCTGAAAGCAATTTTGGATTTTCGCCTCTCTTTATGATGATAGAGTATATGCCAGTTTGTGCACATTCCACTTTTTGAACCATCAAAAAACCTTGTAAATCCAGATTACATTTTAAAAATATTCATCTAGTCCTGGAATTTAAACCAGAGTAAGGGCAAAATGCCTCCTTCCACCTCCAAATTATCTTATCATCTTTACTGACATATACATTTTTTCCACTGACTTTTACTGACAACCAATTTTGATGGGTTCTCTTTTTCACTGGCATCCAATACATTTAATGACAGCTGGCAACCCAATGTTGACACAGTGATAGGATCTGATATGACCACCAGTACTTAAAAGTAAACTTTATTTTGGATGTTATAGCTGTTATCAGTTTAGGCAGATATCCAATCCTGATGTATTGTGCCTACCGGACCTAGGAGCAGAATATCAAACTCCTGAAGTCTGTACTCAGTTTTCATGCAGGGAAACTCTCAAAGGGAGGGATT
This sequence comes from Platysternon megacephalum, assembly GCA_003942145.1. NCBI lineage: Eukaryota > Metazoa > Chordata > Testudines > Platysternidae > Platysternon > Platysternon megacephalum. Next base: position 3,463,702 of record QXTE01000150.1, on the reverse strand, counting down.
TTCCCCTTCCCCCGCCCCATTTATCTGTCTAGGTACTTATCTGGCACTCATTGCTGTAACATCCCCAGTTGATAGATGAAGCACTCAGACACAGGGTAGATTCAGTAATTTGTCCAAGATCACACAGGATATCTACGTCTGAGTCAAGAAATAAAACCAAGTTTCTCAAACCCGAGTTTGACCCCTATCGAATAGATCAGGGGTTCTCAACCTTTTTCTTTCTGAGCCCCCTCCCCCCAACATGCTATAAAAACTCCATGGCCCACCTGTGCCACAACAACTGTTTTTCTGCATATAAAAGCCAGGGCCGGCATTAGGGGGTAGTAAGCAGGGCAATTGCCCAAGGGCCCCACGCCACAGGGGTTCCCCCAAAGCTAAGTTTCTCAGGCTTCGGCTTCAGCCCCAGGTGGCAGGGCTTGGGGCCCTGGGCTTCGGCTTTGGCTTTCTGCCCTGGGCCCCAGTGAGTCCAATGCCAGCCCTGCTTGGTGGACACCCTGAAACCTGCCTGCGGCCCCCCAGAGGGGCCAACTCCTGGTTGAGAACTGCTACACTAGACCATCCTTCCTACTCACCTGCATCCTTGCAGCAGCGTCTGATGACACAAATAGCTCATAAGGGTTAAGATCCCCCAGTAAAGGCACCACAATGGGCTGCCATAGGCAGTCTTACGCTGCCCCTACCTCACAACCTCTTGTGTAGATGGCATGTCGGGGATGTGTCAGGAGCCGAATGAGGCATGGCTGTAGTATATGCTGCTACAGCTATTCTGGATTGTGCTGCAGCCCAGAAGCAGCCCTGAGGAGGCTGACATAACTTAGAGCAGCCTTGCAGGCTGCTCAAGCTACGCCAGGCACTGTTTCAGCTCCCAGAGCAGCCCCAGTATTGGGATGTCACAAAGGTGCCTTCAAGTTATATTTCCCCTGGACTGTCCCTCTGTGCTACACCTCCTGGAGGCAGAGCACAGAATCTCAGCCCAGGAATTGAAGGACTGACTACAAATGTAATGGGGACTGTAGAATTAGGCATTTTATTTATGCAGAAAGTGCTTGTACAACTATATATAAAATATCCTCTCTAATGCAACACTGCAGTCTGCTCTTTATGGTATTTATATAGCCTGCCTGAATCACTCTAATATCTGATCACCTCATGATCTATTTCTCCTCACAACTCCCCTGTGAGGCCAGGCAGAGTGATGTCCCTAGTTTACAGATGGGGAACTGAAGCACAGAGAGACTAAAGTGACTTGCCCACAGTCGCTGAGGAAGTCTGTGGCAGAGCAGAGAACCGAAGCTGGATCTCTTGGCTAGTACCCCAACCACCAGACCATCCTTTTACCCTCTTCCGCTAAGCCTGCCCCATTCCCTGGGACCGGTACAGCAGAGCCCTTAGAACACTGACACACACAAGTATTTCTGCAGCAAGTTACTGCCTCTTCTTTTTTGCTGGGCACAGACTCCTAGCAACCAGACCAGGTGCTATTCCCATTGTAGATAATAGCAGTTATTCTTTATATTGCTGTAACACTCCGAATGTGCTATCAGCTTTCTAAACATAGAGGAAGGCAAAACCCCTGCCTGGAGGAGCATACACTCTAAAATGACAGACAGGTGAAGGCGGGGAGGAAAAGGGATAAAACATACACATAAATGTCCTGGTCCAACAAAGCACTTAGGTATGTGTGTAACTTTAAGCACATGTATTATCCTGTTGACGGCAGGTAATTGGTAACATAGTGGGGTAGGACTCAGCAGTCTGGTGTTGTAGGCCTGGCTCTGCCACGGGCCGGTTGGGTGAATGTGGCCAAGTCATGGGTCTCTTTGTGCCTCAGTTTCCCCATCTGTAAAATAGGGCTAATAACACTGACTTCCTTTGTACAGTCCTTTGAAATCTATTGATGGGCAGTGCTATGTAATTTTCAATCAGTAGTCAGTGCATCATCAGTGGGAATTCCCGTGTGTTTAAAGTTAAGCACATGCCTAAGTGCTTTGCTGGATTGGGGCCAAAGGAACATGGATGAAGACAGGCACATGGCTTTCTAGTTACTTGTTGGTGGAGTTTTTTTCATTGATTTAAAACTTAAACATACTAAGATCTCCTCCTCCATCCTCCTCCCTCCATATTTCAGCCCTCTCCCCTTCCTCCCATGCCAATTCCCAGCTTCAGTTTAAGTACCCTTGTGCCCCAACCCTTCTTGCAGATGAGAAGTTTCTGGTCTGAGCCTGGTTTGTACATATGGAGCCCAGTTCTGATTTGGTGAAAGTGATGTACATCTGGTGTAATATCATGCAAATCAATTTACTCTAGATTTACATTGGGCCAGCTGCAATGCCCACTGAAGTCCACAGAAAGATTTGCAATGACCCCAGTGAATCTTGCCCTCTAATACCACAATTTGGCAGAATAGCTCATGTTTTTTTACTGTTTCACAGATAACTGAAGTTTGTACCAGGCTTGTGGCTAATTGGCCATTCTTAATAGCTTCTCACCTATCAGAAAGCAGAGGAACATGGCTAAAGTCCATCACTTCCATGAGTAGGCCACAGCCAAATCAAAGCTTCTGCGATGCTTTCACAACGGAAGACGATGGCTATCTAGTATGAAACACTCCTTTAAAGTCTCCTTGAGGAGAGTCAACCGGCCAACACCCAGTCGTATTTAACTGGTGCCAGAGAGCAATAATAATAACAATAATGCTCTGTCCTTCACACTAGAGGACATGACTTCCTTCCACTTTAAACCTATGCTGATTGCATGCTATTCGCACAGTCAGCAATTTCCAAGTCTAACCATCTCTTTAATACCTCTGTGTGTCTTGCATGAGTACAAATGCATGACTGAGCTAGTTGGAAGTGCTCATATCGATGGTTTTAGTAGGTGCTTGTGCCACACCAAATGGTGGGGGAAAACCACACTGACGTGTATTACCAAATAGACAGATTCTTTTATTGCTGCTTCATCTCCCTTTGCAGTCTCCGCTTTATGTCTGAGTGGAACGCAGCTGCTTTGGGAGGTTGTCAGCCATATGAATTATACCTTGACATTGGGCAGGAGGTTTAAGTACATAATGTGAATCACTTGATTGATGGCCTCTTTGATTAACTGTGCAGTCAGGATCCCTGCTGCGCTGAAATCCTGTGGCTGCAGCAGCCCTGGCTGGCTGGAGGATTCAGGGTCAGTTAGACTGTAATAAAATTTGGCAGCAGGCTCAGCTGCCACATTGCTTCTTCCTCTTCCAATGCCTCCCCTTGCCGTTCCTTTAAGAGCTCAGTCATCCCTTCCTCCATACACACACTGCTTTACATAGCAAGAAGGATCATTTTTGCCTTGTGTAAGCTGCCATATTTTGCTCTCTGTGACACTGGCGTAACTCTGGATTAAGGCAATGGAAGTCAATAGAGTTACTTTGCAACAGCAAAATACAGCCTTGCACTTGAACGCTAGGGCTGGTCAACAATTTTCCACCCAAACTGTTTTGCAATAGAAAATTGGGTTGAAGATTAAACAACACTTTTTGTAAAAGGTGTCTGCTTTTGGTGGAAAATTTCAACTTCTTGTTGAAAGATGAAACCCATGGAAACTTAAATGTTTTGGCCAAAAATCAAAACTTTCAATTCAGAAATATCAAAACGTGTGACAACTATGAATCACCCCGACAGCTCAGCCAGTGGGAGATCCTCGTGCAGAATGGGAGATGTAGTCTGCTCAGGGAGCCCAGCCCAAATGACGAGAATAGGGGTGTGAAACAACCAAACTACAATGCCCATGAGGCAATGCAGCAATGCCGGTGGATGTAATTTAACATTCAACTGCCCTGAAACAAAATGTTTCATTTTGGTTCCACAAGCTGAACTCTTTGGATGTGGGTTGACCATCAAATATTATGTTTCTGTTTTCCTAATAGAAACGTTTAGCTTTCAGATGGTGTTTCTGGTGAAAAATCAAAAATATTTGGAGGGCGGGAAAAAGCCATTTTCTCACCAGGTATTTAATACCTCTCTACGTCTGTGACACAGAGATGGCTTATTGTCACTCATGGCTGAGTATGTCCCATGGCCCTGATACAGCAGAAGCAGCAAAGATCTGGGCCTTCCTCGGTGGTTAGCAGAAAAGAATAATTTGATGTGGGGAGAACTAAAGTCTTGGTCCTATTCCCTTTAAATTAGGTTTTTTGACTTCAGTGGGAGCAGATTGAGGCCCAAAGTGGGCATCTCATGCTGTTTAGGAGGAGAGCTATTTCCTCTGATGTGTTTTTTAAAAGAAGGACCCATATACATACACCCTTTGGTGCTTCCATTATTGCATATCAGTAGATATGTTGGAAGGGCACTATTCCACCAGCAGAAAAATAGTAACAGCAAGAAACGCCTTAGTTAATTGTTTCCCCAGGCACAAACACTGGAATAAAGAACAAGCTGCTTAACGAACATCAGTGGAAAGTTGGGAGCAGTCGTTGTGGCTCCACAAGAGCAAAACAATTTGCTGGGTAGATTGGCCTATATTTGTGCCTCTCTTGCTCAAACGAAAATGATGCTTGGAGTGGCTCGGGCAAGATAACCCTGAAGGATGCCACATTTAGTAAGGAAAGAGCGGCATCTCTGCTGGGCGTACAGCAAGTGGCATATAAAGCCTCCCTGAGGAATGTGTAATATTTGAAAAATCTGCTTCGGGAAAGTGGGCAATCTACACACTGTCCATACAGCACAAACTTCTTTATCGACACCCCTCAGTGGCCGATTATCCTAATTAAGAGTGAGAGCCTCAGCTGGTTGAAATCAAGGACACTACATTGATTGACATCCCTTGCGAACATGGCCGTACATGTGTCATTGAACATATTTAGGACACGCTTCAAGGATGCCACCAACACAACTTCCACGGCGAGTGATAATATGGACACCGCTGGAAAGAGAAAAAGAGGGTGGCCTAGGGAAACATTATGCAGAGCAATAGAGAAAGTGGCCAAATCCATCAACATGACACTCAGAAGCCTGAACAGAGCAGACAAGACTAAAATAAACGGCAGAGACTGGTGGCTGTCCTCTGCACCTGCGGGTGTGGGAGGGTAAAGAAGAAGTGTAATGATCTCCAACACTCTGATGAGCAAAGGGGAGTTAGACCAGGCAGATCTGGTTTGGGGGACCAGGAAAGAGATGCTGTCTCCACTGTTTTGTGCCCTTTCCCTGATCCTGCAGATAGCCCACTGAGAGTGCACATTGGAGATCAGGCTCCATGCATGGAAAGAGATGCAATCAGGATCATGGGAACTCTCTGTGACATTGCTTTTTATGGAGACAGGGTGCCTTGGTGGTTGGGAAGGGCAGGAAGCAATGACATCATGGTTATGAAAGGCGTAAAGAACATAAACAATGCAGAAGCACCAGGCTTCTGCGTGGATAGCCTTGGCCTCTACAGACGATCCATTTTGCTCTTGGAGATTTACAGATTTAGGGAGGCCCAACCCCTCGGTGACGAGGATGCAGAGGTGGGACAAAGGTGAAGAACTGAGACAGTCCTGTCAGGTTTCAAGCCATTGGTCCCTGAGAATCAAGGTATTTCAGACATGCATTTAGACCACTTAGCCACTCCTTCCTTTAGTTACCCGTAAGATAATCCTGGTGATAACTTTATAGCCAGCTCATTCAAGGAAGAAGGGGAATCTTGTGGCTAAAGTATGGGCCTGGGAACTGCGAAAATTGGATTCTACTCGTACGTCTGACATAAACATCTTTCTCCCTGGAGGAGTCATGCTAATGCTCTGTGCCTCAGTTTCCTCCTCTGTAAAATACCTAACATGGGGGCTGTGAACTGATAACTGTCTGTAAAGCACTTGGATGGAAGATGCTGCAAGGAGACACAATATTATCTGTTTCCTTATTGAATTATATCAAACCTGACTGCAGTAGAGTGAATCTACCCTATGCATGCGGGTAGAATGGGGGGCTCTGTGAGAGGTGCCTGTGGAGCACCAGGGGAGAATATCTGAGAAACAGCTGGAGAGGCTGCGATCCAAACCCACCCTGTAGCTGTCAAAACAGGAACAAGGGCAAGAGAGTCCAAATGGTGAAGCGGGGGTTGGAAAGAGCAGGATAAGCGACAGTCAGCCGCCCTTTCAAATAATATAAACAATCTGGCAAGGGGGCGGAGGAGTGGGAGTTGAGCAGAAGCAAATTAAAAGGATAATTAGAGGAGGACACAAATGTGGAGTTGCAAAGTATATTTCAGCCGATGGAGCTGGGAATTTCAGATGTATTCACAGCAGACAGATGGTGAAAAGGAAAAAAAAAATCAGTCCTTTTGCATCGATATTGGGGTATTCGGGGGGGGGGGGGGCAGGGAATAATGAGAAGACAGGCTTAATAAACAGTTATTTTGGTTGTGTCTTTGCGTAGCATGAAAAGGGTTCACAGAAACCGTGGACACCAGCTACTTCCATTGTAAAAGTCTCTCTGCTATGGGCCATTAATAAGACCAGTCTAAAAGGTTCTCAGCCATCCACCTGCTTTGACACTCCACCCATCATTTTTATTTCTCATTACGTTAGCGCTGTAGGGTAGTCTTCTTATCATAAGTACTAAGGTCCCTGTGTGCCTTAACATTTAATTAAGGAAAATAACAATTAAACAAATAAGCCATTATACTTTATATCCCAAATGGAGAAGGAAAAGGAGGAATAAAAAGACCATTCCTGCCCCTCACACTCTCCAAATGTGAAATATTAAACACTTCAACAAACACAATAGGAAGGAAACAGAACAGTGTTTCCAGTGTGAAGGAGGAGCCGCTTAAGCTGAGGTTTTCCAAAGTGACTAGTGATTTTGCCTGCCTCCATTTTCAGGAGCTCAACTTGAGAGACCCTAAAAGGGTCTTATTTTCAGAAGGTGGGTGGGTGCTCGGTACTTTTTTGACAAGCAGGCCCTGAGGGTGTCTCAACCTGAACACTGAAGTGCCCGATGTCCCTGGGCCCAATCCTGTACCCATTGCATCCAATGACAGGACTCCAGTTGACTCACAGGAGGGTAAGATCAGAATGCTTATGGGCCCTGATCCGGCTAGCATGGAAGCACCTGTGCAACTTTACACATGTGAGAAGTCGGTAAGGTGGCTACAGTTATGCACGTGCCTCATTGTTTATGGGATCAGTGCTATGGATGTTACAAATGAGAGTAACGGACATTCAAAGTGATTTTTGTTTTGTTTTTAAAGGAACCAACTTTTTTTTTTTCAATTGAAAAGCAGAACTGCTTCGGACAGTTTTGTTACACACTGATGACATTTATAATGTGCACTGTCCTAAAAGCTGTTTTCAAATGTTTACTATAAACCCTACTTTCAGGACTTAATAATAATAAAATAGAAAGAGTAAAGGTATGAAAAGTGAAAGTTGGGTTTATTCTCATTTAGTTTCTTCTACTAAGAGCATAATTAATTGGGGGAAGAGGAAGAGATATTAACATTACATTTTTGTTGTGTTTGCTATTGCTGAGGTAATGGGATCTGGATATAAGGGATGGAATCAGTTTACTTGTATGTGCATTTTTAAGGATATTCACAGATTTTAAAGCCAAAAGTGACCATTAGGATTGTCTAGTCTAACCTCCTGCCTAACACTAGCAATACCCAATGTTGTGAAGGGTGTCCAGAAACCAGGAATTCTGTCCCTTATTGATCTCAGGTCACCTGCTCTCAGCAGACCTCTTCCACATTGCTTCACCACTGACTCGGGAATCATGCTGCTACTGGCTCCCCCGTCCTACCTCCTACTTCAGACTGCGCAGGATAGGTTTATGATGCAGTGAGCTGCATTAGCCACCATTAGAAGTGATGGAAATTTCACAGGGCAAAGCTGTATTCAACAACTTTTCCTCTTGGCTCCACTCCCTCCAGCCGGAGGAAATCACTCCATGCCTATGTGTTCATGCAGAAGAGTTTCTGCAGGCCTGGTGGGAGGCAGCCAGAGTCACACACTTCTTGCCTTTCTGACAGTTTTTTTTGGGGGGGGTGGTGGTTCTGTCAGAATCGCTGCCCCTTTTATCACATGTGTGCTGCCCAGTGTGGGAAATGAGATAGCCCTATGATTCTATACAAAGATGAGGTGGAATTTGGTGGGCAACACTGACTTCATTGATTTACATGACAAACAAGTTACCATCAGGGAAATCGTACACCTCTGAGCACAAACCTCGCCGTTCATTCACCTCTCAGATCGGGCCTCTCGTGGTAACAGTCTGGTGGGTGTAAGAACCCCGTCCAGGCCCAAAAAGAGTGACAGGGACCCTGAGAGCTCCATTACCATCACCTGGTACTTCCCGGAGAAGACATGGTCAAGTGGAGGGAGGAACCCAGAAGAAAGAATGCAGGTCAGTCAAGTGAGCAGACCCAGTGGAGAAGATGGGTAGAAGTCCTCTCCTGGGAGGAGATGCTGGACAAGGACTCAGGAAAAGGAGAAAAAGGAGGTATGCAGGAGCCAGGACTAGCTCCTGCAGGGGGCTGGGCCCTGCCAAGGAGCAGCATTCAAGGGAAGCAGCCCTGTGAGTCAATGTCTTGAGAGAAGGACAGAGAGTCAGAGTAAAGAGGAGGAAAGGCCAAAACTACAAACCCAGCATGGTTGAGATAGCTCCAATGGCATTTATGGTTTGGACTCTATTGTTGTTGGAGAGTTGGACTGAAGGGAAATCCCAGAAAGGAAAGACAAGCTTTTGTGAGACATTATATTTGCTTTCATACAAGTGGAGGACATTATTTGGAACTTGAAAGACATTATTGTCCCGGAGGCACAATTATGCTCCCATTTCCGATGGGAAGGAATTAAGTTGCTTCCCTTTTCATGGAGCATCTTACTTCCCTCCCAGTGGTAGATACGCTGTAGGGTAGGGATAGGATACAGAGGGACCTAGACAAAGTAGAGGATTAGGCCAAAAGAAATCTGATGAGGTTCAACAAGGACAAGTGCAGAGTCCTGCACTTAGGATGGAAGAATCCCATGCACTGCTACAGACTAGGGATCGAATGGCTAGGCAGTAGTTCTGCAGAAAAGGACCTAGGGGTTACAGTGGACGTGAAGATGGATATGAGTCAACAGTGTGCCCTTGTTGCCAAGAAGTCTAATGGCATTTTGGGCTGTATAAGTAGGGGCATTGCCAGCAGATCGAGGGACGTGATCATTCCCCTCTATTCGGCATAGGTGAGGCCTCATCTGGAGTATTGTGTCCAGTTTTTGGCCCCACACTACAAGAAGGATGTTGAAAAATTGGAAAGAGTCCAGTGGAGGGCAGCAAAAATGATTAGGGGGCTGGAGCACATGACTTATGAGGAGAGGCTGAGGGAACTGGGATTGTTTAGTCTGCAGAAGAGAAGAATGAGGGGGGATTTGATAGCTGCTTTCAACTTCCTGAAAGTGGGTTCCAAAGAGGATGGATCTAGACTGTTCTCAGTGGTATCAGATGACAGAACAAGGAGTAATGGTCTGAAGTTGCATTGGGGGAGGTTTAGGTTGGATATTAGGAAAAACTTTTTCACTAGGAGGGTTGTGAAGCACTGGAATGGGTTACCTAGGGAGGTGGTGGAATCTCCTTCCTTAGAGGTTTTTAAGGTCAGGCTTGACAAAGCCCTGGCTGGGATGATTTAGTTGGGATTAGGTCCTGCTTTGAGCAGGGGGGTGGACTAGATGACCTCCTGAGGTCCCTTCCAACCCTGATATTCTATGATTCTATGATTCTATACCTCACCAACTACTGTGACCAGCAAGTGGGGAGGGGAGAGGGAAGACTGAGCAAGTGTAATTCTCTCCAGGGCTGGACTCACTGTCTGAGCAAGGCAGTACCTTTGGCAGAGACGTCCCTAGGGGATGGCGAATCAGAGAGACCACTCCGGGCCTTGTGGTTTGGGGGGCCCCGTGGGCCAGCGCAATCGGCCAGTGCCACATGGGTGGTGGGTGAACCACTGGCTGGGGGAGGCTACCCCTAACCCTGCCCCTTCCACCCAAGGGAGAGCGCGCTGGGAGGGAGAGCGCGTGTCGTCGTCGCTGCAGCCTCCCCAGCCCCGGAGCGCCGGGAGGGAGAGCGTGTGGTGCCACAGCCTCCCCAGCCCCGGGAAGGCGGGCGGCATGACCCCAGCCCCCTGGAGCCCAGCGGCGCCACCGAATCGGGGCTCTGGGGGGGGGGAGGAGTGTGAGCAGGGCCACGCCTGGCTCTTTGGGGAGGCACCGTCCCCGGCATGGTCAGTCCCCGAAGTGACATCACTTCCCACCCAGGCCCCGCACCCCCCTAGAGATGGCCCTGCCTAGTGGATTGAAGATCTTATTCCCCAGTACGATTTGGTGCATGGTTATATATTTTGATATGAATTTTTTACCTCTGGGCATGTCATGTGCATTTCGGAGTGAATGCGATTACTTGCTCAAGTAAGATTTTTCTCTTATAAAAGGATTCCTGTATGTACAGTTGCCACCATGGTACATAATCCTTAATGAACATTATGGGAGAATACACTCTGGGAAAGTTCAATGCAATATGGTGACCCCTTTAGTCCTGGAATTCTTACAGTACATTCTGGTAAGAAAATAAGATGATATTTAAGGATCTTGAGGATTACAGTAATTGTAATTCTTTTTTCCTGCTTGTGTATTAGTAAAGAGAATGGTTCATATAGGAAATCTTTACTCAAGATATTATAAACGAATGAAGAGGATACAGTCATCTGCATAGCTTAACTTGGAATCTTTCCGTGTCTGAAAAATAAGTAAATACGTTCTCTAGTTAGTGTCTTTATTATCTACTAACACTTTGTAACTAGAAAAATATGACGGTCAATTAAAGTTTGAAAGAAAAGTTTTCTTTTCTAAATGGAAGTATCATATTTCATGTGGTATCAACATTGGTGTTAGAGTAGCAGAAATTTACTGTGTCACGTCCCTGCAGTGAAAGTTTGTGGCTAGATTAATGTTCCTTTAGCTGGCACTAAATCAATTTCATACATATGCTCGTATTTTCACCAGACTGACACCCTGCAAAGGCTGATGTTTTGTAGGAGCAGTAGAAAAATCAGAGGATTTTGCTCAAGCCCCTAATATATATATATATATTAGTCCATGATATGCTTCATGCTTTGTTTTCTACAAAAAAGTCTTGACATTTCAGTCAATGTTAGCCAAGTCAATCCACATTATTCATGGCTTGAAATCCACTTGTTATCAGCATGCCTTCAATAAAGCTGAGGACCATCTATAGTTACCCACGTAATCTGAATGGAATTGAAGTTTGCTGATTCTTGATCCAGTAAGTTGAAATAGCTCTTTGTAGATACAATGCACACTAACAAAGTTATCAGAAGGAAACCGCATGGATAAGGCTGTCAGGTCTATTATAAACACCTCCTATGTAACAGTGACCTGCATCACAGTTAAATACATCCATGGTAATCAGGGCCGGCTCCAGTGTTTTTTGCCGCCCCAAGCGGCAAAAAAAAAAAAAAAAGCCTCGATTGGCGGCACTTCGGTGGCAGGGCCTTCCCTCCGAGAGGGAACGAGGGACTCGCCGCCGAATTGCCGCCGAAGAGCCGGACGTGCCGCCCCTTTCCGTTGGCCGCCCCAAGCACCTGCTTGCTGCGCTGGTGCCTGGAGCCGGCCCTGATGGTAATTCCCATTACATCAATGAGAGAAGGGCAGTCACTATTAAAAAAAGGACAATGGATAAGAACATAAAAACAGCCATACTGGGTCAGACCAATGGTCCATCTAGCCCAGTATCCTGTCTTCCATCAGTGCCGATGCCAGATGCTTCAGAGAGAATAACAGAACAGGGCAATTACTGAGTGATACATCCCCTATCATCAAGTCCCAGCTTCTGGCACTCAGAGGCTTGGGATCATCCAGAACATGGGGTTGCATCGCTGATGGGATTTTCAAAAGCGTAATGAAGTTAAGCACCCAAGTCCCACAGTAGGTCAATGGGCATTGGGCACCTCACTCCCTTAAGTGCCTTTGAAAATCTCAGCCACTGGGCCAGATCCTCAGCTGGTGTAAATCAGGGTACTGTAATTTCATTGAAGTCAATGGAGCTATATCTCAATTGACATCAGCTCACAGAGAAAAGTACTACTTTGCATGAGTAAGGCTGATAGAATCTGATCCTAAACAAAGGGCCTGATTTTCTTCCTGCTGGTGTAAAGCAGGAGTAAGCCCTCTGAACTCAATGCAGTTACAATGGCGGAAAGCCAGGGTAAGCAAGAAGAGAATCAGACCTGGTATTCACCGATTGCTATAAGTACAGAGATTAGGCATGATCAAGGCATTTCCAATAGTAAGTACAGGGCTGTTCAGTGGAACACGGCAGATACTGGGGTAACCATATAAATGTATCTCAGCTACAATTATACATTTTCCAGTATCACCAGTGTACAGGGAAGAAGGTGTAGTAGTTTATATGCGTCTGTATGATAATCAGTGGTCAGTGCTGGCTTTTTAGGGATGACATATATTTGACATGATGTATTTATCTACAAGATCAAATGGCTGGAAGTTGAAGCTAGACAAATTCAGACTGGAAATAAGGTGAAAATTAACACTGAGAGCAAATAACCACTGGAATAACTTGCCAAGGGTTGTGGTGGGCTCTCCATCACTGGCAATTTTTAAATCAAGACTGGATTTTTTCCCCCCTAGAAGGTGTGATCTAGTTCAAACAAGAATTAGTTCAGGGAAGTTCTACAGCCTGTGTTATGCAGGAGGTCAGATGAGATGATCACAGTGGTCCCTTCTAATCTGCAAATCTGCTCATATGACTCTCATCACTGTAAGATTTGATCACCTCTCAATCATCACTGGATTTTAGCCTCACACTATTCCTGTGAGGTCGGGGAGCATCATCCCAATGTTATAGATGACAGATTGAGGTGCAGGGCAGGTGAAATGATTTGCACAAGCTCACACACATACTCTGTGGATGAGTTAGAAATTAAACCCAGGTTTCCTGACTCCGTGGCCAGTGAGTTGTTCACTAGGCCATCCTTCCCCTGATTATTTCCTTTGAGCTGTACTGATTTACACCAGCTCACACGCTGGCCCTTATATTTTTAAGCTCCATTCAGAAATCATAGAATCCTCCTATTTTGCTTTGGAGGAGGTATCTTGTTTAACAGCCTGCACATTTTCATATGTCCTTTGTTACTCATTTTTTCAACTCTTTGTAACACGATGATGGATATGTTGTATCAGGATAGTACACAATTAAAGAATAATTACCAGGAGGGGACTTTTTTTCTGACATTTGAAGCAGCAAAATTATAAAGTAATAGTTGGGTCAAGAAGGAGTCTATTTATCCATTAAGCATTTATCCTCATAAATTGATTGAATGACTTGCTTTCAGCTATGGGTAGCAGCACTGAGTGGAAATAGGGCCTTTTACATATGCATTCATTCTGGAAAAATCAAAGTGAAAACTAATCAGAGAATTACAAAATATGGTTCAGTTTTTAAATACGTAAATCCTGGCTCTTTTTTTTAAACAATTGTTATTTAATTTCCAGTACAAGGCAAATTACCCAGTACCACAATCATAAATAAAAAGCTGACTTTACAAAAGGCCCCAAAGATTATACAGCCCTGATAGACTGCTGCTTTCTTTGCATCTACCCTTCTGTTAGCAATGTGCTTGCAACAACTAGTATTCCGCCTTACTTAGCGCCACATGCTTTATTGGTCTGAGGAAGGATTTTCAAAATTACCGGGGGGAAGGGAACCTATAAACCTTGAAAGCTACGCAATACGGTGCTTTTGTTTTGTAGGTTTTTATTTTGCAATATGTGTTGTGTGTTGCATCCATTGATTCCTCAGCTGTGCTGTGCTTTGATGTTTTATAATCTAACAATATAAGAAAATAAATTTTGAGCATTATATTAGTTTCAGACTTCCTTCTTTGTTTTTAAAAATGTTCAGTGTTTTATTTCCTCTGTTACTCTCTCTTTTTAAACTTTTGTTGCCATCTCAGGCCCTTTTCCCCTTGTTCCCCAGACTCTTTTCTTTTTGCTAATTTTCCTAAATTTCTGTCTACTCTATGTCATATTTAATTTAATGCAGTATTCATAACCATGGCAAAATGAACATTCATCCAGTGTTTTCATGTGCATGATTTGCAGCAGTTTTCATAAATAAGGAATTAATTAAAGTTGCTTGACTTTATCATTTGTAATTAAAAATTAGAGAAAAATTTCAAAAAGCAATTATAATGGGCCAAATTCTGCTCTTAGTTATGCACTATAACTCCATTGAATTCACTGGATTTACTCCAAATTGACACCTGTGAGAGAGAGCAACATTTGGACCAATAGATACAGTAGTAGTAATAATAATAAAACAATGAGCTGGTAGCTATATTACTGGCAATAATAAGTCACTCAACATTCTCATTTTAAAAAGCTCACATGCCCTCGCCTTCTTTGTCAGTGTTTTTTGAAGGTTCATTATTCTATCTTTGCAGGATTTCTATTTTAAAATGCTAATGAACAACCAAACACACAATCTCAGGACCCTACAGCAACCCTTCTAAATAGGCACATGCACAGTGGAAAGGCAGCAGTCCTGTGCACCATCACTAGGGCTGGCAGGTACCCCATGCATATGAACTCCCTGTGAACTTTGGATCCACAGCTGGTGTATATCAACTTAGCTCCATTGCAGTCAAGTGGAGTGACACTGAATTACAAGAGGCAAGAATTTGGCCCAGTTATCCCTACTAGGGATAAACGACACCAAGTTGTCTGTAGAACGTGAACTATGGCTCCTGTATGTAAGTCCAGCCCTGGATTACTCCTTTGTAAAGATGCTCTTGAAGGCAGCCTGGGAAGCAGCTGCTCTGCAGGTTCGGTAGAGAGGACAACTCCTGCCCTGTGCGCTCTCTGTTGGTCCCTGGGTCTTGGGCGGGCACTTTGTGACAAAGTGTGACTGTAGTCACAGAAATAGCACGCTGGGAAATTGGACTGGGGACCTTCAGGGCCAAAAGCATAAACCGGTGTAAGCATAAAGGTATAAACATGAGCTGGTAAGAGGATCTTAAAGGGATATTAAAAGAGCTGAAGGGTACAAAATGTTTCTGGAACCATCTAGCTGGGCCCAGAGGACCTGATCTACAGCTCATTGAAGTCTATGGAGCCTCTCACTCATAAGTGGGCTTTGGATCAGGCCCATAACTAGCCTATACAACCTTGCAAATATATCCTCATTTCCCTGTCCTCCCACCTCCCTTCCCTCCTATTTGTGATGCTTACTTGTTGTGTCATGCCTTAGAGTAGAGTGTAAGATCTTTGGGGCAGGGACTGTGTTTTCCTATGTGCCTAGCTCAATGGGACTCAGATTCCTGATTGGGTCCTCTGAGTACTATCACATTATAGCATAATATCGGAGTAAATAGCGGAGGCTTTACCCTACTCCTAGAAAGGCTGTGAGGTGACAGATGACAGTGCAGTATACTCAGCCCATAGGAATCGCCAGCTCCTTGTACAGTATGGTGAGAGGAAATTGATGGCTGGAACAATTGTTTATGATACGACTTCGCCTGGCTGAATGGAACAATACAGATTCCAGTAAGAAACTTCCAGCGCTGCCTGTGTGTGGTGGATGCCTGTATATCCAGTCACAATGAGATGAAACAAAGGTAGGAAATGCTGGGCTTCTACTGTTAATTGAATTGTCTCGTTAGATTGACCTCCCACTTGGTAAGGCAACTCCTTCTTTTCATGTGCTGTGTATTTATACCTGCTACTGTATTTTCCACTCCATGCATCTGATGAAGTGGATTCTAGCCCACGAAATCTTAAGCTCAAATAAATGTGTTAGTCTCTAAGGTGCCACAAGGACTCCTCGTTGTTTTTGCTGATACAGACTAACACGGCTACCACTCTGAAACCTGGGCCTCTAGTTGGGGACAATTATCACTCCAGTGGTTCTCAGCCTTTTTTATAACATCCCTCCTCTATTAGGGTGGGAGGGATAGCTCAGTGGTTTGAGCATTGGTCCCCTAAACCTAGGGTTGTGAGTTCAATCCTTGAGGGTGTCATTTAGGGAACTGGGGTAAAAATCTGTCTGGGGATTGGTCCTGCTTTGAGCAGGGGGTTGGACTAGATGACCTCCTGAGGTCCCTTCCAACCCTGATATTCTATTCTATCTTAAGACCCCTCTCCCTTCCATCTAGGGACGCCCCTCTTATTTAACTATATGGTAAGGGAAGGTTGATTGCCGGCCCCTGACACTTGGTCCCAACACCCCTGTTGAGAATTCCTGCACTACTCAGATTACCTACAGCATTAGGGAAGTGGTGTAGGTTGGCAGCCAAATCTTCACAACATCTGGGGCTCTGACACTTGCCAATATCCCAAAAATGATTGGTTTAGTTCTCCCCTCTGTTACACTGACATCACCACAGTTAAACTGGTGTTACAGAGAGCAGGATCTAATTCAACACCTTGAAAGGCAGTGACCCATTTGGAGAGGAGTTTATTAAATAAAGTCCTACCTACCCATCCTAGCAACATCCAATAGCTCTAACTATAATACTTTGCTATTTAACTCCTCTGGTTAAGGAAGAAAGGATGGTCTTGTGACTAGCAGGTTTAGGAGCCAAGAGATATAGATTCCAGTCCTAGCTCTGCCTCTAATTCAATATGGAGCCTAGAGCAAGACCTGCTTTGTGCCTCAGTTTCCCCATGAGTACTATGAAGTAGAGCTGGGTGGAAATGGGTTTCTGGTCCTGTGAATATTTTTGAGTGATCAATTCCCGCCCTCCCCCCATCATCTTAAATTGGGTTGAAATATTTCATTTTTAAAATGTCAAATCATTTTGTTTGGACAACTTTGAAACTTTTGTTTGACTTTTTTTTTTGGTCAGGAAGTTTGTGGAACCCAACCCTGTTTTGCAGTTTTGTTTTAGAAGAATCGACATTTTTCAATGAAAAGAACAATTTGTAGAAAAATTCTCAACTGGCAGAGGTCGTAGTAATTATACAGCTCATAGGACTCGTAGGGTGACCAGACAGCAAGTGTGAAAAATCGGGACAGGAGGTGGGGGGTAATAGGAGCCTATATAAGAAAAAGATCCAAAAATCGGGACTGTCCCTATAAAATCGGGACATCTGGTCACCTTACATAGTAGCATTGTGAAACTTGCGTCATTCATTCAGGGTTGTAACGTGCTTTGAGATCCTTAGATGGTGAGTCTATGGAAGTGTCAAGTATTATTAATAATCTCAGAATCCATAACTCTTATTTTCCTGTAGAGAGTTAGCCCTTCCAAATTATTGACACATAAGATTTCTTGGTATCTTTTGAACCCTGTGACTGAAACAACCATAGGGATACCTCTTCAGCTGGTGTAAAATTTCATAGCTCCAGCAACAGCAGCAGATGTTCTGGCCCCAGCTGAGGATTAATGGCTCATTTTTAGCTTTGTCTCCTATTCCTAGTTGGTATTCCAGCAAAACCTCTGCTTTAATGTTTATAGCTAATGAACTAAAACAATTTCATTTCCCATAGCCTGCAGTTTCATCAAATGGGGTGGAATCAAACCCAGCACAATGCTTAAAATCAAAGCTTAGAAGCATGCAGTGGTTGGATGGCTCAGGGGACTGCAAAGAGTCTAGAGAGTCCTTTGCGAGATGAAATCAGGTTGATAGTGCCTGTGACTGAATGTTCAATTTAAAAAATATATATAGTTCTGTTTTGAGCCCTGCAAAAAGGAAAGCATTATTGCCTAGTGGATAGAGCCCTGAGTTGTAGCACAGGAGACCTCAGTTCAATTTCTGGCTCTACTGCTGGGTGATAGTTAGAAATTCACATCATTCCCTGTGCCTCAGTTTCCCCTTTTGTAAAAACGCATTATGATACAGACCTCCATTGTAAAGAGCCTTGAGAACTGATGCAAAGCACTTCATAAGAAGTCAGTATTATTATTAATTTTGGGGGGGTGAAATTGTGTTCCTGTTTCTCAGCCAGCTCCTGGGTTAAATCTTCACCTGATGAAATTCAATGACAAGGTTCCCATTGATTTCAGTGGAACCAGGATTTCACCCCAGGTGTAACGTCCAGGAGTCAGGCGGGTCAAACGGCAGCCCCAATCCACAGTCAGAGTTCACATAAGGGGTCTGATTGGCAGGGGATCCAATGCTAGGGAAAATATGGTAAGGCAGCTGGTGTGGTCAGGTGAGGTGGCAGGGCAGGAAGACAGGGTCAATGCATCCAAGTACTAACTAGCAGGTGACTTGGTGCTCAGACAAGAACAGCACTGAAGTAGGAAGTTTATATATAGTCACCAACCAATCCGGGTCAAGACCATGCTGCCAATCAGGAAACAGGTTGCGGAACCCTAGAAACTGGCCCTCCCAAGTCTGTGAATTCCCTGGTACTCTAACACATTGGTGTGGTAGGACAGTCAAAGCTGCTCCCCAAAACCCCAGCCCACGTGGGTTTGAGATGAGAGTTTGAGACTAGTGTCGAGACACCTTCCTTCTATTGAAGATTGAATCTGGAACCTGTAGAGCTGAAAGTGTAACTCTTTATGGTTTGAGCTAAATGCCAAAGTTCTCCCATATAGCAACAGTAGCCAACTCAACCTCTGAATGAAGCACAATAGGGGATCTGTAACACATGCTGAACAGTGGGATATACAGGCATTCATTATCACAATCAGCACTTACCTTTACTGACAGTCTGATGAGGGGGCATGGCGTCTAAACAGCTCTATAGTATTTTTGCTCAGTGTATATAAATCCTTAGTGGGGATCTGTTCAGAGTTAGGAGACAGGAACTCCCGAGTTCCAGTACCAGCTCTTAAACTGAATACTTTGTTCTATTACATACATTTAGTATTATTAATTTATGTAATAATAAAAAAGATAATTATGAAAAAGTCAATAAATCATAGTTATAACTGAGACAACACAGGGTTTCTGATAAATTGAGGAGTAAAAATGAGTAGCATATATTTTAATGAGGTACACTGAAGCAGCATGTCTGAAGTCGTATGCATTTACACTCTTCCTACCTGCCTGTCATCTTCGTTTCAATTGGACAAGTTATTATTCACGTCTTTCCTAAAAAATTGTTGTTAATAATGATGAAAAACACTGTCTTGCGGAATTATCCAATCCTGCCCAGAGAGAGCTGCATTTTGCAACTGCTGAACTGAAATAATCTTTTTATATATCCTCTAAGCTGAAATAACCCATGAATGTATATTTTATAGTGCGATGAGCACTCTGGGATCCTTCAGAATAACAGGTGCTAATGTAAGTTACAGTATAATATTCATAGTGACAAAACCGTAGCAGTAACATTTACCCCAATTGTAAGTAGATGAGAGGTGATTAGAACTACACTGTAATAATGCTTTGAAACTTGCAATAGTGATAAGAAAAAATTCCTACCAAGCATTTGAAATTAAAGATATTCATCTAATCCTCTTTCCTATTACCTCCTTATATTTTAAGTGTCAGATGCTCTGGTCTGCCAAATTCACTTTCTGCTGGTTACGCAGTGTAAACTGAACTTAAAATAACAGAGATCAGGACTGAGAATTCCTCCTGTGCAGGGGAATTCTCCACTGGCATAAATCTAGCTGTGCCACAGCCTGTGCATATCTGCTGTATAAGGACTGGAGGAAGAGGAGGAGGCATGTTGGAGAGGGGGCATTGGCAGAGAAAGGCATTGCTCTGCATGATTCTTCACAACCTGCAAATCCCGCTGGGATCTCACGCCAGTGACGCAAGTGAAACACTTTCACTTTTAGGTGTTGGCACTTAAAGGTGAAAATGTGACTTCTAAAAAAGAAAAGTAACTCTTTTATAAAGAAAAATAGTACTTTCTCTCTTTTTAATTCCTCCCTCCCCCCCACACACTTTTCAAGGGGATAAAAGTAAAAAAGTGGAGGGCAGGTGGGTATTTTTCCACAATTGGAAATGAAATTGTTTTGAAAATCTTGAGAGAGTTTTCCCCAAAATTTTAGAATTTTTTTAACGTGGGAATCATTTTTGTGTCTGAAAAAAGCTGTTTTTGATGAAATCCCATTTTTTCAAAACAAAAACAAACAAACAAACACAGACACACACAAAAAAACCCACTTTTCCCCGAACAGTTTTCAGAGAGTTCTATTTAGCACCATTCACCCCAAGATCTCAAATGGCTTAACAAATGTTATGTAGCCTTACAACACCCTGTGAAGTAGGCAGGTAGTAGTAAGTGTGAGCATTCTGATTGGCTGGATGAGGCATTTGATGATGTCATGGGGAAACACCACTGATGAGAATGTAATTGAAGGAGCACAAGGTGAACCAAGTAGAGTCTGGTCATCATGGAAAGAACCTGCAGCCACAATGGGTAAAATGTTCAAAAAGTGACGGCCGCAAAACTGTCCTTGGCAACGCACCCCCTTTAGGAACTCTGTGGGGAAGAGCAAGTGTGTGGGTCCAATTGCCCCCAACTCCACGAGCACTGCAGGGTGTGTCAATCTAGTGGAGCTGGTGCTCAACCCTCTGACCACAGTCAGCAAATGAGGTTAAAGAAAAGCACAAAGGAAAAGAATGAAGCTGCCTACAGGTTTTCTCTCAGGATAGTGGGCTCTGTTACATCAGAGGGTCTTGGAAGTATCAAAGTTCACTGGGTCTCCAGTTCAAGTCTCAGTCTCTTTCTCCTTCTTACCCTCGGGGGGAATCTCTCTGTGACTTCCTTTTGCTAGGGCAGAGGCTCTGTGGGCTGTCAGAC
This sequence comes from Platysternon megacephalum, assembly GCA_003942145.1. Lineage (NCBI taxonomy): Eukaryota > Metazoa > Chordata > Testudines > Platysternidae > Platysternon > Platysternon megacephalum. The sequence goes on along the minus strand of QXTE01000150.1, from coordinate 3,442,958 downwards.
CTCTCTTTGGGAGCTGGGGAGCTCAACAGTCTGCTCCCTTCCCAGGATTGCCCCACCTGATTCTGAGTGGAGTTCTCTCCCTTTATCTTCTCCAACCCTGGCATGGTTTACAGGTGCAGAGGGGCAACGCCACTCCAGGCCAAAGCATCACCTTAGCCCCTCTATGCTGGAATGGAGTTTATATGCCCTGTCACAGTGCCTAAATCCCCTTTTCAAAAGGGACTTAGGAGTGTAGGTGCCTTGAAAGGCAATGAAAGTTAAACTCCTAAATCATTCGGGGGGGGGGGGGAATGGGACTTAGGCTCCTAAATCACTTAGCCATATTTGAAAATGTTACCCAATGTACCTTTGTAGTCCTATCCCTGCCTGAAGTAATCCATGCAGGAACCAGAGCCAGCCAGAATATGGATACATTGGTCTTCCTGTGTTAACATGAAACCATTGTGGGGAGGAGGGGGTACAGAAGCAAAGAATGTCAGGATTTGGCCCTCTAAAGCATGCATTTATTTGTGATTATCTATATAGTTCTATATAGATTATCTATATAGTTCTCTGTGTACAGAGATAAAGAGTTTGGTAGCATTTGTTTGCATCTATTCAACTTACTGCAGAGCTAGTCTCATCTCCTATCCAATATAAAACCGTCAGTTTGTCTGTTACGCTAGGACACCATTTATTTTTCCACTGGTGCATGGTTAAATCATGAATGATTTTCAAACAGCCTTTAAATCTCTCTTTCTCCAGTTCTTTGGATTCACAAATCCTGTGTTGGGAATGGCCCAGGAAAACCTTTTCATTCTGCAACAATTTTCATCCATTGCCATTAAATGATCATTCCTTTCAGAGGTATGCAGACAAAGAGAAGTTAAGAGATAAAGTTTCTCATTTGCCAGAGCCCAAGTACAATACACCTAATGCTGACTCCAAAAAGGCTTTTAATAAAGCTTTGTGGGATTAGAAAAGGGGTAAAAAAGAAGTCTGATTATATCAAAATCGATTAAGTCTGGTGTAATACTCATTCTCCGTTGACTGACTTTTATCTTGGAATGAGTTTCTGTGAAACAGGGTTTAAAACAAAGTCTAAGAGCTTTTAATAAGTCAAATCTCAAAATTGCAACTGTTCTTCCTTGATTTTTACACAAAATGAAAAAAAATATGGCAGGAGAAAAAAATGCAAGTTATTAAAGCCATTATTTTGGCATTTTTATCAGTGTATAAAGCACGGCTTGGGTTTCTTAATATTCCCTGATCTATATTCCCCCCTCCCCCCTCCCCGTTTGCATTCTCAAATGTAGGTCAGCCTTTCAAAGTGAGGTTGGTAATTCTGTTCAGAGGCTGAGTGCTATTTAACTCGCATTTTCACAGGAGGCACGAGGTGTTTCATTGTTGTCCGGAACATGACAGTACAATGCACCTCTCATAAAAAATACATTTTCTCATATAATGAAACTCAAATTCCCAGGGTGTCGTGGTGGGGGGAAACAAATCCTCCCCACTCCACCCCAAGCAACAAAGAAGCCTCCCTTTCACCAAACCATTTGGCTTTGAATGATGGACAAATGAAGGGGATTTGTCAGTTGCATAAAAGCTGGTCCTCATTCTCAATAGAGCATTCATTTAAAAACATGTACCAATGCGATTTACCATGTAGGACAACCTTTCCCCTCTCCCCCCGCTATTTATTGCAGGAACGTAGGAAAGGCCAGACCAGTTCAGATCAGTGGCCCCTTTAGCCTGATATCCTGTCTCCACTGACCACTACCAAATGCTTCAGGGTGCAAAGGCCTACCCGTTAGGCAGTTAGGAGAGGGCTGTCCGATAGGCAGAAATTTCTTTCTACCTGCCATCAGTGAGAAAATTGACTGACACCCTGATGCATGTTGGACAGGTCCTATTTTTTAAAAACATAAATACCACGGGTCTGATTCAAAGCCTATTGAAGTGAATGGGAATCTTTCCATTGACTCCAATAGTCACTGGATAGAGCCCTAAATTAAATGAGTTGCTGTGTGCTCTCTCTTTCTCTTGCATTTTTCTTCTCTCCCTCTTCCTCCTCCCCCCTTGCTGCTGGGCCCCCATGGTGTCTAGGTACCTTTTCTACATTTGCTGGAGCAGTAGAAGCAGCATCAGCAGAGGGCTTTGGGACCCTCTTTGTGGTAATTGCAGCACGAGTGTCTTCCTTGAAGTAGCCCTAGTGGTGTTTACTTCCTTTCCATTCTGTCCTTCCCGGAAGCACTCGGAATCAATGGAGCTGGAAAGCATATCCCTGTCTTCCTCCTACAGTGTTTATAGCATTTGGATGTTGGCAGATGTGGTTTTAATAATTCTAAAACAGGGATGGCCAAAGCGCTTGTGGGGAGCATGGCCAAATGTGCCCCACAGACTTTTGAAATGTGGCTGCCCTCATCTAGACGACCCTGATAAAGCCCATAGGGAATAACCTGAGGGCACTTGGATCACAATGGAGCAGCACATACTGCTGTGTGTAGTCTCTGCCAGATGCACCTTCATAATAAGGATGCAAGTGGCTGCAATCTGCTCCATTTACGTAATGTATGTGCAGTCCTGGCAAGTTACCAATCAGTTTGGTCCTAATTAGGGCAAAGGTCTAGACCCCCCACTTCGTGGCATGGTTGCCAAGTCCCAGTTAAAAAGTAAAAATTGGTCTGAATGCCTGTTTCCTTCACATGCTCTAATGTAACTCTCTGCAATGCAGGTCCATGGAGCATTTAGTAGGGTGATGCCCCATTATTGCCAGAACTTAAAAGGATGCTATCTACCAACCTCAAATGCAATCAGTTCGTCCTTAGATGAAGTATCCTTAACTATGTGTGTACATATTTCCCATGAACTTTAATAGGGGCTATGCATTAAGAACAGAGGTTATTTAACCCCCTAGTGTCTCCTTCTAGAATGGTCAAGTGGTTAAAACATTGGCCTTAAGCCCCAGTAGGTGTGAGCCTCTGCAGGTTTGAATCCCATTTCTGGTAGGGGTGTGCTGCTTTTCCTTGATCAACTGGCACAAAAATTCAGGCTGCTGCTTCTCTTTTCTGTCTTAGATGGTTTAGACGCAACAAATCCTGCATCTTGGCTGGAGTAGACTAGCTGACCCTTGTGGTCCCTTCGAACCCTATGATTTACACTGATGTTCTCTTCCCAGTCCATGTAAGCTTTGGCTTTTTATAGTGAACCATTTAGGAGATGCTCATTGCCCCTAAACACTATGGTGACTAGACACCCTGGAGTACATAGGGCAACTTTCTCTGCTAGTGTAACTCCACTGATGTCAACAAAACCATTTGGTCCATTGAGAGAGAGGATGAAACAAAAATCAGCCCTGGTGTCAGGACATGCATCTCCATAAACGTCAGAGAAGTTGTGCCTGCTTATGTGAGGGTTGATTTTTGATAATAGTGTAGAACATGGTAGAGCTGGGAAGGGGGGGAGGGAATAATGTGACCTGTTTCCTCCTGAGGCAACAGAGCAATTCAGTGTGAGTTGGTTTCTCGTGGCTGTGCCATTAGCAGTCAGTTGGTGTCCTGACGTACAGCAAAGCTCACTTTTCATCTAGGGTCACCCAGGGCAATGGGCTAGAAAAACCTCTGTGACAATTCCAGGAAAAGTAATGGGAAAACACTCCATGCCATAAAAAAGAGAAAGGGGGAGGGTGTGGCGGAAGAAAAACCAATAAGAAAATACTTACTGTACCAAAGTGGCAGCATGGGGAGGTGAAGTGAGTCAGGGGGATGGTGAGGATTTTCTTACCACAAACATTTTTCATCTGTCCCTCTCTCTACACACAAATAGGCTTGTGTGTCGCTAACACAGGAGTTCACGGCTCACAGTGTACAACTGGGTCCTCATGGTAACCCAAGGGATAGACCTCAAGTCCACCTACTCTGAAAGCCCAGGCCCCTACTCAGGAGCGCCGCCAGCTTTTTCGCCGCCCTAGGCAGCGGAAGGTCCCGCCCCCGAAATGCCGCCCCCGACAGAGGCGGTGGAAGGTCCCCCCCCCCAAAATGCCGATGACGAACGGGGCGCCAGCGCCCCCCAAATGTTAGTGCCCTAGGCGACCGCCTAGGTCGCCTAATGGGTTACGCCAGCCCTGCCCCTACTACTTGCACTAATGGATGATGTTCAGCTGTGAGAGACATAAGGAGATAGATTTATAGACTACTCAGCACCCACTGAAGTTACTGGTTAAACCCTATTTGCCACGGGCAGTATCAGAATGTAGACCCCCAATCCCAGCTGAATTTAGCCCAGGATACATAATGTCCTCTCCCCATCACCCATGAAAGCTGTATTGATTGTAGTTTCTCTGCTAGATATTCAGCAGGTTGTGACGAGCTCAGAGAATTCAGAGAGGAAAATCATCTTTGCTGGACATTTTTCCCTCCCAGGAAATGCACATTGAAACATACCATTCCCTCTATTTCCAGGAGAGAAATTGATATTTGCGGGAGGGATCATTCACCTGTAGTAATAGAATTTATTGTTTGTATTTTGTATAATTTAGAATAAAAAATAAAGAATAATTGATAATCATGTAGCATGTATTCAGTAATAGACCTTTGAGGTCACCAATTTGTTGTAGGTTTAGCATTTTAAAATAAGTAAAATAATGCCATGATTGTTTTCTTTTGCATTGCAATTTGATCTTCCTGTTCAAAATGTTCTGTGTAAATTAATTCTGTTTTGTGTGCGAATGAGGAATGTATGTGTTAAGAGATAAGTGTAAAGGCCATCGCTGAACCAGATGTACGAGGGAGGAACCGAAGACAGACACAAGGGCGCCAGGAGGCTGCAACATGCCCCTATTGAAATGTCAAAAAAGGGCAAATTAACGACTCTAAAAATAAGACAGGCACCTGTCAATGGGAACAAAATAGCTTTGATCAAAACCAGCATGGTATAACTCCCTAAAAAACTTAATTAAAAAAACAACATAAGAAAAACAATTTAAAAAAAACCCAAGCACTCGTCAAACAACAATTGATCACAGCATGACGGTGCAGAACTCATTGGTCCCAATGAAGGAAGATCACTATATAAACAGGGTCTTGCCATGAAACTTTGGGTTCATCCTGCCAAGACTTCCCCAGAGCATCGTGTTGCGACCGATGGAACCCGGCTCCTCCCTACCCGTGATCAACCTAGCTAGCCACTAGATTGAGCCGGACTCTGAACTGGTAACTATAACATCGATGGTCGGGACAGTGTGTGTGTGTGTGATGTGATTGAATGCATATGCTAATTATTGTGTCTTCAATAAATACGGCGTATTGCCTTTTCCCCTGAAAAAGATCCCATGTGCTTCTTATAAGCATAACATTTTTGGTGGAGAATTGCCAGACCTGTCCTGGACATTGAACTCTAATGGCCATATTTTCACCATTTTGCAATGAAGTTGCAGCCACAAAAACGTAAATGCATTGCCACAATAGTCATTGCACAACTGTAAGTGCAAGGTGTGCACTCGTGAACGCAGTCAGGTACTATTTGCCAGGCTGCTTAGAAGAGTAGTTGTGCTGGGTTGCCACAGCAAGAAAGGGCTGGCAACTGTGTAACAGGGCACTGGGTGTGCCTCCACAAGGCACATTTATTTAAGTGGTACCAATTTGCACAAATTCCTGTTTGCATGTGCACTTCCCCATTTTGTAGGTGAAAATGTGTGATTTGCTCAAGCCTGTGCATTCTTAAGTAGCAAACTTGGAGAATCGGGGATGACTTTTTTTCATAATATATTTGACTTTTCCAACCTGATTTAGCATAAGTTGGAGGGGAAAGGAATGGAGTAACAGAAAGTAATGGAATGGAGAAACAGAAAAGAATGGAGTAACAGAAAGAACCAGCTAAGTAGCTTGACCTTCAGGCAAGCAAGTAAAAGTTGTCTTGCAATTTCAATTTGACATATCCAGTACAGGTGTCTATTAAAGAGTTGACTAACCCTCCAGAGGGCAAGGAGTGATGAAGAGAGTGGGCATGCTGGAGATCAAGAACTGTTGGATTCACAAAAGCCTCTGTCTGCTTTTCTAATACAAACACAGACTGCAGCAGATGGCACTTGAGGTCTGTTGCATGACCTCTTGTTCTGTCAGTGAGATTGGAAATCCCAACTGTGATTACCAGCAAGTTCCTTAGTCCTCATTTCTAATGAACATTGGCTCCCTAGGGAGAACATAATACCTGAGAAACTGACATTGTGGAGCTGACCTATCAGGACAGGTCCAAATTATTATCCTTCATCTTCTCCCCCAATTATTTCATGTTGCATGGATCTTCTTTCCTGGTCCTACCCTGACCCTTAGCCGTTAGCACAATAATGATGTACTTAAAGGACTAAAGACTACAGCATGGAGAAAAGTCAATTATAACTGAAGAAAAGTTGCAAGGAGAAGGGGAAGGCGTGGATATTTCTGCTTTACCATTAACCCATCAGAAAAATCTACAGAGCAAAGACTGCTGCAAGCAATGGAATCATACCAAAAACACTTCAGTGGTGCACAGTGATCTAAGGCTGAGTGGTTCTATCTCCATTTCTGTAATTTCAGACTTCATTTCAGCTACGTTATTCCTCTTCTGCCTGACTATGTTTTTGTATATTTCCCCTGTCTCTTCTCTGAAGAGGTGATTGTTGTGAATAGTGGAGAAGGTTGAGTGCCTAACTGAAATAAAGGAAAATTAGTTTTTAAGGAGAGTAAATTGGATGGAATAGGACCCTTAAGGATAACAAGCTGGCAATATTTCAGTGTACTCTTCCTGTGCTGCTCTTGTTTATTAAATATTCTTATTGACTTCTGCTTCTTAGAACTCTATGTTCTGTAGTGTACTAAATTACAGTAACTGAATATTCTGTCTGCATATGCTGACTGGTCATTTGAGAGATGAGTGTACTTAAGAGAGAAATATTTTCCTTTAGTCCTTATATCTTTGAAATGCCTATTATAAAATGCACGTCTGTGAAGAGGCTTTTTTTCCAAATGACCTTTTATGATATATTTGGCACTGTAGCTTTTCTGTATTTCCTAAGGAGGACCCTCTGAATTCTCTCAATTTACTCTTTCCCCCGCACCACCCTGGTCAGGGGTAGAATTAGGGGGGGAAAGTTGTTGGTACTCTTCCAAGCTCCACCCACAAAATAAACTCCACCCACATAAGTGTTCCACCAACTTGAGCTTGGCTCTAGCTCATTGGGGCCTGAGTTTGCTCATCGGCCTTGCTAGGCTTCTTGGGATCAGCTCTTTCTTGAGTGAGGAAAACATTTAAGTGGTGGTATTACAGGGCACTCACCTATCATCAGTGCCTCCTGTTGGCTGGGTGCGGTGCTGCAATCTTTACTGCTCCTGGCACCCCCTGTAAGTTGTTGACCTTGCTTGTTAGGTCTTCAGTGGCTCGGCCCTCCAACCAAGTGACACAGTCTACAAAGGACAAACCCCTTCCGGGATAACAAAAGTCCAGCTGAAAGTCTAGACAAACATCCAAACAAATGATTCTTCACTTCCTCTTGGCTTACTCTTCAGTGTGCTTTTTAGGCTCAGTTCTCAGTCCCTTCTGAGCTATCTTTAAGTCCCTGCCTGCCCTTTAATAGAGAACTTACTCGCAAGCTGCTTTCCCTGGAGTCCCTCTTGCAGTCCATCATTCACTGAAGTTCCCAACTCTTTGCCCCTACTCCTGGACCCTGCAGAGTTCTTTGCTCCTTTAGCTGAGCACTGCCCCCAGGACTTTCTCCCTGGAGACTCTTTATCTTCACAGGTTCTCACTGCCCCAGCTCTTCAGCCAGATCACCTCTCAAGTTCAGTCCCCTTCCAGGGTTGCAAAGAGTTCAATAAAACTGTCTGCCCTGAGTAGGGTCTTCAGTCCTGTGTCTGGGCCCTTTAAACTCCAGGCCTTTATTTTGGGTTTTAAACTAGCCAAGCCCCCCTTTCTTCAGGGCTTAGGCCACTCCAGCACTCCTTAGCTCACTACTCCAGGTCCTAACCCAGAGACCCTCTAAACAGCAGTCACATACTGCTTCCTTTATTTGGTTGCTGCTGCATTCCCTGAGCGTCTTCACCTCTTTCCATTGTCTTAGGGCTAAAGCTCTCAGCTCCTCTGGTTCTGAGGTTTAGCTATTGCAGCCCATCGGGCTCCTTTTAAATATATGGAGATATACACCTATCTCATAGAACTGGAAGGGACCCTGAAAGGTCATCGAGTCCAGTCCCCTGCCTTCACAGCAGAACCAAGTACTGATTTTGCCCCAGATCCCTAAGTGGCCCCCTCAAGGATTAAACTCACAACGCTGGGTTTAGCAGGCCAATGCTTAAGGAGAGTTTCTCTTCACCTGTTCTAGGTGTTTGCCTGTTTGAGAACCACTTGTATTGTTGCATGGAATAAAAAGGTGCATGTCAAGTGGGCTCTCCCCTAACCCTTCATTGTTTAATCTGCCCTTATCAAATCCCCTCTTCTCCTTTCCAAACTATTGACATCATCCTAAAAGATGCAGGTGCATGGAACAACTCCCATAAAGAAAGATTTTCCTTCTCAAGTCCTAAGGGGCTCCAGATTAAAATCTTGGCACCATTGAAATGGGAGTTTTGCCAGTAACTTCCCTGGGGCCAGGGTTTCACCCTTAGCATGAGCGTGCACACACACACACACACANCACACACACACACACACACACACACACACACACACACACACACACACACACACACCTATCCATCTAAGCACTTGTACAGCTCCCACTGTTGGACTTTGTACCACCAGGGCCCATGAGGATACATGAGGGCCTATAAGTACATTGCTCCACTTTCACACTTGTGGATGAGTTTGTATTGCTTGCTATATTGATAAAACAGGCTTGGGATTTTCTTCGGCCTTCTCAACCAATGGAGACCCTCAGCTCCAATTTACAGTATTCACAGAAACACTGGATTTTAGCATCAGAGTTTCCATGAGAAATCTAATTGTGAATTGTGAACCTAGACTGTTCCAGGGCGAGTTTATTTAATGCATTTAGGTGCCTAAGGATGCAGATAGGACCTAGTAAGATTTTCAGTTGCATCTAGGTGTCTAAGGGCTTCTCTACACAGGGACACTTAGGAAAGCTAATCTATATTAACTAAAGGTGTGAATAAAGTGAATTAGTTAAACTGCATTAACCTCTTGTGTGGAAACTCTCCTTCAGAAGTAAAATGGCTTAATTTGGTTTAGTTTAATTCACTTGCAAAGTGAATTAAACTAAACCAAATTAAGCCATTTTACTTCTGAAGGAGAGTGTCCACACAGGGGGTTAATGCAGTTTAACTAATCCACTTTAAATTCACACTTTTTAGTTTGTTTGGATTAATTTTCCTGAGGGTATGTCTTCACTACCTGCCGGATTGGCGGTCAGCGATTGATCCAGCGGGGATCAATTTATCGTGTCTAGTCTAGACGTGATAAATCAACCCCAGAGCGCTCTCCCATTGACTTCTGTACTCCAGCACCACGAGAGGCGCAAGAAGAATCAATGGGGGAGCTGCAGCAGTCGACTCATCACAGTGAAGACACCACGGTAAGTCGATCTAAGTATGTCAACTTCAGCTACATTATTCACGTAGCTGAAGTTGCGTAACTTAGATCGATCCCTTCCCCCACCCCTCCCCAGTGTAGACCAGGGCTGAGTGTCTTTATGTGGACAAACTAACTTCAGTTGACTTAATGAGTTAGGTGTCTAGGTGCTTTCTAAATACACATGCATAGCGACAGTAATGAATTCCATTAGGATGACTCTCTAGGCCACTATGAGCCCTGCAGAGCAAAGCAAAATTCTCATGATAAATGCTCTTTGCTAAATACCCCCAAAGGATGTCATTTTGCTGTATCACATGAGGAACAAACATTTCCTTGGGGAGCTTCAGTTTCTTGCATTTATGCCCCAGAATGATTCAAAGCAGAAGCTCCACAGTGATGCCAACAGTTGGAACATAAAAAGCCAGGGAGTTGTAAAAATCTGTTCACTAGGGGGAAAAATCCAATTTACTTCACTTGTTAGCACTACAGATTGTTTCCCTCCCTTTGTGTTAATTGTCAAAAACTGAGATTTCCAGAGGGCCTGGGAACAGCCCGTGGGAACAAATGGAAAGACTTCCATGGACTTCAGCGGGTTTCATATCAGGACAACAGAAAGGAAACCTTGATATAGACTCTAGATCTGTTCCATCTGACACTGGTTTGCTGTGTGTGCAGCCTGGGGCAAGTCACCTAACTTCTCTGCCTCAGTGGCTCTATCTGTTAAGAAGGAAGATTTACCGGACCAAACACTGCACACATGGACAGAAAATGGGCCTAACACTACTTGTCTGTTGCAAATAGGGCTTGAAAGGGCTTCATTCAGTCATGTGGTGAAAGAACATAAGAACGGTCATACTGGGTCAAACCAAAGGACCATTTAGCTCAGTATCCTATCTTCTGACTGTGGTCAATGCCAGGTGCTTCAGAGGGTAGGAGAAGAACAGGCAATCATCAAGGGATCCATCCCCTGTCGCCCATTCCCAGCTTCTGGCAAAACTGAGGCTAGGGACACCATCCCTGCCCATCCTTGCTAATAGCCATTGATGAACCTATTCTCCATGAACTTATCCAGTTCTTTTTTGAATCCTTTTATAGTCTTGGACTTCACAACATCCTCTGGCAAGGAGTTCCACAGGTTGACTGTACGTTGTATGAAGAAATACTTCCTTTTGTTTGTTTTAAACCTGCTGCCTATTAATTTCATTTGGTGACCCCTAGTTCTTGTGTTATGAGAAGGAGTAAATAATACTTCCTTATTTACTTTCTCCATACCCGTCATGATGCTATAGACCTCTATCATATCCACCCTTAATTGTTTCTTTTCCAAACTGAAAAGTCCCAGTCTTATTAATCTCTCCTCATATGGAAAGGATGGAAGTGCTGCAGGAGTGCAAGCTACTGCTAATAATGCCTATGGCAATAGCATTACAAACCAGGGCTCTATCAGCCTCTGCTTCTTCACCAATGCCACTTATCCACTGGGATCTTAGTGAGGAAGGCAGACTGCTCTTACTGTTAGCATTTGGGGCTCAGTGTTGAGCCATTTTACATGCTCACACCAGGAATCAAGGTGGTGTAAGGTATCGCTCACTCCCTGATTCAGGATACCCACACTGGCACTCTCTGCACCAGGGAGAGTACAGCCTCCCTGGGGTCTCTGCTGTCCCTTCTGAAGGCTGGGAACTGGCCACGCTGGGTTCTGGTTCCAGGTCTGCTCCTGGGCAGCATGGCTATGCACTGCCCTGTGCTCAATCAGGGTGTGTGGTGAAGCCACACTCTTGGCCTTATTTCTTGTGAATTACTCATAGTTTGTCACTAGTGTGCCGGGTGCTTCTACAAACGTTCCATGTCTTGTCAGCACGAGCCTGGCTTTGATCCGTTACCAGTTTGAACAGAGTCATGCATGAAGTGGGGAAGCCAGAGGACGGACCAATCACACAATTTGGCAAGAGTGAAGATCTCTCCTTAGGTAAGGTCCTAAGGCAGGGACAGCAAATGCACCGTGAGTCAGGACTCCTGGGGAAGTAGGCATTAACTGGTAAATCTGCTTGTATCTCCCTGACTCCAGCCAGTACAGTTCGTTCTGGATCAGGGGGCAGTGACTAGAGGTTTGAGGGCCAGTGAAAAAGATGGTGACTTGATCTTCTTCTGCTTTAATGTGTCTGTTGTGCGAGGACATACAATCCAAATCCATGTAATTTGTACGTTTCCTGATCGTTATTAGCCTAGTGATGTCAATGTACAGTACACTGTGCCTGAGGGTAACTATGCTAAACCAATACCTCCCCGTCCATTGTATTTCTTATATGCCCCTCACCTGGGTATCTGGGCATCGATAAATAACAGGGCTGTTGCCCTGCAATGCAGCATAAAGTATAAAGGCACATGCAGGTTCAGACGGATACAATATATTAATGGATCAGACACTTGTGAGGTCTTTCTGGCTGGAGTAGTTCATGGACCAGGTGGACTTTGAGGAGTAGTTTGCAGTGGGGGCTTAGGATGTGACTCCTTAGGTGGGATGGGAGGTGGGCTTTCCCACCTCTTGAAGAAGATTTTAGCACAAATGTGACACTGCCTGAAACAGAGAATCTGTTGCTTGGGAAGCACCAGGCTAGAGATCTGATATTTGGTGGATTGTGGGAAGCCAAGAAAAGCATAATGAATCAAAATAATAATAATAATTAACAAAGGTTTCAAACCCACAGCTGACATGTGTGTTTCAGAGTCAGTTGCATGCAGGTCAAGACTGTCTCTGGAGTGGGACTGCTGGTGCCAGCTGAAGATTCCAAGAGAGAGGGTGTTATTCACAAGGGGGTGGATCTGTCCTTTATCAATATCTCCGGCACACTCAGTGCAAACAAGCTTCTCTGCCATCTGTATAGGCATCTTGTTGCCTGAACAAACATTAAAAGAAAATCCTACTTCCCACTGATTTCCTGCTCTTGGCACACAAAGGTTCAAAACAATGAAAGTGCCACATGGTCAAAAAGAAAGTGGGAGTGAGATACTGGACCATGCCCAGTGCCACCCCGCTGTTTGCTAACTCCACGAGTGAGGACAACAAGTACTTACTAAGGGAAGATGAGGTCTTCTGAACCTCAGGTCATGGGGATGCAGAACTGGAATGGAGCTTCTGGGTCATCAAGTCCAGTCCTCTCCTGTAACAGGCAGCCCTATCATATAATCCCATTCGTAAATGTTATCATGTGCCAGCTTCATGCTAGTTCAGATGTTTGCCCCCACTACCCCTATTGGGAGTCTGTTCCAGAATCTCCCTCCTCTGATGGTTAGAACCTAATTTCCATCCTAAATTTACTCATGGCCAGTGTATACCAATTAGTTCTTGTGCTAGCATTGTCCTCTAGCTTAAATAGCTCATTGCCCTTCCTGGTGTTCAACTCCCCCTGACCCCCGATGTATTTACAGTGAGCAATCATATTCCCTCTTAACCTTCATTGTGCTAGGCTAAACCAGCCCAGCTCATTAGTCTCATCTCTCTGGCAGAGGGGAGCAATCGTGGGTGGCTCCTTTCACCCCATGATCCCAAAGCACATTGAAGAGATAGGTAAGCATTATCCCTATTGAGCAGATGGGGAAACTGAGGCACAGAGTGGGCACGTGACTTGCCAAAGGGCATACAGCAAGCCAGTGGCAGGGTGGGAAAAAGAGCTTAGGAATGCTAACTTCTATTCAGTGCTCTCACTTCTCGAGCACAGACCCTGTATGACACAATGATCTCCATCCTAGAGTTCTTCTAGTCACTCTATTTGGTCCTGCACTTGCAAATGATCAGCCCTCGGGCAGATATAGTTACGTTTTCCCCCCAAACTTTTTGCTCTTCAATACAGAACTCACCATGTGTGGAGCCAAGTACCCTCAGATCCCACCTGAGGGGACTCAGCCCCTTGTGTGATCAGTCCAACCTGCATGAGGGGACATAGCCCCTTGTGTGATCAGTCCAACCTGCATGAGGGGACTCAGCCCCTTGTGTGATCAGTCCAACCTGCATGAGGGGACTCAGCCCCTTGTGTGATCAGTCCAACCTGCATGAGGGGAGCAGTGAGGCTTGGCAATGGAGAATAATCTCCCTGGGTGAAGGGCAGTAAACAGGGTAGCTTCAGGGCCGGCGCAACCTATTAGGCGACCTAGGCGGTCGCCTAGGGCACTAAGATTTGGGGGGCGCCGGCCGCCCCGGTCGTCAGCGCATTTCGGGGGAGGGACCTTTCGCCGCCTCTGTTGGGGGCGGCATTTTGGGGGCGGGACCTTCCGCCACCCTAGCTCCTGGCGGGGGGGGGGGGGCGCGGGGGGGGCCGCCCACAGTAATGGGGGGGGCGCACAGGGGAACCGCTCCGCGCCCCAGATCACCTTCGCTCCGCCTCCTCCGCTGAGCACACAGCTCCCGCTCTAATTCTCCTCCAATTGGCGCCGCAAGCCTGGGAGGGGAGGAGAATTAGAGCGGCGCCGGCGTGCTCAGCGGAGGAGGCGGCGCGAAGGTGAGCTGGGGCGGGCTCCCCGGGCGGGGTTAGCTGCCGCAAAGGGGGGCTCCCCGGGCGGGGTTAGCTGGGGGAGGGGGTAGCTGCAGAGCGGGGGGGCTCCCCAGGTGGGGGGGTGGCGGGTGGAGTTAGCTGCCGCGGGGGGCTCCTCTGGTGGGAGGGGCGGGTGGGCGGGGTTAGCTGGATGGGGGGGTGCAAGGTGGAAGTTTCGCCTAGGGCGCGAAACTTCCTTGCACCGGCCCTGGGTAGCTTGCAGGGCTTTTGTGTTCCTGGGCTTGGTGATAGGTGAAGAGTTCACTGTACTACTAATCAGCAGCATCAGCCTACATAGACTCTGTTGGTCAGTTCTTCCCCACCCTCCCCGTAAGCACCTGAGGGACTCGAGCCTGTGACGGTAGAAAGTTTGGGCTGCTGATGCTTCAGCATCACCACCTGGATTCTAGGCTGGGTTTCCACTGGGGAGCCCTGCAAAGCTAGAGCCTGCAGGAGTTACAGTACTGTGCAGTGGGGTCTGAGTGGCCACTGATTGGCTCATGCCAGTATGTAAACCAGGGAGACATTACAGGGAGCTGTCTGAGCAATGATGCAGACTGTCTGCTTGCTTCTGCTCCAGACCTTGCCTTACTGTAAACATTAGACTTTGGTTCCTGATGCCACTTTGCCCCTGACTCCAGTACTTGCATCCTGTCTGCAACCTGCTGCCTCACCCTAACTTCTTGATATCCTGATGTGGCTCGACCCTGACTCTGCGACTCTTTTCCTGCCTGCAACTCAGTGCCTGACCCCAACTTCCTGGTATCCTGACCCAGCTCGACCCCAACTCCACTACACACCCCACTGCAACTTGGTAACTGACCAGTGTGCACCAACAGCCTGGCCCTACCACCCCCAATCCCATAACTCTCTCTGGGCATGGTGCCCTCTGAGAGTTGGTTTCCTTTTAATACTGTGTAGCGTGCATAGCTGGGGGTCATAAAAACTCGGTTTCCCTCTGTGAATGAGAAGCACCCCCCCCCCCCATTTGATGAACGCCGGGTCTCATACAGATAAGAGTGGGCAGCCTCAAATTGAGTCGGTTAGATCTCAGCTGCTGTCAATTGAAGTCGACTCTGACGTTAATGGAGATACGCTGTTGAACCCCGGTGGAGGATCTGGCCTGGATCTGCTCGTTTTTGTGTGTGCTGAATTTTGTGCAGTCGAGTTTGGTGCTTCCATCTTCCTGTGCTGAAGGAAGATCGACAGGACCCATGCTGCGCATGAGGCTTGAAGGCCAGAAGCAAAGCCCTTAGTTGGCAAAACATCGAGGCACTGTCTACACTGCAGCTGGCAGGTGTAATTCCCAGCTGGGGTAGACCTACCTGGTGTAGCTCTGCTTGAACAAGGGCTCTAAAATAGCAGTGTGACCGCAGCAGGACAGGTGGAGGCTTGGGCTAGCCACCTGGGTACAATCCCATCCCAGGTCCTAGGTATGCACTTGGGTGGCTACCCTAAGCCACTGCAGCCACGCTGCTATTCTTAGGCTGATACCTTGAGCACAGCTAGCACAGCTAAGCTACCCGAGTTGGCAATTACTCTTCGCACCTGCAGTGGAGACGTACCCTTGGGGAAAAAATGAGCTTGTTTAAAACGTGTCAGCGAAGACATTTTCATTGACACACTTTCAAACCCCACTTGGCAGCAAGTGTAGGAAGGGTTTTTTAACACCTTTACAAGCATGTTAATTGGTCATGGTCAACCCAAGGGGAGAGTCTTGAGATTCACCACAACCAGCAGTTCACTCCCACGCTGGCTGCCAACTTGTCCAGTTCCCGTGATTGAGCCAGGGACCTCAAAGCAAGAGTCTCTACAGCTAGTGCTCAGAACCCAGGCTGTGCAGTGCTAACAGAGCCATGTTCGGTGTGGGTAAAGCACGGAGGGAGACACACAATGACTGGGGAATTACAGCTACACTGTGCAGTACCACACTTACGAGCAACACTCATTTAAAACAAGTTAGCTAACACATTCTAAATAAACACCTTGTTCCCTAGACTAGGCAGCGCCTGAGGGACAACAAGCAGGCCATGTAGAAACACACCAGCAATTCAGGCCTGTTTTCCAGGAATAAATTAAAATGTGAAACCTTTAAAAGCTTCTAACAAATGGCTTTGAAGACCACAAATTGCACCACGCCTCAGCCAAGCCCCTGCAGAGTTTTCATAATACCTCTAACAGCAGTTTATTTATTTTTTTAATCAAAATTGCCTAGTCTTCCAGCTGAAAAAAAGGCCAGGACTCTCATTGGCATTTATGGGAATTCTGTTTGCATAAGAATTCAGGACTGGGCTACATATGTACTCCTCATTGTTATGGTGCAATTATCGTACGTATCTAGCTTAACTAAAATACAGAATCCAGGCAGAGAATTTTCAAATAAAACCAACTTAACTTTATATTTAGGGAAAATAAGGCAAGCCTGCTATGCAATTAATGACAATGCAATCCCATTATGCTGTTCTTTTGACAAACTCTTAAGCTCCAATCGTCCTGGTTTATGATGTCACCAAGACACAACGAAAGAATTAAAGCTTGTAATGCATGGCTGGATATCCTTCACCCTTGGAAATCCTGTTCGAATTCCTCTGTGCATTACATTTTGCTGATGCGATGATATCACTGTATGGTGTAATATGTCTAAAGGGCTTGAATATATAATGCAATGGACTAAATGGTACCTTCATTTAAGTCTGGGTAACCTCACTGTCTGCAGCAGAATATGCATGCTTGATTCTGAGGGCAGAATTTGACCATATTGACTGTTATTTATTATTCTATAAATTGCAAATGGCTCTGGGGGTTACGCAAGTTAGGAAGAATTGGGTAAGGGAGCGCTGTTTTAAGAAGAGATTTTGAAAGCAGAGGGAGAGTGTCTGGTGGATGAGAATCGGGAAACTCTTCTAGGAACTCCAGGCAGCAGGAAAGGAGCAAAGCATGGGGCATGGAGATGAAGAGAAAAGAAAAGCAAGAAGACTGGGAAGAGTATAGGGGATGGGAAGAGGAGCAGGGGAGAATGACAGCAGAAATTTGGGCGAGGGCAAGATTATGTACACCGTTGCCTACCATGCTGACTAATATTGTCGTTTTATTTCCTTATACTCCACATCATTCTGTCTGTTGTCTCTTGTCTTATACTTAGATTTTAAGCATCTTGGGGCAGATCCCATCTTTGTTCTGTGTTCGTACAGCACCTAACACAATGGGGTCCTGGTCCATGACTAGGGCACTATGATGGGACAGAGAGGCCCCACGCCAGCAGAGCAGGGGTTAAGGAGAGCCTCTGGGCTCCGATAGCCCCTCCCTGCTATACGTGCAGCCAATGCCAAGCCTGGAGGTGGAATAAAAAGACAGGGCCTGGTTCAGTTCAGGGCTGGCTGGCCAGGAAATAGGATGGAATGCTGCCTGAAGGAAATGTCTCATGTGGAGAAACACCTGCTAGCTGGAGCAGCTGCTGGGGAGAGGCAGCGAGAGCCCAAGGAGCGAGCCATACTCAAAGCAGAGACTGGTTGGGAACCAAGGCTAAGGAAAGGGCAGGAATGCCCCCTTGGCCCCAGATGGCTGGGGCTGGCCTAGTAATGAGTTATGTTTGCTTTGTAGAACACTTTGGGGCTGAGCCCCTCACCCCTGCCTAGAAGGGGATAAAACTGGAGGGACTAGCTGCTAAAGGGCCAAATCCTTCCTCAGTAGACCCTGGAGATAGACTTCCTCCCCACCCCCCAGGAGACCTGCAGCCACATTGGGGGACCTGGAAAGTCCACAAGGGGGTGCTGTTCCAGCCAGACCATTGCAGGCTCATAGGTGCTACTGCAGTATAACTAATAATAAGCAGAGTCAGTGAACATTGGAATTATAGCGTAGTCCGGTGGATAGTGCAATAGACTGGGACTTAGAAGAGCCTGGCTCTGCATGTGTGTGACCTTGGCCAAGTAATTTTGCCTTTCCTTCTCCTCTTGCCCATGTCTGGGACTGTCTCTTACTTGGTTTCTATAGTGTCTAGCACAAAGGGGCCCTGATCTCGCCTGGGGCTTCTTGGTACCACCATAATACAAATCATTAACAGTAATAAATTGCACTGTAGTGCCTCTTCATCTTCTGCCTTTATTTTTCCATGGCATGCATGGGAAGGAATGAAAATCAGCAAAATAGTCCCAAGTCAGACTGCAGCTCTTGAGCACTGACACCACATGGATGCTTAGTACTTGTTTCATTTGCACGGTGACCTCAGTACGCTACTGGCACTAATTATTGCACACCCTTTCCTTACACTGTGACTTCTGGGGCCACATCTGTGATATAAATAGCAGACTAATGACAAGCTGCATGTTGCTCTGGAGACCTCGTGTTAGTTTACAGCATCTCTCTGATTATTATTTTTTCTTAATAGAGAGGAGATAAAATACAGATCTTGAGAGCGAGACGTGGCATTTGTAATTTGCTCAGTTTTTTCTAAGAGCTAATGCATGATGAAATATTTATATGCTTTTTCTCTGACTGCAGCATTTTGGATGTGCTGGGTTGTTTATGGCTGTGTTTAAGAACCAAAGGGGAAGGAGTGTTGGAGCATTCAGCGGCAGGCTTTCCACGTCAAGTTTTAAACGAGCACTGACACAACCAGTGCAAACCTATGTCCACCTGATGTTAAGGGTCTCAGGGATAGCTCAGTGGTTTGAGCATTGGCCTGCTAAACCCAGGGTTGTGAGTTCAATCCTTGAGGGGGCCACTTAGGGATCTGGGGCAAAATTGGTCCTGCTAGTGAAGGCAGGGGGCTGGACTCAATGACCCTTCAGGGTCCCTTCCAGCTCTATGAGATAGGTATATCTCCATATATATTATTACACCATAAAGGTTAAGAAATTCAGAATTTATCAACCAGTGGAATTCTTTGCAGGGAGATGCCAACAAGTCCAATACTGTGGCTGGATATTAAAGTCTGGGTAAAGCTGTGGCAATTAAAGCAGCATGTGTAACTGTGCTAGGTAAAATAATGAGGATGCCTCATATGTCGGGGTGCAAAAGGAGGCTCAGAAAGGAATCCAACCCACAGCTCCCCCGTACACAGCACTGCACAATTACCTAGGCCTTTTATGAGTAACTTTCACCCGAGGCACAAAGTATTGACCACAGCTGAAGGAAGGATACCACACTAATGGGGCCAATGGGCTGATTCTGGCCAGAGACTACAGTATATAAGATCACTAAATGGTTGCTAGCCACAGTATGGCTTAGGATAGTGTGTCAGCCTTAACGGTGACATTATGGTGGGTTTAACTCACCCCTGTAGGGCTGACTTTAAATAAATGTAGCTGTCGCTGATGATGACCATCCTTTGCTTGTAGCTGGAGTAACAGTCTTCTCTCTCCCAGTGGAGAGATAGAAAATGTATAACTGTGTGTGTGAAGGAGTTTTATCCATTTGCATTAAGTTTTAATGCAAACAAAGGCTTCTGTTCTGGCTTTTACTGATATTACTTGTGTGGGGGAGTAGAGCGGAATCTGAAGACACTCCACCATAGAGGCAGACCCTCCAGGAATATTCTCAAAGCAGGAACCATGTGACACTCTTGCACAACATACGTATGCTCTTCCTCCAATACTGGCCTGGCTCTGCTGGCTGGTGCAGGAAGTAAATGGAACTGCTTCCCTTGGGGTGTCTATTGCTACTATATACCTAACCCCCCGCCCAGTTTTAGGTGTCTGAGAGCCCAGCAACCAAGACTGACAAGGCAAGGAGAATCTCTCCTTACAGTCTCTCTTCTCTTGTGCACCCATGCAGTTCTAGTCACAATCAAGACCCTCCATGATTCATAAACTATCAAATTCTTTTTTATCTCTCTCTTAAATCAAAGACTTTTGCTTCATTGTCTCCCGCTGCGTGAAGGTCAAAGACTAGTGGTGCATGCTTGAGTAATTCTTTATGCCAGTGCCCTCTTCAAGATCACAGCCCTTTGCCATGTGTCACTGGTTTACACCTCTCCCTTCTTACAATTACAGGAAGGTGACCTGACCACCCCTCACCCCAACCCATGTGGACGTCTGAAACACTCTCTGGCAGCCCATGGGTAGTTAAGATTGGAACTCGTTTTTCAGATAATGGGCTTTCTCTCTCTTTGTAAAGAGACCAGAGGCCCCATTGCAGAGAGAGAGAGTTTTAGGGAGGGCTATGATGAAAAAGAGCAAATTAGAATACCGAATATGGTATACAATGCATTTGAGTGTAAAACTTATACCCTAATACGGTGGTTCTCAATTTATTATACATTGTGGGCCGCATATGCAGCCCACAATGTGTTACCTGGGCTGTAGGGAACGGGTGGCAGGGCAGCGGCAGCCCAGACCCTGATCCCGGACCCCCGCTGTGCGGGGCTGGACGGCTGCCCACCCCAGACCCCTGCTGCGCGGCTGCCTGGATCCCGGAGCTTGCGGGGCCAGCCAGTAGGATTGCCAACTCTGTCTGAAGCTATTCTGAGAGATTTTTCCCGCCAACATGACGTAATGTCATTTTCTTAAAATAGCCTATTAAAATCTCCCGGATTGCTTTCAATAGTCACCGGAAGATCGATGCCGATTCCGGGAGACTCCAGGCCAATCCTGGAGGGTTGGCAACCCTACCAGCCGGCAGCCTGCACCCCTCTGTGCCAGGCAACTGAACTTGGCGGACCCTGGCATGTGGGCCGGCCTTTAGCACACAGCTGAGCTGGGCCTCAGCTGTGTGCTGATTGGGCCGCACTGCGGGTTGAGAACCGCTGCCCTAGTACGTGAATTAGGTTCTTCTCTAACAATTGTCAAAAATACCGCCAACAAAAGAGCATCTAATATGAAAAAGAAGCTCAAACATCTGTTTTAAAATAAAGAAACTGACCTGGAATAAAAGCCACATAATGTATTGAAAGAAATGCAAGGAATGAAAACATTTTTCCCCATGGAGAATATAGGATTTGATGACTTTCACAACGTGTACCAAAAGCCGCATGGTCCATTATCACTGCCTGGGTCTAGTTTTTTTTGCACATTCTGAAAAATGGAACATGTGCTCACTAGCCTAATCTCATTTTACTTGAGTTCTTATGCGTTTCTATAGGTGCCCCAAATGCTACAGTAGGTAAATTCAAGATTAATTGACATACGCCGATATCATGTGAAAATGCAGAGGGTCAAATCCTAGAGTCCTTACGTTTAGCTA
The DNA here is from genome assembly GCA_003942145.1 of Platysternon megacephalum. NCBI lineage: Eukaryota > Metazoa > Chordata > Testudines > Platysternidae > Platysternon > Platysternon megacephalum. The sequence goes on along the minus strand of QXTE01000150.1, from coordinate 3,421,704 downwards.
TATCGACACTTATAGCGGTGTGTAGAATATGTACACTGCATGCCCCTTGCACAGATATAAATAGAAGTGTAGATGGTGAGGCATTGCTAGGGGCGAGTAGAGTAAAACCATTCCTGAACCCTTAGGGTATGTAGCTTACTTGGCTCTCTACGCACCCAAGCAGCGCCTTCCCCATCTACACTGCTATTTTTAGCAGGGTAGTGTCCCACTGCCACAGGCTCTGGCAGAGGGGAGCTTCCCCCACTGCTGGAGCCTTTCACTGCCGCATGTAACTGCAGTGTGGACACAGCTTGCTTTTCACTGCCATGCGTGGCTACACATACCCGAGATGCTACCGCCAGGGTAGACAAGGCTGAGAGATTTGGGTTAACGTTGATAATAATTTATAGTAATAAACATTTATATCACACCAGCATCTAAAGACCGCAAACAGGTGGGACCCATTGTGCTAGGTGATGTACAAATATAAACAGTTCCTGGCCTGACTTCTATTCACAGCTCCTATTTATTTAACTCTAATGAGAAGTGCCGGTGCTCTCAAAATTGGGCCATGTATTGAGGGTCCTAAATGTGGAGTTAGGTGCTTCACTTCACTTCATTGTGTCCTACTTGAAAAATTCTCACTACAGATAACAGGCTACAACTGTCTGCAGATTGCAAACACCAAGAGGGAGAGGAATTATTTAGGATATTACAAGGGGTTATGTGACGAGGAATATGCAGAAATGCCATTCTCAACTTCTTAGACTGTTGGGGTGCTGTGGATTTGCTACAGTTTTTCCTCACCCTAGGATCTAATCCTGCTCCAGTTGAAGTTGATGTCAAAACTCCTGTTGATTTCAGTGGGGGCAGAACCAAGTCCCGAGTTACCCAATACACTGCACTATGATTGCATAGTTGAGATATATGTACAACCAGAAAACTGCAATGTGCAAATCCCGGTAACAGCCAATCAAATTGCAGAGTTCTGCTTAATTGGAGCTGGCTACATTGTTTTGTTGAATGAAATGTGATGAAACTAAAAAAAAGGGAAAAAGTCAAACTGAGCATCCGGAAAACTTCCTGATATTTATTGGACAGTACTTGGGACATTAAAAATTAGACTGGACAAAACCATAGGGAACAATTCTGCACTGAGAAAATGAGAGACTGAAACAGTTAACAGGTTTTTTTCCATCTCTGCCTTCTGTGATTCTGTGATATTTAGTGGCCTTGGATCTGATCAGTATCCACAGAGCTTAATATTTAATGCTGACATCTTTTGCACAGTGTTGCAGAAACACAGTATTAGCTTGAGAATCGTATTGCTCAAAGCAGGCTTTTGAAAGAGCTAGTGCAATGTTAGTATCAATCCTTCTACAGGATCCAATTCTGTCTTTCTTTACTATGCGTAGACCAATGCTAAGGAGTGTGATGTGGGGTGTCATGCTAGCTATATCTCTGTGGCTGCAGGAAGATTGGGGACTATGCTCTGGGCAGGGGAAGCTTGGAGCGAGAGAATGACAGAGAGAGGGTCAGGCCTGGGGGGAAGCTCAAAGGGAGAAGGTAAAGGAGAGACAGGTGGAAGTGGAAAGAGGGCAAACTTGAGAAGCAAACAAGGAGAAACTAAAGGAGGAGCCAGACTTCAGAAGGGGACAGAGGAAACTTGAGGGGGGGGGGGATGTAGAGGAAACCTGAGCAAGCAAGGAAAGGGGAATTGAATGCAGGGGAAACGAGAGGAGGGCAAATAATGGATTTGACTGGGAGGAAGAGAGAGGAATTGAAGGATCTGATGGCAGGGTGTATGTAAATAAGGCAATGAATATTCATGAAATATGCAAAATACAACATTGCACTGTTTGCATAACATCTTCAGCTTTCTGAAGCTGCAGCCATGACAGGTGAGAGGGACAGCAGGATTTTGCCCATTCAAGGCTGAAGTGTGTTAGCAGAGCTGTGTATGGAATGCTAGGCAGTATCAGCTGGGGGACACAATGCCTGACTCGAGACAGTACCAGTCAGCCCTCAGTCTTTTGTCAGATTAATGGATATGTGGCAAGTAACCAAAACAAAGCTGCCCAGTTAGATTTTGTTACTCTATTATAGCTGATGGCGTAAACCTCTTGAGGACTGTTAGTACAGTAAGCAAATGGCATGAAACCTTTTAAGGAACCACAATGCAGTAAGCCCATTTTCTTCCTTGATGAGCAGGTGTGACTGTGTGTGTGTGGGGGGGGGGGCAGTTTACAGGTCCCCTTCTGTTGTGACCAAAAAAGGATGTGAGTTGTTATAGCCACCAACTACAGAATTTTGGCTCATTAGCTCAAGCTGTAGCAGCACATGCTGTTTGCGCTAAAGCTCCGGAGTTCAGTCCCCCAGTGTGTCAGGCAAAATGGCGGCCATCACACAGGCAAGTAATTTTCCAAACACTTTGTGAATAAATTAATGTCTAATGTACACTAATGACACTTACGACATGTGGCAAATGCGATGCATGAACATTCAGTGGGACTTTGTGCTGGAAGGAGGGGCATGTTCATTTCTACCTGTGGTGGAGGGCAGACTTGGAAAGGTCCCTTTTCCACCTTGTATGCTAGTATCAACGACCCTGTTGGATTTCAGCCATCCAACTCAAGAGCTACTTCTAGGGACTAGGACTACCCAATGGGAGCCCTCCTCTTAGAGGTCCTGATCTACTGGATGAGTATTGCAACAATAGGGCAACGCAGGAACTGTGCATTGCCCTCCAAACCCTACCCCACAATCCCACAGTGTCTGGCAAACCCACTGTGCTTTAACTTCAATGCAATATACGTTTTAGGACTTGTAACTTTTTAACTTGTAAATTTTCTCTCTCTCTCCTTTTTTTTTTTCCTTTTCAAAAGCACATTCAATGCTCATGAAAAATGCTGGCCTGACAGCCCCAGAGACTGGATTCCTTTCTTCATTCACAAAACAGGTACAGCATGTACAGTAGTAATTCAAGTCCTACCAAGCTGCCCTGGTCATGTGCCTGTATCATGACCAAAGGCTTAATTTTTAGTGCGGTGAGCAGAATTCAGTGACCATTGGGCACCCTCGCTTTTAGCTTTTGTGCTGAGACTATCCACAATGGTACAAACCAGAGCCAACAGTGGTGGAGTTTCTGTTATGTGGAGACTTGGGGTAAGATTTTCAAAAAACACTCAATATTGGCTTTATTCTGCTCCTTTTCAGTCAATAAAATGGGGGGTTTACGTTTGACTTCCATGGAAGCAGAACTAGACCAATGCTGAGTGCTTTGGAAACTCCTGTCCTTGGGGCACATTGCAACTCCCAATGAAGTCAATGGACAGATTCCATCGGGAGTAGCGGAACTGATCTCACGTCAACTAAGTTCAGTGTCTCCTTCCACATACCTCACGAAACAACCATCAGATGGTAAGGAATAGAACTGGGCAAAACAATTTTGACTGAAAAAAATTTCAGTGAAAAATGTAATACAGAAAAACTTCACAAATTTGTCAGCCTCGCTGAATTGTTCACATAGAAAACAAAACACAATTCTGAAAAAATGAAGTGTTTCAATATTTCAGTTCAAAACTGCTTTTTGTTTAAAAACAATTCTTTCAATTTCATTTTTAAAAGATCAAAACATTAAAAATGCTTGAAACTGGAAAAGAAGATTTAGTTTTTGGTCAAATGACGTTTCCTTTGACCAGATACAAATGTTTACTTTCTGATTCACTGAAAATTTTCATTTTCAATGTGACCCCCAAATAATTTTTTTTCCTGAGAATTACCAATGAACCAAAAACTCAGCTTTAGTTACAAATGCTCTGAGTCTCTTCAGGAAGCTCATTGAGATGCTCCAGCTGGGTATTGCTAATGACATTTTCTTTTAATTGATAGTAGCTGTTTGTTATGACAATCGGTGTGTTTGGAACAGAAGCCTGCTCGGTTTTCATAGCCAAATGGAATACTGAGTGAGAGAATGGGACTCTTACTCCTAAATGTGAACATTCTGGGGAAAATAACAGGACTCAAGGGCTAACGTAGAACAAGGAGAACACTTTCTGAACAAGAGGATTGGATGGTGTCTGCCATGTCAAACAACCAGAAAACAGAAGTGCCAGTACAAAATACTGTGTGTAAATGGGCTAAGTGTCCTTGGTATGTGTGACTTGGTGAATTCTGCAATCCATAGTTCATTGCCTCCTGAATTATTTTCAGATAGTTGAGCATCTCTCTGTTCTACTTTCTTTTGTCCTCTCTCCTATCTGCTTTCATCCTTTTGAGTGTATCTGAGTGGTAAAAAAGGGCGTCAGAGCAACAAACTGAGCTGTAGAAAATTCCTAAGAAAGGAGGGACTTTTCACAACTGAAGTTCTTCAGATGCTTTCGGCGTGGTGGTTGTAAAAGCACAAGTGCTGCCTCTTTCCTTGAGGATGCTGAGTGATGACCCCCAGTGTTGCAGTTATCTCTCTTCTTCTAAAAGGCTGGAGCCTTCTCTTTAACAATGCTCAATATCAGGATGCTTCGCCCTCGTTACCTTAGCTGAAACTTCACTCTTATGCTTTAACACATGCTGTCATCTAACATTCGCAATTCTGGAAAGAAGGTAACTTTCAAGGAAAATGTATAAAATTCCATTGGCAAATCATATTCACTATTAATGGAAGGAAAATAGACTCTCAAAGCAAAAGCCAAAAAAAATTCCAAACAATGAGGAAAAGAGACACTTTTGACTTAGAGAGACAAGGTGGGTGAGGGAATATCTTTTATTGGACTAACTTCCGTTGGTGAGCGAGACAAGCTTTTAAGCTTTACATAGAGCTCCACAAGACATCAGGTGGACTGGTAGTGCTTTCTGATCATTGAATGCTACAGCCTGGTTTAATTTTCTCTTCAGCATGACTTGGTAATAACATGCACCTAATGGAAACCCATCACCAAAATGTTTAGTCATCCTCCCGTTGCATAAAAGATGAAGCTAATCATGTTTTAAAGAGACTAAATATTAGAAGGAAATAAAAAAGGTTCGTTATGTCTTAGTCAGGAATATTAAACATCTGTGACCTAGGAGAGGGAAAGCAGAGATTGAGTTTGATGTCTGAGTGGAAACCCTGCAATAAAAACAATTAAGGAATTAATGTAAAAGGATTCAGCATTTTTTAATATCATTGACCTTTGAAGCCCATTGAATCTCTTTTACTTTTTCAGATTGCAAAGTACCTTTAAAAGCCCATCTGGGAAAATGACAATTTAGAAAATGGAAAATGCATTCATTTGCCTTGGTTCACAACATTACCCAGGAGATAGTATTTCTGTGCTCCCATTTCCTAGTCACAGAGCCTCATAAAGCTGTAGCTCCCAGACAGTCACCGTCCTCAGTAGATATGTCTAGGAGCCCAGGGTATTTTGCCTTGTTGTGCTGCCTTCCTTTTCTGCCTGACCCCCTGCCCCAAATTGGATTAGGTCTATCATGCTTAAGGGCAAAGAGTGTCATGTTAATCATCCCCATACTAACGTCAACAAAACTGATAAGTGCTAGAGAATTGCAAAAGCAGCTTTTAAGACAGCCAGTGGACAATATTTTGAGTCAGCATGATGTAATGGCATCTACCGGCACCAAGTAAGCTAATCAAATAGTAGATAACGATTGTTCCAAAGTAATGCTGGGCTACATAGCAGAAGAGTTTGTGGGTCAGATCCTCAGATGGTGTAAGTTGGTGTTATTCCATGGTGTATGTGGTTTTTTTAAATGAAGCAATGCTGCTTTTCACCAGCTGGGATTCTGGGCCTGATTCTGTAACTGTGTCTTTCAGTATCCATTGAGAACAGGAAAATCTAGGCTGATTAGAAAGGAAAAAATCTGTAACTATTCCAACTGCTCAGTAAGGTGGCACCCCAGACATCTAAAGGACTAGCAGGACACCAGGAGTACCACGGCGTGATGGCAAGCACTGAAAGACACGTGGCTAAATGAAGGGGTATGTTATTGGGCTGGCAGAAAGTGGAGGTGACCTAAGTAGTTGACATTTAAGGTGAAACAATGACAGTTCCTGTTTGGGCCTTAGGGAGGACAGTCCAGCAGCGGGTTAGGGCTCCTCAGGCCAAGTGCTTGGGGTGCCCTCTCCACTCCAGTCTCTGCTAGAGATAAATAGGAGCTTGCAGGTTTCCAGGCTAGGATCGGTTAGTGGTGCGTCTTCTTGAGGCCCCTCTGCACTGGTTCCTTGACCAGTCTCTGCTGCTTCACCACAGGTTCTGCACAGACCTGACTGCCGTTATGATGTTTGCCAGTCACAGTCTGTTGATGCATGGTTTGGGCTCTGCAATTGGTTCGCTGACAGTCTCCCCTGTATTTGATATCTTTACTGCTCCATTTGCCATGAGGCTACTGCTTCTCCAGGTGTGAGGTTACTTCCTGAGCTGTAGTATTCCATAGTATTTCTGCCCCTAGTGGCCAGGGGAAGGGGATGTGTTGTGTGTCTTCCCTGGAGGCCCATAGATCAGTGGGGAGGGAATGGTAGGTTCCTGCTTAGCCGGCCTTCTTGCTGGACTCCCAGCTTCTTACTCCTCCACTGTCTATGTTGTTCAACATTCTGTCATCTTCTTTTCCAATGCCACCTTGTGTGAATTCCTTCCCATGCCTCCTGTGTCTAATTACAAGTCCTCATCCTAAGGACCCCACCAAACTGCCTACAACTGTGACATCATTTTCTTACATTCTCCCTCATGCTCGTCCCCATCCTTTCACTTTTCTGCTCCTCTCTTATGCATCTTTCAGCTTTTCACCTATGGTGTATTTAAGACTGTACTGGAATTGCAAGCTATCAGTTTAAGAAGGGGGAGGGGTGGTCCTATCCCTGCTTGCAGGCAAGAGAGCTCTGCAGGGATGCATGTGATCAGAGTCAGTCTGGAAAGAGCCAGCCTAGAACAGAGTGGGGTGAGGGTCTGCTTCTCTGCCTAAGGGAGCAGCCTGCTTTCTCTCTCTCAGGGTTTGGTTAGTGTGTGTTATTGTTCTGGATTCTATGAATTAAAGGAATTATATACTGCAATCTTCCAGCAATACTATTTTATGTTTTTATCTAACTTCTCTGTTTGTATAGCATGAACTTAACAGCATCTTCTCCCTTCATGCTGGTGGCTACGCTTGGCACAACTGCCAGTGTCTTCTTCCAAGTGCCCCTTCTCCCTGTAACATGAACAATAAAACTGGAGTCAGAGGGTCCATGTTCCCTGGAGGGAATGTTATTGAGGGGACTCCAGGAAAACATGGAACACAGGGAGTTAAGTTAGAAACAACTGAGCCACATGGACAGAGCAGTGCATGTTGTTTAACAAAGTTCCACTTGTTGAGCTTAACCTGTGTTCAGCTTCACTGTTTGCTAATGAAAAACTCTGCACTTAAGTTCACTTTAAAACCTCTCTTTCACAAATACTTGCTGTTTGTTTCTTTACCAATGAAATCTCCACTCCTTCCTCCATTTGATCGATTCTCTTGTATCTTGCCTTATCTGTTGTGGGCTGTAACCTCTTCACAGCATGCCCATGTGTCACAGGTGGAGTTGGCTATCTGAGGGGTTCACGGTTCAGATCTGTTCCTGGTTCATACCTGAGACAAGGTGTACTGGGACTTTTAGTCCAGAGAGACTAGGAGAATTGTAGGCTTTGAAATAGTGCACACTGGGAAAGGGCGTATTAGCAAAATAATGAGCTCCCTGCTCCAAACTAAGAGCGTGGCCAGGGAAGAAACAAGACCTATTGAGGATCTATCTACCTGGATGGAATATGGCCTGCTGTTGGGTCTCAGAGAGCCTGGGAAGATGCCTAGAGAGACAACCAAGGAAGTGAGGAAAATATGTTGATGAAGGGACATTGGGGATAGAAAGCCTGTTTGGGAGACCTAGTGAGGGCATGAGTTGTGTGAAGAAGCTTAGGAGTAAATGGACCACTTGTGAGCCCCTGAACTGAGGGTGGTGAGTCTCTGCAGGGAGGAGTGACAGTTTGGACTTGTCCTTTAACCTCAAGGAGAAGACTTTTGGAGTTTGACTGGATGGTTGAACTGCACAATCACTGAGCGAATGGCGGTTTCACCATGAAGAAGGAATAAGTCACTGCTCCACTGTTTTATTCTACATTTTGTAAGCTGGTGAGCACACTGATTGCACTATGTCAATGTTTAGAAAATATTGCTATCATTAATAACAGTGAGGTTTATTAGACTGCAAAGAGTCTCCAAAGGAAATTGGTGAGGCACCCTAAGCAGTAAATATGAGACCCATTTACACTATAAGTGCTCATAGAAGAGACAACTGAGCTACCAAAAGCATCAAACTGTGAGGTTTCCTTTTCCCCTTAAAAATGTGAAGTGAATTCACTTTCCATGAAAGTGACAGACTGGTTCACCGAACACAGTATGAGCCATTCACAGATAGTTCATTGACTTCTGTGAGAGCATTTGTGATATATGGTTTTATTCAATATGAGTAATAAGATCACAATTTGGCCTTATATGAACTGCTCAGGATCACACAGGAAGCTTATGGCAGGTCCAAGACACAAAGCCAATCTGTGGAGTGCTTCTCTAGTTCGTTACCCACAAACGTTTTGTCTCCTCACCTAGGTTTTGTTTTTTAAAGAATTCGCAAATCCAGAATTTCACATAGTGTGAAGCCAATAAATTGCTTAGATTGCCTCTGTATTTGTAAAGAAAAAAAAATTGCACATGGAAAACATGGGCCAAATTCTTCTCTAACCTCAGATATAGCTGAGTTGTTCCAATAGAATTTAGCCATCTTCATATAAGGGTAGAAGAAAATACTTGTATGTGTGAAGGAATTTTCACTGCTATTTTTCAATTAGTACAATGAATATAAATAAATTCTGTAAATTTGAGGTTCTTTGATGCTATCGATCTCTTTAAATCAGTGGTCCCCAACCTTTTTGTGGCCAGTAGCACATTCATGTTTTCAGAAGAGTGTGGCGGGCGCCAACAATTTTTCAAGGCTTATTTCGTATTTGTACATTAAATAATACGAAAAAAATATTTAATATTACATAATATATGAATCCAGAGAGAAGAGAGAAGCCGGAGAGAAGCCGCGAGGACAGAGAACACCGGCGCCCGCAGCGCCGAAGTACTCTGTCCCTGGCAGGCGCGGGGACGCAGCTTCTCTCCGTCTTAAGCCGCGGCCCCGCGCCTACCAGGGACCGAGAACACCAGCACCCGCAGCCTGCAGCCCCGGAGTTCTCTGTCCCCGGCAGGCGCGGGGACGCAGCTTCTCTCCCCTGCTGGGCACTAGGCGGGCGCACATAAATGCCCCGGCGGGCACCATGGCGCCCGTGGGCACCACGTTGGGGACCACTGCTTTAAATGATCCAGGACAGTTTTTCTCCCTGTCAGACTGCAGAAAATTGACATCTCAATGGGACTACTCGAGTTAAAAGATAGGCTCTCTGCTGAATTAGACCCTCTATGAATAATGATCACATAACACCCAAGTGAACTCATTGTATTTGTTTGTTGCTCACTTTTATATTAGCTGACCATCCCCAATGCACGTACGTGCACACGGATATAAGTATCACATTTTCAGTAACTTTCAAGAAACTTGAGAATGAAAAATGTTCCCTACAAGGCTATAAAAGAAATATTAGCGACAGTTTGAACCACAAGGGATAAACAAAATGATGTACTGTGACTGACACATCAAATATAACAATCAAGGCTTATGCTAGCTACAGAGTTAAATGTACAGTGAAAGTAATACATAATTTTATGACACTGTTCAATCATGTAAAATATTACAATTAATGTCAATGTTACAGGCACTGTACAAAGAACTCCTATAAATTAGTGGTCAAATTATTAACAGTTAATAATTCAGCTAACATTAGTGGGTAAAATGAGGGATTGTTATACCTGTGCATCCTCTCCTGAATTCATTAGGGGTATTGCCTGAACACAGCTGTGCATAATTTTGCCTCATATTAGCAAATTAACTTTCTTCATTGTAATTGCTTGGGAAGCATTTCCTAAATTAGGAGAGGTGCAGGGATTTTCTTGTCCATGTAGTGCCTGGTCATGGGTTCCTATATAAGTAATAATAGTGGCATATTGTGGGCACAGTTCATAGTCATTCCCTGGTTACAACTAACTGTTGTTCATGTTTTCCCTTTTGTGATCTAGTTAATTTACATAAAACTATTTTAAACAGCAGCAATGACATTATTTCTTAATGGTAAAGAACGAATGGAAATGACCCAGTTTACCTGAAATGTGATTTCCCCCAAGCAATAGCTGACACCAGCAAGTCTTGCTTCAGACTGGGGCTAAAAAACAGCACTTTACACAAATGAAAGCAATTCAAAATTAATGGCTGCGAATGTAAAAGTGAAATAATGTAAGAAATGGGAAGCCTCACTTTGACTTTTTTTTTAAATCAATGTTCAGAACCTGAGGTTTGCTGTATTCCTGGGGTGATTTAGATATTTCTACTTTTTCAGCCTTCATTAATGTTACTTCTGATGGCCAAGATTCACAGCATTTTGCCATACGTGGCTGTTTCAACTTGTGTTTTAACTGAATTATCGGAACAAAGTAAGGGCCAGATTATGATACTATTATTGATTTATTTTTTAATAGTACCTTACATTATAAACAGTCCCATTGAAGTCAATGCGGGGGGAGCAACTCTGAAGTAAAGTGTTAATAATTGTGAGTAAGGATCTCAAAATCTCCCCCCTGAATTATAACAACAGTGAGCACTTCAATTGTACTTTACAAAGATTTAGCTACTACAGCCCTGTGTGAATCATGGTCTGAATGAGCTCTCCCTTGCCATCTATTAATGAACAAGGGGAAAGACCATATAAGGTAAGTATATTTGCATAAACACACCCACTTTCCCTAGATGATCAGCAGAGAATAATTAATTTTGGCTATTTGGGGTTAAATTAAAATTCCCTTTAGTTTTGAACACAGGGGTAATAAAATGTTCTTATCCCTATTGTATGACTAAAAGGCAGCAGAACTATACTTAACATGCCCTAATTGAAGGGGCTGGAAGGTACACGCATGTGAATGCATCCCTGAATTCTGGGACTTCGCTGTCTTTGGACAACCCACTATGAGTGGGGTGCAGCAGAGGGAAAGAGGAGTTCTGTGATAAAGGGACATCCATCCACCGGACTCTCACACTGCCAGGTGGGACCATTGTGGCAAAGGGCTCCTGCTCAAGATACTGTAGGTTGGTGTTCACATATGGTTTGCCTATCTTTGAATAATTGTTTCAGTGTTTTCCCAAACTAATGCTGTGTTCCCTCTCCCTTTTCATACAAGTTATACACAGACTCAGTGCTTGTGTCGGAGGCGATTCTGCCTCTTAGGGGCTCCCAAGGGGGGTGTTCAGTTTCCCCAGATTTCTGGGTGGGGGCTTGAGATGGTTCTGTTTTGTAATATTTAGAGTAACCCCTAGATATTGAACCTGGCCATAGTTGCTGCTGACACCACCTGGCAGAAGGGTTAAACATGCAACCCTCTCCATTTATCAGATGGGGAAACAATGCTATTGTCTCCCACCTGTGGTTTTATCTTCACCCCTAATAGTTTGAGATTGGGCTTAGAGTTCAGGGGTAAGTTCCCAGCTCCTAGCTGCATGTTCGGGGCACTATTAGAGATGAGCCTGAGCTTCAAAGTTTGAATTCAGATGCACAGTCCCTGAAGGTGTGGGGGTGTTGGCAACAGACCCGATTCTGCTAGTAATATTGGCCTGGCTCACCCCCACCAGATCTGCATGCAGAGGGTTTTCCACGGGCAGATGCTCTGGTCCTGGGCAGAAGTGGGGTAGCTGCCTCCACATTCCCCCTCCATTGGACACCAGTAAGGCCCTCCAAACATGCATTGTTCTCTCTCTCCCCCCCCCCCTTCCTGGAACCAGTTTGCCTGTCTATAATTTTAATTATGAGAAATAGAAGCATTTCTGTATGTAATATGCTGACTTAGGGAGTGTGATCTTCTCTTCCTCTATCAAATATAGCAGCCTGCTCCCTTCTTGCTGCTAATGGAATTGCTCCTTTAGCTCAAATGGTAGCGGGTTGTGCTTTTGGTAGGTTAAAAAAGCCCTCAGTTCTGTCCCTACTGATGACTGTGATGGTTATATATATGTGTTCATGGTGTATTACATGTACACAGTAGATCACCTTATTTTGATAAGTGAAGGAACATTGCTGCTTTGAGTGAGGCTTTTCAGACTCTGAAACCAATTCTGGTGCTGGGCTGGGTACAAAAAAACACTAGAAACTGATGAAATTTCTTTCTGTCATCACAACATTTAAATATTCACATGGAGATCTTAAAATTAAGCATGATTCAGTTTCTCCTGGCTGCTGTGAAAAAGTGTGGAAGGTGAAATGAAATAATAATACACTCTCTAGAGGAGGCAGCTTTTACCCCGAGAGGAAACAATGTGAAAATCTAGCCAGAGGATGACAACTAACTGGATATAAGATGTTACGGGAAAATTGAGTTTAGATGGTTTCGGAGATCCATTTCCATTGTGTATAAGTGCAGATAACACACCACTCAACTGGCAGGTCTGGGAGTCCCCAGGCTTTATAATGAATAGTATGGGATGTGAATTTCCACTAACGTGTGGTATTAAGAAATGCTGAGACCACAGCATGATGGAGTCTCCTGGAGCCATCTCACCCTCAAGCTAACCTTGGGCAATGCTTTGAATTGGTGGGAGACGAAAGAGCAAAGCATTTTTTGTACATCAGTGGGGTTTCAGACAGTGACTTAGTTACATCTGGAATACTTTCTTTATTTGAACTTTTACCATAAAGTAATTATGGGGATAGGGAAGGGGGCAGAAAGAGGGATGCTCTTAAATTTTCATTTTTGAAAGGGAAAAGCTGTGTTGATGCCTCTTAATGTGCCCCTACCCTCTAAAACTATTCTTACTCTGCAGAAATGATCCAAAATTATCTAGTTCACAAGAGTTCCTGCGATGTCTTGGATCACTGCTGTAAAATACTGCAGTGTTTTTTAAAGCCAGTCTTTGGTTTCAATAACTCTTTTATCATGGCATGGTTTGATGATGTAGCCAAAGACAAGAGAGTAAAAATCTGTCCAGGGCAGGTTTTGGAGGGTAAGAGGGTCTTTTATGGAGTATGAATTTTCCATCATAATTACGGTATAATTACTGCATATACTATAGCTTCCAAAACAAACACATTAAGAGGGACTTAAAGTTGAGTGTCAGATAAAAGATCCCATAAGGATTCTGTAGAATCCTTTATTTTTATTTATTAATGTTATTTGTAGAAATAACATTAGAAACACAGGAAATTCAGAGTTAAAAAGAGTTTAAAAGAAACCCAAATATGTAAAAAATAGGGACAGTTACAGATAAGCCACCCAAACCACCATATCCTGCCCTGTAGTGCCATTCTGTCTTTGCTCCTTTCATACCTAAAATGCCATTGTGAAAACCTTTGCTTATACTATTAAAAGATTACAGGATCAGACCCCTTCATTATGAAGTGTGTTTATTTTGGAATCAAGAACTTCTGCAAAGGAATTTAAGAAGTTCACTGACCATGGCTTCTTCCATCTTCCCGTCATTCTTCTCTTGAAATAAGGGCTTTAAGAAGCCTTCAGTTCATGGAAACTGAAATCTCAAATTTTGAGAAGAGCCATTCCTTGTCACAAATCTGTTCATGTAGGACTTCACAGGTGTTTCTATGCTGCATGCCATGGTCCGTCAGAACTTCATGGGGACGGTGGGCATAAAGCTCTGATGCTACTGCTTTAGTATAGAGTTTATAGCTAATGTACCTCTCAGTAAGTTACAATATGGCCAAATCTGAGAATGGTCCAAGACCTGCAAATTTCAAGGAAGGCAGATTAGAATCAGTATCCAAACTCACCCTGTGTCTCTGCTTCCAGAAGGGGCCTATTTCATTAAGCTAGTTTGGATGGAGACGAGGTCAGTAAAAATGGTGCAAGGAAAGCTCCTGAGATTTTTGGCACTCTCAAATCTGAACCTAAAGCCTACCCATTCTTCCCCGTCAAACAGGAGCTCCAGACTTCAGTGTAACTCAAATCTGGGTCTGAATGTTGCCTCCTTGAACCATTTGTAGCTTAATTAGATTATTTCCTATTTGCTTCTTTAGATGTGACCATGGCTATCGTAGTGTAAAGCTTGTGTAGTACATACATACCCAGTTAGTCTGGTGTAAAAAACGACTGACAGTGTAATCCTTTGCTTATTTTGATCAGCCACTTAAAAAAAAAAAAAAGGCAAAACGAACCTCCGTTCAGGGACACAATTAAAACTCAACATCACAACATAAAAGAGCTAAACGAGAAGCCAAGTTACTTTAATGCCTCTTTTCATCTTCTGGAATCTATTGCCCATACTTTTATGTATCTTTCCATCCTCCCTTTGCTCCCGGGACACATCTCCAGCCGGGTGCTTTGTAACCTCTACAGCACTGCCGTGCATAGCAGCGTAAACTTCTGTTATGCTTCCCCTCCCTCCTCTCACTCCACCACATCTTGGGAAAAACCCTAGGCGATTGCCTAAAATAAGACATGTTTTTCCTTTTTGACAGACAAATCAAATTCTGAGTAAATGTTGAAAGCTCTATCTGACAAAAATACTCAACTTGAGAAATTTTGCAGTGAACGACCTATATTTAGAATCAGCTGACTAAGAGCACAAGGCATTTAGGTTTAGATTTTAAATAGGCCTGGACTTAGTTATGAATTGTCCGAAAACAACCTTCTTTCAGATGCTTCTCTGTTTCTGTTCATCCCATTGTTGCTGAGCGACTTTTTGAATTTCTCTCTTGATTGTCGTTTGGTCATTTTGTGCTTCTCCAATCTCTCAGGGCAGAGATACTCAAAAATTGGTACTTGAAGTTAGTCTTTTAAATAAGTGGTCTCTTTTTTTCAAATTGCTGGGCACCCATGAACTTGGGTGGGAGCTGCCGGGTGCTCAACACTTGTACTCAAATCTCAAAATAATGGACTAGCTTCAGGCACCCAGTTTTAAAACTCTTGCACTTGCTCACTGGAGAGTCTCCTTTAGCCTATTTACGGTAAGCGGCGAGCATAATGCGATACAACATGAGCTCTTAGAATCTTAGGGCCAGATCCTGTGAGGGACAGAACTCCCTCAGCACCTTGTACAAATGGCTCCTTCGCTGTAAAAGTAAGTGGAGGTTGGTGTGTGTGACAGATCTCACAACAAACACACTACCGGAAAGCATGGACTATATTGTATTCTGCCTCCGTGTCNGGGGGGGGGGGGGGGGGGGGGGGGGGGGGGGGGGGGGGGGGGGGGGGGGGGAGGGAATGAGATGGCTTTTTGGAGGGAGCAGGTGTTTACACAAAACTTTCATGTCTATTGGCTTTTTTCTCCCTTTCTCTTTTTCTCTTCCTCTTTACACCTCTCCCCCAGCTCTTTCTGGAAGAAGGCAGTGGGGGAAGAGCACACTTTCTTTTATGGATGAAAAAAACCTAAACTTTGTACCAGAAGCTTTTACTGAAAACAATTAAAAAACAAAACAAATTCAAAGGGGGGAAAGCTACCTTTTCTGCCCAGCCCTCCTGACCACCTTCTGTTATTTCTATTCTGCTTTCTCTACATCGGGGCCCAGTTGTATGTATTTAATTTTTCTACAAATGAAGCATCAAGTTGTTTTATTGAAAAAACTGTATCTACTGGCACAATGCAATGGTGCCACACCGACTCTATCAGTCAGAGTGAGGAGAGACCAAAAGACAGATACAGTTAAGAGAAGAAATGGTGAGGATGAACATTTTCCCCTTCCATTCAGAGAACTGATAACTAAATAAAATGTGTCACTCTTCATATCTTACTTACCCTAAAGAGTGTCTGGCTTGACTAGTACAGAGACCTCCCTTTTGGAAGGTGTGGGTAAGCCAACCTGAAACAGGAAGAAAATCAACATCTCAGTAATTCATTTTCAATTGCTCATTTATATCAATAAAAAGCTACTGTAAACACAATGCAAATTTCATTAGTTATACACCAGAATAGCTGAGGATGTCTTCATGAATATACAAAAAGGATCCCCCTGACACATACCATTTATGCTCTTTTGGTTTCATAAGGAGCAGTGCAAAAAGCCTGATTGGATTCCCCTACATTAGCTTTAGTGGAGAAAACATCTTCATATTGGGATTTTTGTTTTGTTTTTTGTTTTGAAAGCAAAATATGATGTGCAAGGATAAAGTCACTCTGACTGCAATATGCAATGGAAATAAATTATACCACATATCATACTTCCAGATTTCCTGCCATATTTAACAAGCTCAGCACTGACAAACATGTATTAGTATGAGATGAAGAGCTGACAGGAAAGGAACTGTGGAAACCAAATGGCTTGTGAATATTTTTTTCCACCGCTGTTGCTGCTGTTCTCAGAGATTAAATTTTTAATCTGAAGTCATCTCCTCTTATCTCTTTAGCCAAATTTATTCTACAATAAAATCTTCATAAATTATGAAACAGAATGTTCCTCTTCCTTGCAAGGTAATTGTGCTAGACTGTAAAAAAACAGAAGGACAAAGTAAACTTTTGTTTAATGAAGAGTAACTAGTGATTTTTCTGGAAGAAATTTACAAGCCATTAATGCCTTAATCACTCAATTCTGTGTGCACTGAGGATAGGATAAATAAACTAATTAAAGGTTAACAGCCCAATTGTGCTGCTAATAGAGTCAATGGTAAAACTCCCATTGACTTCAATGGGCACTGGGTATTTTCAGTGTTTTGTACATGTCACAAAACCTGTTTAATATCGAATCAGTATCTTGAGGACACCAAATGTTAAATTCAGTGATGTGTTAATATAGGGCTCGATCATTTCATTCTTAATTCTCTGTTAGGACCCGAGCCAAAGCCCCACTGCAGTCTAGAGGAGTCTTTCTATGAGCTTTCTGGAGTCTATCAGCAAGGTTTGTGAATTGGGTAAGGCCAGGGAACAGAGTGTTCTGTTCTTAAACAAAACTGCAGAAGGCAGCAGTGAGAACTTTCCAGGGTGACCCGAAGGGTCTGTTTTGATCCAAATGCGTCCTAGATTGATACAAGAACAGCCAGTCAAATATTTTTTCCAGAGGTTTGCTTAAAATTGTTGGGGGGTTTTTGGTGTTGTATTCAGGGCATGCATCCCTCTTGCTGCCAGACCCTGGGCCTTCTCTTCTTGCAAGGGGCAACCCCATAGCTCTGCTGCTCTGAGACGGCTCCGTGGCTTCAGCATCTCTGATTCTCAGGGTGGCTCCTTCAGCAGGCGCACAGGAGCCTGAACTCCTCTTGAAGACATACTCTCTTGGGAGCTAGGCAGCCAGGCGACGTTTGCCGCGACCCAAGACAGCCTTTATGAAACAAGCCAGCATTTGTTAGTCAACTGAAATATCGTCTTTAGGGATGCAAAGTTAGAATGGCAAAGCAAAGCCTACATGCCTGTGCCGGCTTGCAGCACTGCCTGCCTCACCCAAATGTCCAGCATTCAGCAGCCCCTGCCGTTGTGCGGCTGGCTCTTACAGAAGTCCACTCCAGTCATGCTGTTTTCACATGTCCTGCCCCCTCGGCCATCAGTCATTAAATGTTAAGGGCCTGGTCAGTGGTTTTCCATTGCAGCTCCAAGGTTTCTCCATTCATACACTGACAGTTCTTTATAAAACCATTCAGACCCCCCAACCCCCATTATGCCGACTTGACACTCAGCCCCTGTCACTTCACTGTTTACCCTCTGAACCAGGTAAGAATGTATCCCCTGTGGAGAACAATTAGAGCTGGACACATTTTTTGGACATTGGCTGAAAAATGCAGGTTTGGGTTGACCAAAACTATTTGTGAACTTGACTCTAATTCCCCAAATAGTTTTGGACAATTTTTTTAAAGCTAGATTCACAAGGGGATTTAGATGCCATGAACAAAACAACCAGAGGAGGAGGTGATGCCATGTCCCCTTTTTCGCCAGTAGCCCAGTGATTACATCACTCACATGGGATGCAGGAGACCCAGGTTCAAAGCCTCTGGAGCAAGGACTTGAACGCAGATCTCCAAGTGAGTGCCCTAACTGCTGGGTTGTTGGATATAAGGAGGTACCAGCCCTTGTCCTCTGTTAACTTTAGCTCTTCTTTTCCTTTGCTCTTATTTAAAAAGATGGTTTAAAAATACCCAGAAATGAAACATTTCATTTTGAGTCAAATAAAAACATTTTGTTTGACCCTAAATGAATTTTTTGTTGACTTTTTCAATTTGCTGAGAAATTTCAATTCAGGTTGAACCAAATTGTTTTGTTTTGTTTTGTTTTTGGAACTGCGAGCAAACCCAGTAATCAGTTATACATCCAGCTCTCGTAACAATACAAAAGTAAGTGGGGAAACCGAGTCACACAAACCAGTACCTACTTCCTAGTCAATCTCCACCACTGTACTTCAGGCCCCGCATCCCTCACTGGCCCACGGTGCCCTTTCTCTTGGGTACTGCCCCACAGCAGTGCCCCCACACTCAGGGTCCTCCCCTCCCTGGGGAACCCCAATCCCCTAATCCCACCTCATCTCAGTGACTCACTGCCAGTCTTCATCTAGCCCCTTCCCTCAGGGGCAATCTGCAGTCTGAAGTGGCCACTCCTCATCAGCCAGGGGGTTGGACCTGTTGCCTCTTCCTCCCCTGGCTGCCTCCCCACAGCCCTAATACCTCTTCCAGTCCTGACAGCAAGGCCTCGGCCTGGGGGTTTGCCAGGCTGGAGTTTGCCAGGCTGGGGGTTTGCCAGGCCTGGGGGTTTGCCAGGCTGGAGTTTGCCACGCTGTCCAAGGTACTCTTTGCTCTTTCAGGAAGCCAGGTCCCTCTCTCTTTCTGCCCTCTTTTATACTGGCATGGCCAGCTCTGATTGGCTGCTTCCCCCGTCTTCCTGATTGACTCTCAGCCCCAGCCCTCCCCAAGGGCTGGCTTTTAACCCTTTCAGAGCCGGAGCGGGGTGACCGCCCCGCTACAGGAAACAATTGACACAAAGAAAGCAAAAATGAAGTCTTTGTCTTATCCAGGCATCAATGCTGCCTATCAAATTACCTCTTTGAACAGGCAAATTCCACAGAAATGTAAAGGTACATTACAGAACAAAGCAACGTCATAAAAAGCACATAGCTACACTCACTACATCACCCATTGCCTTAAAATGACCACTCCAGGATATTTATTTTGATTCTGACTCTCAGGTGATGGGCAGGTTGGTAGGATATATGGACATTCTAAACAACACATACCAAAACTTACTAGTTTGGGGCCAGCTCCATGGAGTGTGAAATTTTGTGACCCTTGCAAACTACTTTGTGGGTTTGCTGTGTTCACAAAATGCAGGTTTACAAGCATCTTTCCCCTATTAGTATTGTGATAGCACCTAGGAGCCCCAAGTCATGGACCTAGACCCATTGTGTTTGGTGCTGTACACACTTAAATCCATTCCCCTCTGCTTCCAAGCTGATTCAACTTTTTAAAAAGGTTTTTTTTCCCCAGCTTATGCAAATCCTATCCTATGTGCAGTGGTCACCATGGATAAAAGGAAACATTTGCCAACAGTTACCTCATGATGGTATCTAAGATACTGCAGTATCGCTCTATATTTAGAACAGGAAAACTGTATTTCAGATGCAGTGTTGGAAGGGTCAGTGTTTTACCTGTAACTACGGCGTTAGGGATAGAAGAATGTAAAGCTAGACTGTCATAAATGGGTTTCATGTTATGGGGCCCGAGCCTGAGCTGGTATAAACCAATATCGCTCCAGTGATGTCAATGATGCTACAGTGATTGACACTAGCTGAAGAGCTGGCCTATAGAAATGACTTTTAAAAAATATTATTAGAATATTTCATCTGGTTCCCCTCTCACCTATCCACACCACTCCTTTGTGGAAAGTCAGCGTGATAACATTCAAGTCAGTCAAATTTCCCATGTTCAGCTGGGTTAGAAATTAAGCAAAACACATCCACCCACCCCTGCTTGTGAGATTCTCCAGAGTCTTCCTCCCCGTTCCCCACTTCAGCAGCTCATTCCAGATTACAAAGCAGCTGGCTTGCTACCTGCTGTGACAGTGAATGTACTCTTGATCAGAAAGTAGCAATCATTGAATACATCATGTACAATGACATCTGGGAGGGCATTGTTCTGCATTCTGCCCAATGAAGCATGTTGGAACACCTGTTTCCTATCCTGAAACTGTTTACAATTGCTGCCGGAGAAGTCAGTGCTGAAACAGCATCATTAAGTCAAGTTATCCTGCTCAGCCACCTGTTGAAAAAGAGAGAGGACTCTATTAAGGCAATCCCAGATCTCAGTTGTGCCCAGAATGACATTAAACACATGTGTCTATAGGCTTTCATAGATGACAATCTCTGTTAAATTTAGGGTGAGGGGAGGGGAAGAGAAACACTACAGTATACACAGGATCTCTCTTATAAGAAAGAGGTTTCCCTGCTGGGAATAGCACTACAGCTATGGATAAGGGAATGAAGCAAAGATGTCTTGGAAGTAGCGAACTTGGTCATGGATGTCACTCAAAGTATTGAGTATGTTACTCAAACATGAGCCTGAGAGATGCTTCATTAGCACATTGCTTATGCATTCAGCTACTGTTGTACTGAGAGGAACTACTTTGGTGGTGCTGATGGGGAGGAGGAAGGTTCAGATAGGGACAGCTGGAAAGGGAGAGGAACAGGGCATCAGTTGAGAGCGGACTGTGATATGTATGAATCTGTTGTCAGGTGCTCTTAGGAAAGGGCGGGGCTATAAGTATTTAAAGCTCCATATATCAGAATTGCTGTCTGGCAAGCCAGGCAGAACATGCCTCAGTGTATTGGACAACAGCTTCCTGCATGTCAAAGTCTGGCTTCTTTACTCTCAGCTGATGCCTTGGTTTTCTCCTTCTCTGCCTCCATCTGCTACCGAATGTCCTGGAAGCACATTTTGCAATCCCTCCTAAGAAAGTTCACCTCTTGAAGTGACAGTAAAATAACACACAGCTCAAGTAGCAAAACATGTTCAAAAGCTACACAGGTAGATGAGTGGGAGGAATCTGCCTCTGTGCCACCGACGGCTACTATCTGGGATCTGAGTTCTGAGTAGTAGAGGAGACGAGGCCAGGAAATGGGGTAGGACTCATATAATCTGAAAGGAGGACATGCCATGCCAAGCAAATGTTTTATATTCCCTGTGTGACTGCACAGGAGGTGGGAGCCCAGCCAATGGCAGCCTGGGTATACGGGGAGTGGTGGGAGGAGGCAGCGTTATGGATCCAGCGAGATACTCTCCAGGGACTGCCATTTCTTTTGTGTCTTTGGCTTTGCTAGGAACCATGGCAACACTCTCTGCTCTTCCACAGTGTTGCTTTCTCAATGAAGGATATGATGGGCTGGCAGCTTTCTAAAGGCCCCCAGCCCTGGAGGGTATGTGCTTCAATTTGGCTTGACTTTGGGGGAATAAAAGCTTAGTCACTTTGTCTTGGGGCCGCAGTTGTGCTAGGGGCTGTACATACACATGATAAGAGACAGTGCCTGCCTGAAAGAGTTTGAAGTCTAGATGAGAAGTGAGACGGCAGCGTGTGGAGCGTCTGTGATGGGTTCACATGGAATAGTCACTCTCCATGGTGTGATGGTCACCTCAGCCACGCAGAGTTTCTGCTTCCAGGCTGGCATAGGAACAAACATGGCCAAACACTGTTCTTGCAGAATTCCTCTAGCTCTAGTGTTGACATCAGACCCCTGATGTGTGTATATAGCCAGAGACATTGATTTACCAAGACAGCAAATCAACGGAATGCCTTCCCTAGCTGGTGACTAAGGGAGTATATGATACCTGTGTCTATAAATAGAGACCTGTGTACCTTTCAAATATTATGGTCTGCTTTTGCCAATAGACACCACACAGTTACCCTCATTATTTCTATTCTAATTGTAGTGGAAATTGGTGATCTTGGATACCGCTCTCTGTTGGAATGTGCTAATGTGGTCCAGGGGACCACTTTAGAAAGAGAGAGATTAATTGTGTAGGGTTGTACAAGGGGTCTGCCTAGAAATTTGATATAAAAATAAGAAATGTTATGCTATCACGTGCTGTATTTATAAAACAACAAAATTTGGATGTCAGATGCACCATAAAAAACACAAGAACACCCTCCCCCCAAATATTTTGTCTCTGAATTCTATAATCCAGTAATTCTTCCACCAGAAGACGCCAATACTGCAGATAAAATAGCAATAATAGACAAGATATAACACTTACCGTGGCCCCATTTTCTACAAACACACCAAGAAAAAGTTTCTGCTCTGAAAAGTTTACAGTTTAAATAGACAAAACAGACACAGGAAGGATTATTCCTATTTTACAGGAGAGGAACAGAAGAGGTTACATCTCACTTGCTCAAGGTTACACAGGAAGTATATGACAGAGGTGGTTCTAGATCCCAGCTCTGGGCCTAGAAACTAGATCTGTAGAATCTCCAGCCTGTGCCTTAACCCCATGTCCATCCTTCTTCAACACTGATTAGGAAATACAAACCTCTAAAGATAGTTAATGGGCCACGTAAATGTGATATAGCTGGTAATGTTAATTTTGCTGTCTAGATTGTTGTGGCAAAGGAGCCCATGAATAAAAGTACAGTAAAGAGAACGAAAGAGACACAGAAACAATAAATAAAATAAAGATGGGAAGTGAAGAATAACAGGAAATAAAAAAGAAGAATGGCAATAATACATAGAACCCCCTCCCTCTGTAGGTATGTACTAACCCAGCAACTTGATATAGTCCATCACTTTACACAAACAGTGCATGTGAGAAGTTTCTACAAATCATCAGAAAACAAGTAAATTTCATCTGAATAGCAGGATGAAGTTTCTAACATCAAGATCTATTGCAATGTGGAATGATCTTACAAGGAAGGTGGTGGAAAGTTATTGCTTGAGACATTGCAAGAGGAGAGTGGACAAAACACTAGGAAAACATACTATAGAGAGCAATGTTCCCTTGACAGGTAAATAGACTGGCTGACCTACCAGGGCTCTCCCAATCTCTGTCTTCTGTGATTATATTTACAGCTTTCCTGCCTTGTTGTTCCCCACACATATATTTGAAGGCTATAAATATGTTGCTATTTAATGGATATAGCAAAAATTCCACTGCCACTCAGTGGAAAACCAGTCAGGAGCTGGGGGAAGATAGATGTTCCTCTGCCCAATGCTATGTCTACACTACGGCTGTAAGTCGAGCTACGCTACGCAACTCCAGCTACATGAATAATGTAGCTGGAGTCGACGTACCTTAGGTCGAGTTACCACAGGGTATATACCGTGGAAGGTCGACGGGAGAAACTCTCCCGTCAACTTACCGTACTCTTCTCGTCGGGGGTAGCATATAGGAGTCGACTGGAGAGTGATCTGCTGTCGATTTGGTGGGTCTTCACTAGACCTGCTAAATCAACCTCTGGTGGATCGATCTCAGAGTGTCGATCCCGGCTGTAGTGTAGACATAGCCTAAGTTGCATGCGAAGCCCAACATGTTAAGTGTGCGCAGACCTTTCCTACTGGCTCAGGACTCTGTAGGTGAGTTCATAAAAAACAGAGGGGTGTGGGGCACTAACTGGACAGGTGGCAGATCTCACTTCAAATCTCGTCTCCCCCTCAGGTGGGGGGCAGACTTGAACCAAAGCTCTCCCACCTCCCAACCACTGGCTAGAATTTATGAAGGAGGGCTGCTGCCATTGCCACCTCCTTGCAAAAATGGCTCAGGCACCTAACGCCAAGCAAGAGTTTACAGATGAGAAGCTCAAGCAGAGGGAAGCGCCTTATCGCAGCCCAGACATAGGCGCTTATCTCTGAGATAATGGTGGGGCTTAGCCCACACCCTGCTCCCTGGCACCTCCCATTGGGCAGCTAATGCGAGGAGCCGCCTAGAATGCCGGCTTTTTTTAATCCCATTCTAAGGCCCCTATTTCTCCCCATTCATTGTGTGGGGAGCCAGGGCACTCAACTCAGGCCTTGTGAATCCCAGTGATTTTCTAGGTGCCTAGAAGTTAGGTGTGGGGATTCTTGCCAAATTCCTTTCTGAATCTAGCCCTTGTTATTTAAATATATCTTACGCATTTATACATGTATTTGATTGTTATGTATTGGCTAGAGCTGCAGAAATTATTTGCAAAA
This sequence comes from Platysternon megacephalum, assembly GCA_003942145.1. Taxonomy (NCBI): domain Eukaryota; kingdom Metazoa; phylum Chordata; order Testudines; family Platysternidae; genus Platysternon; species Platysternon megacephalum. The sequence goes on along the minus strand of QXTE01000150.1, from coordinate 3,397,513 downwards.
ATCCATTCATGTCCTGCATGGGAGCTCAGTCTGAGCCTGATTATGCCTTTTTCTGGTCATAAACATCCCCAGATATGGGTGTCTGGTCACCTACAAGTGGAGGTTCCCTACTTTTGACCCTTTGACCTCACTCCTGTTCCTGTTTGTTTATTAGTTGTCCCCCGGACTCATTTGGGTTCCCGGTCCTGTGGGTCCTCCCCTTAGGCTGGGGGGGGATCCTTTAGCAGTGGGCGGGCTCCGCCCGCCCACTTCACGGAACCCAATAGGTACAAGTGATGGAGGAATGGCTGCTCTCTGTAGGAATAGCTGCATTCCCATATGCATTTATAACACAGTGCTCCAGGTTTTGAGAGGATTGCACTTGGATCTAAAAGCATGACTTGCTATTGCTTTAGTTTAGTAACTCACAACCCTTAACTCAAAGTCTGACTCATAAGCCTCAGTACATGTGAACTAGCCACATGCGTTTTCCCTAGTCACCTGTTTAAGAATCATCCAATCAGGCAGCAAAAACAATGCCATGTGATTGAGGTGCCAATCTTGCACTATGAGTAATAAAGCAAATAACGGAAGTGAACAGTTTGATAGCAACCCACAGGTGGAAAAATATTTGTCCCATCTACTTAGTAAATCATCGTCATAGTATCATAATAGAATCATAGGACTGGAAGGGACCTTGAGAGGTCATCTAGTCCAGTCCCCTGCACTCATGGCAGGACTAAGTATTATCTGGACCATCTCTGACAGGTGTTTGTCTAACCTGCTCTTAAAAATCTCCAATGATGGAGATTCCACAACCTCCCTAGGCAATTTATCCCAGTGCTTAACCACCCTGACAGTTGAGAAGTTTTTTCTAATGTCCAACCTAAGCCTCCCTTGCTGCAATTTAAGCCCATTGTCCTATTCTCAGAAGTTAAGGAGAACAATGTTTCTCCCTCCTCCTGGTACCAACCTTTTATGTACTTTTTATGTAAATCTTAGACCTGATCAAAAATGTAAAATCTCAAATTTCAACAAATGGGATTAAAATGTCACAATTTGTTCCCCTGCTTCCTTCACTAACTGTGATGCTCTTGATATGAGTGGCAGAAAAGGAGGATTTCAGGAATGTTAAACGATTGCAGAGAGCAGTGTGTAGCTTGTGGGCAAGCTATTGCACTGGTCCAGGCTCAGCACTCCATATGTTTGCTACACAATACAGATTCAGGGTCTATGTGTGTGCATCACCCAGCACAAGGAGGCCCTGACACGGTTTGGGACCCTTAGGTGCTATTTTAATGTCAATAATAATCTACATACTTATACTGTACTGCTCACCATGTTATGTGAAAGCCCAGGTCGCTCTCTGAAATATTTTCCAGATTGCTGCATAAGTGAATTTAATAAATTGCTTTCAGTGCAGTTGATTTTCTAAATCTGACCTTGTTTCTTTTATTTCTCGGTGGGACTAAATTTGGGGAGAGAGGGAGTAGGTCAGAATTCTGAATCCTAGCCTATAAAGACATGCAAATAAGCCACATTAAACACACCAAACCACAAATCATTGTGACTGTGGCAATACTACAAAAGTTGTCTAATTATTTTGGCCTGGCTTATTAAGCACATTTGAAAATTGGCTGAATTGCTTGATTTGGTAAAAAATTACATGCTACATTTAATCAGCCCTCCTTTAAGGAACAAATGTCATTAAACACCACTTAATTAGCTGTTCCTACATCCCCACTGTGTGAAAAATTGTATCCTTGATGACTACAAAACATTTTTAAGGTCAAATGTGGTGAATAAAAATATCATTGAATGCCCTCTGGTAATAGACTACATAAAAGTACAGCTCATTTCCATTAATTGAAAAGATTAGTTCTGTATCACAGTTAATCAGAATTTGATGGCTGCTCTGTAAAGATTGAGCAGACCCAGTGTGGCTAAGTTTACAATTTTTTTTAGTTGTTTATAAGCATGCTGATTTGTTACGGTGCATAGAAATAAAAATGTCCTCTTGTGCTATTAACTTAGAATGCTGCCATATATTAGGCCAGGGCAGATTGAGAGACAGGCTCAGAGGAGGAGGGACAGACCCTGGAAAGAGGGAAATTGATCAACTCACCGAAATTAATAAAATAATTCTCTCTCTTCCTCAATTTTTTTTTTTTGCTCATGTGGTTAACCCCCTTCCACTGCCCACACACTGAATGAGATCAGAGATCCATCCCCCCACCTCACCTACTCCCCACTATCTTCCCTCATTCCACCTCACGTAATCTATATGTCTGGTACTCTCTCCTGATTATTTTACACAGATCTCTGGCACTTGTTTTACTTCTGTTCAAAAAGTACGTCAAGAGCCAGATTTTTGGCAAGCTGCGGTGTAACAGTCCATTAATCTCCATCACTGGCTCCATCCTCTAATGCAGTGGTGGGCAACCTGCGGTCCGCAGGCCACGCGCGGCCCATCAGGGTAATCCACTGGCGGGCCGTGAGACAGTTTGTTTACATTGATCGTCCACAGGCATGGCTGCCCGCAGCTCACAGTGGCCGTGGTTCGCTGTTCCCAGCACTGCTGTAATGCATAAATCAAAGAGGAGAGAAGGGATAGGTCATTAGAATCTGGTAACATGTCCAGATTTTATTTTTAGGTAGGAAGCTAAGGCAGGTGCTGTAGCCTGTGACTAAATGATCATTGTGCTCTAGGCAAACTGTGAGATGGATGCCAGGCTAGCTCCTGGCAGAGAATCTCAGCATAGATCATAGTGGCTTTGCAAGGAAACAATTTTCCTTGGCTCATCTGGCTGAACCGATACTACCTGGGGACCACAGCGATACCAGATCTAACCTTGGTGCAGACATACACATTCATGCACACACAGCAAGCCGATTTCTGATCTTCGACACATCCCCAGAACTCTCATTGAAATCAATGCGTTCATTATAGATACCTCAGCACAGAATTTGTCCTGAAAGGCCTGATACTCAGTCGCTATGTTCCTGTGCTTGCAGCAGGGATGGAGATGGGGATGGTGGTGGTGGTGGTGGGAGGATGGAGGAGATGGTTTAGCACTCCAGGTATTTGGGGGGCCATAGAGGGGCCTTCCTGGACCCTGGTATAAAATAGAGCAGTCATAGGGCTGTTCTAACATACACTGTGCTTCTCCTGCCCCCCAGGGCATTAGAGACTATCCATAGTTCACCTGCTCCAAGCCATCACTATGGTGGAGGCTGGAAGCAGGGCTGGGGTACCAGCTCTCACAGCAGTTGGAGAGGCTGTCTACCCAGGGGGGATTCTCATGGGACTGTTTCTACTCACTTTAAAGCCCTTAACAGATAAATCTATCAAGATGGTTCCTGTTTCTAGATTCCAGGCTCAATTTGACTAGTAATGGCAAGAATGTGGTCCCAGCAACTGCCTCCCAGCCTGCAATCGGCCTCTGCCTTGGGCAGGATAGCCTCAAAAATAGGGGGGTGAGAGGCCAGTAAAACCCTGTCCTTTAACATGTGAATTGTGGACAGGAGTGATGCTGGGCAATAGCTGGTGGCATCACTTGGTGGTCTCCCATGTTTGAGGAGTGCACATTTTCCCCTTTCAATGTATGGCAGTAAATAGGTCTGTCAACCATGCTTCTCCCTTGGGCCCCTAATTCTTGAGGAATTCAGGATAAAATGCAGTCCTTGCAAACAGCTTTTCTGCTTTTAGTGGCCATAAATGCCTGGCCTATTGCTTCTGTAGCATATGGGGGTGATAGCGGTGAAGTGGGGAGGGGCTTTGTTGGATGTTTAGGGCACGCTCACGCTTAGAATGCTGCATTGGCCGTGATTTAGTGAAGATGCTCTAAGCCAGGGGTTCTCAAACTTTTGTACTGGTGACCCCTTTCACACAGCAAGCCTCTGAGTGCGACCCCCCTTACCAATTAAAAACACTCTTTTATATATTTAACACCATTATAAATGCTGGCTGCAAAGCGGGGTTTGGGGTGGAGGCTGACAGCTCGCGACCCCCCATGTAATAACCTTGTGACCCCCTGCTCTAAGCTGATGGGAGAGAGCTCTGCCTTCGGCATAGTTCATCCACCTCCCTGAAAAGTGGTAGTTAGATTGGTGGGAGAAGCTCTTCCGCTGTCTACATGGGGTAACTACATCACTAAGGGATGTGGATTTTTCACACCCCTGAGAGACGTAGTTATACCAATATAGGTCTGTAGTGTTGTCCAGATGTTAGGAAGAGCTCTTTCTCAACCATCTGTCTAGTCCGCTTGTCAGTGTTGGTTTTCGAATTACAGAAAAGGTGTGAGGTGAAAGCCTTGGCCGCCATTTTCAGTTGAAGGTGTTTCACCAGGTCAGCAACCCCAACCCTACAGAGGAGAGTCCCCAGACTTTATGGCTGGAATGAATGAAGTCAAGACCTTCCCCTGTCTCATTCCATCTCTTCAGGTGGGCAGAGTGCAATGATTGGAGTAGTGCTTTTGCTGTATCTGGATCACCACACTTCTCAGACCCTTTGGAGAGTGCTTCTGTCTCCAGCTGCCAGCAAGGAACATGGCGGTGGTTGCCTTTGTAAATGACAATGCAGAAGAAGAAGGGGAGGAGCGGCTATTTGGAGTGCTGTATATCACAGCCGTATTGGGAACTGGGGGTGGGAAGAAATGAGGAGGGTCTGCACAGAATAGTTCTGAACATACAGCACTTCTTTGCTGCTTAGAACAGCTGGTAAACAAAAATAGGTGCAAAAGTGTTTGGTGCAAAAATTTCCTCTAGGTGAAACCCAGAGATTCACCTCAGCCACTCGAAGACGTGTGAGGCCCAGACACTGAGGTTGGGGCAATAAAATGGGAAACTGGACAAGGTACGTCAGGCATTTATTCTGAAATCACGGCTGTGTTCTGACCCTTTAAGGACCAAGCCAAACAAACCAAGTTCTCCAAATGGCATTACACATAAAAAGGGACAAAAGCACAGCGTTTCTTACCTCAGTCGATGCAACAGTTCTAGAGCTTGTTCCATGTTGGAGCTTCCAGCCCAGGAGTGGCCTTCACTTGTACCCTGAACATGTCTCTCTGCTCCCTTTTGTAGGAGCATGGAGAGCATCAGTGACAGAATGGTCAAAATTCTTCATTTTTTAAAATTCCAAAATATCCTTTTTTCAAAACTGAGAGCTTTTGCCAAAGGCTTTGATTTTTTCATCATTTGCCAGTTTTTTGTTGTTACATAGTTGTTATTGTTATTGCCAACCTCATCATCGGGAGCAAGCTCCTCACAGACCAAGGCCCCCTACTTAAAGCAGAACCGTTCCCTGTCAGAACAGCAGATGCAAACCCTACTGACATATCTCCACAGCTACAATGATCAATAGCTGCCACAGCATCTCTTTCAAGATCCACGGGTCCTACCCATGCCTATCACAACATGTGGGGTACTTCATCCAGTGTACCAAATCCCAACAACAACAACTATGTGGGTGAAACCAGACAAGCACAATGCTCTTGAATGAACTTACCCAGAAAAATGACAAAAGACAAAAACATTCTGTTGCCCATGTGTGAACACTTTTCACAGAATGATCACTCAATATCTGACTGCTCCATCCTCATTCTCAAAGCACACCACCTTCGAAAGAGGAGCCTGGGAGCTTAAATTCATATCTTTGCTAGACACTAAAAATTCTTGTCTTAATAAAGACACTGGATTTATAGCTTATTACAAGAATCTGTAATCCACTAACACCCCTTTTTTGTCCTATGACTGCAGCGGTATTAACAGGCCACTTCATATAGAATGGTCACTTAGAATATGTGTTAACTACTTATACTAAACAACCTGTTCCACCTTGTATTTAGCTGTGACACTCTGGGGGCTTGTCTTCCCTTACCCTCTGTGAGTCCATGGTTCTATGATTAGGGCATGTCTACACGTATAGCACTATATTGGCACAGCTGCATCGATGCAGTGTGTCTGAGACTCTCTATGCCGACGGGAGAGAACTCTCCCATCGGCATAGCACTGTCTGCACTGGCACTTATGTCGGTGTAACTCATGTTGCTTGGGGGGGTGGTTCATTCACACCCCTGAGTGACATAAATTCTGTGGACATAAGCAGTAATGTAGACATAGCCTTAAATCACTGCAGCTGCATGGCTCTTGAGCTTCAGTGAAGACACTACCTATGCTGATAATCAAAATAGAACACAGTAAAAATCTAATTTGCTTTTAAATATTTATGTTTTTTGTTTATGTTCTTTGTTTAACCTCCGGCATTTTCTTCAGGTTGGACAGCATAACTTGGCATAACTCTGTTGCAGTCACTTTCATTTCCTTGTTCTCATACACTAACACCAGGGTGGGTTTTTTTGAGTTTTTTTGGGGGTTCCAAACAAATCCAAACAGTCCAAAGCAGGCTGTGAAGAGTTACAAAGGGATCTCACAAAACACAGTGACTGGGCAGATGAAATTCAATGTTGATAAATACACATTGGGAAACACAATCCCAACTATATGTATACAGTGATGGGATCTAAATGAGCTGTTACCACTCAAGGAAGAGGTCTTGGAGTCATTGTGGATAGTTCTCTGAAAAAATCCACTCAATGTGCAGCGGCAGTCAAAATTGCTAACAGAATGTTGGGAATCATTAGGAAAGGGATGGATAATAAGATTGAAAATGTCATATTGCCTCTATATAAATCCATGGTACACCCACAGCTTGAATAAAGCGTGCAGATCTGGTCACCCCATCTAAAAAAAGATATATTGGAATTGGAAAAGATACAGAAAAGGGCAACAACATGATTAGGGGTATGGAACAGCTTCCATATGAGGACTGGGACTTTTCAGTTTGGAAAAGAGATAACTAAGGGGGGATATGATAGAGGTCTATAAAATCATGACTGGGGTGGAGAAAGCAAATATGGAAGTGTTATTTACTCCTTCTCATAACACAAGAATTAGGGGGTCACCAAATGAAATTAATAGGCAGCAGGTTTAAAACAAACAAAAGGAAGTATTTCTTCACACAATGCACAGTCAACCTGTGGAACTCTTTGCCAGAGGATGTTGTGAATGTCAAGACTATAACAGGGTTCAAAAAAGAACTAGAAAAGTTCATGGAGGATAGGCCGGGAGGCAAAAATCATGCTCTGAAGTATCCCTAGCCTCCATTTGCCAGAAACTGGGAATGGGCAACTGGGATTAATCACTTGATGTTTACCTGGTCTTTTCATTCCCTCTGAAGCACCTGGCATTGACCACTGTTGGAAGACAGGATACTGCACTTTATGGACCGTTGTTGGTCTGACCCAGTATTGCCATTCTTTTGTTATGTTCCCAGTGCTGCAGAGAAAATGTAAAGTCTAAAAATTAATTCAATGAAATAATAAAGCTTTGCTGTTCACATTATACTTTGTGACCTCATGAGAGGTTTTTTTTGGTAATCCATACAGAGTACTGTTCACTATTGAAATACTGAAGAAGCGTCATTATGTTTTGTATGGTGCATAACAAAGATAAAATATTGTACAAATCCTAACTATTATATGAAAAAATAAAACCTAACTTGTGGGTCTTAACCATGTGGCAGTGCCCCATTAATGGAGATCTTCTAGACTCTTCTAATCTTCCTTTCAACAATCTCATCTCAAAAGAAGTTCTCATTAGTAAATGTATTTCTTTGACTTAAATTAAATGGGAGTATTTTGAAGACTCTGTCCTTACCCATCACTTTAATCTGAAGACCTTGTACTTTTTTTCAGTCTCCATCAGGAGATCACTTAATGAAATGGAGTTTAGCTTAAAAGAAATAGATTTTTTCCTACTTGGATATTTCTTTTAAAAAATAAAAGGGGCATTTATCCCAATTTGCTTGCACTTCTGCTTTTCTGACTATTTCTCATGGGAAATTCACAGAAGGGTTTCTCCATACTTTGCTAGATGCAACCATAGAATTTAGGCTTAGAGCGATGAAGTCTCTGGCTTCCTTAGATAAAAAACGGTCTATTTAATTAATTTATCCAAATAGTTTTATTAGCACTAGAGATATATGGGCAATTATGAAAGCTACCTGGTTAGGTTAAAATAGGAGCCTTAGGAGGTTTTCACCACCTTTTTTGGTTGTTTAGGGAAAGTTTGGTTAAAGACTCTCCTGCATCCCTGAAAATGAGACATGCCACGAGAAGGGTAAAATAGGTCACAGGGTTTTGCTTCAAGAAGGTTTGATACCCATGCTAACTGGAAGATTCTAATGGCCTGGTGGAAGTCTCACAGGTTTGGATTGTTCAGTTAAACTTCCAAATGCTCATTGGATACTTGTCCTATTGGGTGACTTGACCATAGGCACCAAGGTTCCGAGTTGCCTAAATTTTCACAATTGTATTTCTAAGTAGGTGCTACCACACTGAAATAAAAGACATCCACTGATGATGCTGACAAGTGTGACAGGGTGACCTTGGAAGCTGAGATGGTATTTCTCATAAGTGATTTTTTTTTTTTAAAGAATGACGGTTCATAAGTAATGACCAAAAGTATATACAATCAGCTCTGTGAAATGAGCTGCTGGCCACGCTTCCGTTTCTAGGGGAGAAGAACTTTATATTATTATGTACTTGTATTGCAGTAGCGCTTAGAAGCCCCATCATGGACCAGGACCCTGTTGTTCTACTTGCTGTACAACCACATAACAAAAAGATGACTAGCAACCTTGACTGGCACTCAGCCTCAGCAGAGAGGCCAAATACTGAATGGACATGAAGAATGAATCACCCCAAGTATTCATCCCTCCAGGTCATGGTGAAGGCATGTTGATATACTGTGAGGAAAGCTTACACTGGTATTATCCATGTTGTCCCTGTTCTATGATTAAATACTAGCACTCTTCACTTTCCAGAGATGTCAATCCAGCACCTTATACTAGAGCTAAATTAGAATTTAAAAAACAAACAAACAAGCTGGAACTTGTTATTGAGTTAATTTTCACACACAAAGTTAAAGAAAAATGTCCTCTATGTTTGTATCTCTTTACATATTTGACACATAGCTAGATAGATTTGACACATAGAACTCTGCCAATGTGGTTTGATTTAGTGGATGAAAAGTCCAGGCATTTGGTCAAGTAACTGAAATTTAAAGACCAGCCACTTGATCAGCACCTAGGTGAGATTCTCCAATCTGACCCAGCTGTGTTTGGCATGTGACCAGAGGAGAGCAGACAGGCTTTATTTGGCACCAGTTCTAGCTCATTCTCACATCATAAGAGACAATCCCTTCTACAAGATCTTATAAGCTAATTTTTAAACCAGATTCAACAAGTGCGTGCAATAATTATGACCATCTTTTTACACAGACTACGTTTGGACGTAATTTGTAGGGACCAAGGTTTGGGGTGACTTTTTAGTTAAATGAACATATCCACAGCAGGTCTCCAGCTTGCCTGCCTCAGATGTGATTCATCCCTAGGGAAGGGAAAAGTGTTTCCACTGCTGTCTACATTCAAAGAGCCCAGGCATAGTCTTCATTCCCTTTGGTGGCTCCATAGTAGCTTCATCAGAGGGGTCTGCTAAGGGGATGCACCCCTATGCAAAGGGCCCAGCTGCCACTCAAAACAGAGCTTAAGTTGTGCATTGGCCTTGTGCAGGCCCTCTGCATGGGATGTATTTAAACACGAGTCAACAGATTTCCCTGCTGCCTTAATCATGCAGTCTTCCTGGTGACCTGTGGGGTATGTGTCTGCATGCCCGGGCATCAGGCAGCACGTAGCTTCCTTAGTCTAGGCTGGCACTGAAGGCCCTGTACCCTGCTTTATCTAGCCCATTAACAATAATGTTTAATGGAACTGTAACAGCTGAGAAGACAGTGCTTTATCACTTGAGCCCCAAAGGCATTTGGTATGGAAAAATATAAGCAAAATGTGATCTTTGGCTCACTCTGGGGTCTAATGGGCATTATGTAACCCCGTGAAACATATTTGCCTTGTGATAAGCAAACTAACACTCCTTTTCAATATTATTACTGGGTTACTTCCCGAGAGCAATTATTTCTTACTAATTCTATACAACAGACAGATTTTTCAGTGGCAAGCATAGCTGATTTATCTTTGTTTTATGTTAAGGATTGCAGTAGGTTTAAAGACTGGTTTATTTTGGCTGTATTAATATGGGCAACATCACTTGGTCTAATGATTAAGTATTCATTACTGGCTATAAATTACTCTTTCTTTGCTCTAGATAATAACAGATTTTTTTTCACCCCGCTATATGTGAATTATGAAAGATAGTTATTTCTTTAATCTCCAGCATATCTTGCTATGAAAGGGTTTATGCATTTAATTCTCCTGGTTCAGGGAAGAAGTGATCTTTTTAAGACAAACTAGGATGAATGAATAGATGCTGTCAGAAATCTCTTGTTTTTAACATACCTTTATGAGAAAAAATCAAATCAGAGATCTATATTTTGCCTTATTGTTAAAAGTAAAATTCAAGTGGATGTACAAATATATTTGAATGAGACAATGAAAACAATAATATATATAGATTCAGTATCCACTTCTGAAAAGAGCAGATAGACTTTATCCTTTCACGTTTTTTTTGTAAGGATAGACTTCATGTTAAGGCATTAGACTAGGGTGCAGAAAACCCTGGGTTCAGTTCCTGGTTGCCAGTGTGATGTTGGGCACATCATATATTCTCTGTGCCTCAATTTTCCATAATTCAAATGGAGATAATAATACTTCCGTACCTCCCAGGGATGTTATGAGTTTGAATTCATTAACATTTGTGAGGTGTTTAGTTATTGCCTGGATGAGTGGATAGATATTGTCAACAAGTTCAAGATGACATTTTGGCAATGGATTTTTTTTTATTATAGCAGATGAAATGTTCAAGGTTTTTTTGTGCTATGACTTGACGTATATCCAGAAATGCATCCTGATGCTGCTTACTGGCTTGTGCCCCATGATAGTGTCCATTCTTTTCCTTACCTGAAAAATGAATTTGTCCATTTTAGAATCACATATGTTCACCCCTGGGCAGAATCCCTCAGTGACAAGGCATCACTCACAGTCTTTTTCCCTGGACTTTAATGCCTGGGAAAGTAAGGGATCTTTGCCTGAACAGCCCTGATGTTCAAAAAACATGTAGGGTCCATTCATGGTGTACCTATGTTCCTCCAGTTTGATGCTGCCTTTGAGTCACAGGCTCACACCAGCCAAACATTTTGAAAATAAAATAATATATAAGAGATTGTTACAGAATACATAAGAACAGCCATACTGCATCAAACAATGGTCAACCTAGCCCAGAATCCTGTTTTCTGATAGTGGCCAATGCCAGTTGCTTCAGAGTGAATGAACAGAACCTAACAACCACTGTAATTCACTACTTTAGCTGCACACCAAGGACTTTCCCTTGAACATGGAGGTTAATTGATGCAGCTCGTCTTAACATGACATGCCCATTCTAGAATTCAAAGAAGACCATTATGCAAATACTGTAGGTAACATACTGTTCTATTAAAATTCCAGATGTCAGCTTTGCTAAAGGAAACCATCGACACTTCACGATTTTGTAAAAACGTTTTTCTTGCAGATCCATTTAAGATGCAACATTACGTTGCCCTTTGTGACAGGTAAGGCAATATTACATTAAATATAAATAAATCAAAACCAGATGTACTTGCTTGAATTACTAGGACCCCTAATGGCATTTCAGGGGAAAATATGCCAAAATCCATGGCTACCTAATGTCTCTGGTTACTCCAGCATTGCATCTTTGCTGTCCTCTTATACCTGGGGTAAATGAGCAAAAATTTAAGAAATGTAAAGTTTGTGTGTGTTGGGTAGCTCCCAAAGAGTTTCCCCTCCCCACTTGCTCATCCCATGAGAAGGCCGATCACAACTGCACTCCCTGTGCTAGGGTGAAATGGAACCCCAAGTGGAACAAGGCCAATTCACCACTCCCCTGTACTGACCTGCCGAATGGGACTAGCATGTGAGGATGCTCAAAGTCATTCTACCTCCCTGAGGTAGTACAGAGCTCTCCCTGAGGCAATGCAGTCCCATACCAAACCAAACACAAGCCGCTGACTCTCAACTGTGATTCAGCCAAGAAAGGTTTTAGTATAAATTCTGATGGCTTAAAACCTTTTCAACTACTTTCTGTCCAAAACTGATTTGTCTCTCAGTGAAAAGGAGAGCATGAGTTACATAAATTATAGCTGTCTTTAAGCCAACGATAACCTGACAAAATTAATTTGCTAATAGATAACCAGTATGTTTGGTTTGCTACTTGCCTTTGGGTGGACACCTGTAATTAGTAGGAAAATATCTGTTTCGGGACTAATGTATTCCCCTAGGAAATAAGAAAAATGCAGTTAAAAATGATGGATCTCTTTTAGGATTGGTGCAAATGGTTTGAATTGTAATACTTAAACCTGATGATTTATACTAGCAGAATACTGAAGCTGCATAAAATGAACCCCGTTTTGAACCTGCTGTTTTGTTAGCAACTGAAATAATAAGTATGAAATTCTTCATAATCCACTAGTTTATTATGGTCTCTTCTCAGAGTTTTGGAAGGACTCTTGTTTTTACATCAACTTTAGTTAAAAATAATTTATTAATTATTATTTGTAGTGTGGTAACAGAGAATGTTCTGCTTCTTTGTTGATCCATTAGCTCTTGAAAAGTAATACATGAAGGGGAGGAAATAATAGATGGGGAATACGTTTCGGACATTCAAAATATATGGGACATAAGACCAGGTCCTCGGCTTGTGTATATTGGCATAGCCCCACTGAAGCCAATTGAATGACACCTGTTTACATCCACTGAGGATCTGGGTCTCCTGACTTTGGCTTTGGGTGTGCCTGGATGTACTTAAATGTGGGGATGTAATTTGAAATTGAGGCAAGTCAAATACTTACACTACTAGCCACACAGTAGGATCCAATGTTTGTGTTTGTGCAAAATCTTGAACACCTATTTATGCAAAAGTTGTAAGTGGCCATTTTCTGCATGTGCATCTGAAGTTCCTAGTCACAGAGAGTTGCTTTCACAGAGAGATGAGGCTTTCCGGGACACTGTAGAATTGTCCCACCTCCGGTCAGACAGCCCCTGCGCTGTTGAGGAGGATGAAAGGTCCATGGAAGTAGAGCAGTCAACGGGAGCAGAGGGAAACCTTCCCATAGTTGGGACCCTCCTTCCAGATGGTGTTGGGGTATCCTCTCACACTGAGGTTACCTCTCCAGTCACTAGGAAAAGGCAGGTGTTAGTAATGGGAAATTCAATCATTAGAAACATAGATAGCTGGGTTTGTGATGACCGGGAGAACCGTATGGTGACTTGCCTGCCTGGTGCAAAGGTTGCAGATCTCTTGAGGCATCTAGATAGACTTATGAGTAGTGCTGGGGAGGAGCCAGTGGTCGTGGTACATGTAGGTACCAATGACATAGGGAAGGGTACGAGAGATGTCCTGGAGGCCAAATTTAGGCTGCTAGGGAAGAGACTGAAATCCAGGACCTCTCTGGTGGCATTCTCAGAAATGCTCCCAGTTCCACGCGCAGGTCCAGGTAGGCAGGCAGAGCTTCAGAATCTCAATGCGTGGATGAGACGATGGTGTAGAGAGGAGGGGTTTACATTCATTAGGAACTGGGAAAACATTTGGGATAGAGGGAGCCTATACAGGAGAGATGGGCTCCACCTAAACCAAAGTGGAACCAGACTGCTGGCACTTAACATTAAAAAGGTTGCAGAGCAGTTTTTAAACTAAGAGATGCGGGAAAGTCGACTGCTGCAGAGGAGCACGTGGATCGGACAGAGACTTCTCTTAGAGGAGAGTCTATTGATAGAGATTCTCTAGGTTTCAGTCAGGAGGAGAGGATGGAAGAGAATAATCTAGGGGACAGATCAGACGAGAAACATTCACATAAAAAAGAATCGGACACATCAGAAAAGGGCAGACAAATAAACAGTGACAATTTTGTAAAGTGCTTGTATATAAATGCTAGAAGTCTAAATAATAAGATGGGTTAACTAGAGTGCCTCGTGATAAAGGAAGATATTGATATAATAGGCATCACAGAAACCTGGTGGACTGAGGACAATCAATGGGACACAATCATTCCGGGGTACAAAATATATCGGAAGGACAGAACAAGTTGTGCGGGGGAGGGAGGGGCAATATATGTGAAAGAAAATGTAGAATCAAATGAAGTAAAAATCTTAAGTGAATCCACATGTGACATAGAATCTCTATGGATAGTAATTCCACGCTCTAATAAGAATATAACATTAGGGATCTATTATTGACCACCTGACCAGGACAGTGATAGTGATGATGAAATGCTGAGGGAAATTAGAGAGGCTATCAAAATTAAGAACTCAATAATAGTGGAGGATTTCAATTAACCCCATATTGACTGGGAACATGTCACCTCAGAATGAAATGCAGAGACAAAATTTCTCAATACTTTAAATGACTGCTTCTTGGAGCAGCTGGTACGGGAACCCACAAGGGGAGAGGCAACTCTCGATTTAGTCCTGAGTGGAGTGCAGGAGCTGGTTCAAGAGGTAACTACAACAGGACCACATGGAAATAGTGACCATAATATAATAACATTTAACATCCCTGTGGCGGGAAGAACACCTCAACAGCACAACACTGTGGCATTTAATTTCAGAAAGGGGAACTATGCAAAAATGAGGGGGTTAGTTAAAGAGAAATTAAAAGGTACAGTGACTAAAGTGAAATCCCTGCAAGCTGCATGGACGCTTTTCAAAGACACCATAATAAAGGCCCAACTTAAATGTATACCCCAAATTAAAAAACACAGTAAAAGAACTAAAAAAGAGCCACCGTGGCTTAAGAACCATGTAAAAGAAGCAGTGAAAGATAAAAAGGCATCTTTTAAAAAGTGGAAGTCAAATCCTAGTGAGGTAAATAGAAAGGAACATAAACACTGCCTAATTAAGTGTAAAAATGTAATAAGAAAAGCCAAAGAGGAGTTTGAAGAGCAGCTAGCCAAAAACTCAAAAGGTAATAACAAAATGTTTTTTAAGTACATCAGAAGCAGGAAGCCTGCTAAACAACCAGTGGGGCCCCTGGATGATCGAGATACAAAAGGAGAGCTTAAAGACGATAAGGTCATTGCGGAGAAACTAAATGGATTCTTTACTTCAGTCTTCACAGCTGAGGATGTTAGGGAGATTCCCAAACCTGAGCCGGCTTTTGTAGGTGACAAATCAGAGGAATTGTCACAGATTGAGATGTCACTAGAGGAGATTTTGGAATTAATTGATAAACTTAACAGTAACAAGTCACCGGGACCAGATGGCATTCACCCAAGAGTTCTGAAAGAACTCAAATGTGAAGTTGCGGAACTATTAACGATGGTTTGTAACGTGTCCTTTAAATCGGCTTCTGTACCCAACGACTGGAAGATAGCTAATGTAACGCCAATATTTAAAAAAGGCTCTAGAGGTGAGCCCAGCAATTACAGACCGGTAAGTCTAACATCAGTACCGGGCAAATTAGTTGAAACAATAGTAAAGAATAAAATTGTCAGACACATAGAAGAACATAAATTGTTTGGCAAAAGTCAACATGGTTTCTGTAAAGGGAAATCTTGTCTTACTAATCTATTAGAGTTCTTTGAAGGGGTCAACAAACATATGGACAAGGGGGATCCAGTGGACATAGTGTACTTAGATTTCCAGAGAGCCTTTGACTAGGTCCCTCACCAAAGGCTCTTACGTAAATTAAGTTGTCATGGGATAAGAGGGAAGGTCCATTCATGGATTGAGAACTGGTTAAAAAGGGAACAAAGGGTAGGAATAAATGGTAAATTCTCAGAATGGAGAGGGGTAACAAGTGGTGTCCCCCAAGGGCCAGTCCTAGGACCAATCCTATTCAACTTATTCATAAATGATCTGGAGAAAGGGGTAAAAAGTGAGGTGGCAAAGTTTGCAGATGATACTAAACTGCTCAAGATAGTTAAGACCAAAGCAGGCTGTGAAGAACTTCAAAAAGATCTCCCAAAACTAAGTGATTGGGCAACAAAATGGCAAATG
Source organism: Platysternon megacephalum (assembly GCA_003942145.1). Classification (NCBI taxonomy): domain Eukaryota; kingdom Metazoa; phylum Chordata; order Testudines; family Platysternidae; genus Platysternon; species Platysternon megacephalum. The sequence continues at coordinate 3,381,474 of QXTE01000150.1, read as the reverse complement.
AAATTTAATGTGGATAAATGTAAAGTAATGCACATTGGAAGAAATAACCCCAACTATACATACAATATGATGGGGGCTAATTTAGCCACAACGAATCAGGAAAAAGATCTTTGGGTCATCGTGGATAGTTCTCTGAAGACGTCCACGCAGAGTGCAGCGGCAGTCAAAAAAGCAAACAGGATATTAGGAATCATTAAAAAGGGGATAGAAAATAAGACAGAGAATATCTTATTGCTCTTGTATAAATCCATGGTACGCCCACATCTTGAATACTGCGTACAGATGTGGTCTCCTCATCTCAAAAAAGATATACTGGCATTAGAAAAGGTTCAGAGAAGGGCAACTAAAATCATTAGGGGTTTGGAACGGGTCCCATATGAGGAGAGATTAAAGAGGCTAGGACTTTTCAGCTTGGAAAAGAGGAGACTAAGGGGGGATATGATAGAGGTATATAAAATCATGAGTGATGTAGAGAAAGTAAATAAGGAAAAGTTATTTACTTATTCCCATAATACAAGAACTAGGGGCCACCAAATGAAATTAATGGGCAGCAGGTTTAAAACAAATAAAAGGAAGTTCTTCTTCACACAGTGCACAGTCAACTTGTGGAACTCCTTGCCTGAGAAGGTTGTGAAGGCTAGGACTATAACCATGTCTAACAGACAACTGGATAAATTCATGGAGGTTAAGTCCGCTAATGGATATTAGCCAGGATGGGTAAGGAATGGTGTCCCTAGCCTCTGTTTGTCAGAGGGTGGAGATGGATGGCAGGAGAGAGATCACTTGATCATTGCCTGTTGGGTTCACTCCCTCTGGGGCACCTGGCATTGGCCACTGTCGGTAGATAGGATACTGGGCTAGATGGACCTTTGGTCTGACCCAGTACGGCCATTCTTATGTTCTTATTGGAACGATAAAAAGCAATTGGTTATCTTAGTATTGTAACTAAAAACTCTTATGGCACCAGAAGTCACTCTAGCCACTTTCATAGGTTGAATGGATTCAACAATTATCCTGTTGTGACCATTGAAAAAAGCTTTATATGCAACAAGCAGGATCAGGTAGACTATCTTGAACCATTATGGGAACCTTTCTACAATGATCTGAAGGGTACAAATGGCGAGGCTGATTCTAATCTCACACTGGTTTTACTCTGGTGCACCTCCATTGACTTTAAAGGAAGTGCATCTGATTTACACCAAGTAAAGATGTTCTGGATCAGGCACAATAATGATGAGGAACAGAAGAATTATTTTAGATAACCCACGGGAATGCAATGAGTAACGGAATAACAGCTCTAATGTAGGGCCAGTTTTGATACCCTGACTTACACTGACTAGTACCTTACTCCTTGAGTATTCACATTGAATAAGGAACTATTCAACGTGAGTGAGAGCATCGGAATCTGACCCAAAGGTGACAGAGACCTCTTGAACTGTCTTGTCTGGTCTCCTGCATCGAGGAATATAGGAAGGACTCTATACTGCTATTTCCATAATTGCATTTAACTTCTCCTTGAATGTCTCTTGTGACTGTGCTGCATAACTGTCTCCCTAGATAAACTATTCCAAAGGCTGACTTGTAACTCTTTTACTTAGAGCATAGAAAACTCAGAGAAACACTATAATTAGACAAAAATCCCAGTCTTTAACGGGTGTAAATCAGTGGAGCTACCCCAATTCCCATCAGCTGAAGGTCTGGCCCTATTAGTTTACATTCATGAGGGTGACCACATGGAGAGCTTTTCTGCCATTTTGCATCCCTCTGATGTATTGCTCCAATACATCATCAAAGGACCATTCCCATGATAATGTATTGCTGTGCTTATGCCATTAAAGTGACTTTGCCTGGGGACACATTTAAGCAATTCATCTTTAGACAGATGAACTGTAACAGCAATGGCCTCCACACCTGTCGTATGAAGAAGAATAGGGAGAAGAATGAGAGACGGATAGAAGGGAAGGACAGTGGACGAATCTGTGCAGCTATCAAGCTGGATATGGAATAAAGGGAGAAGATACAAAGAGATGCATGGGAAGTGACTTTAAAAGGAAAGTTAGGATGTCATAAAAAGAGCATACAGGCACTTTTCTCTAGTGAGGTGAGCTTAGGTGAGGCTAACATCTCGAGGTTCTATGGAAAACTTTTGCGTATATTAAAGTGGTAGACATGAGATGTGTTCTGCATGGTTGAAGAAATGTTTGATATGAGAGCTCTATTGAGACTAAGCTAATGCACTCAACTGTCACCCCAGGAGACTGGGGTTCACATCTGGCTCAGATGAACTCAGTTTGGCATGGCAGACTACTTTTCTCTGGTGAATTTGTCTGCATCATGAAGCTGCTGTGCAGCACAGCAGTTCAAGGCAATTAACAGTCTCTGTTCACCAGAGGTCTGGGACGGAAGCTGCTTGGTGCTGGATTTAAGTGCATTGGTAGAGATGAGTGGGAGATGTTTGCAAATGCACTACTCCAGTTGTTCTTGTTTCTAGCAAGTGTTATCAATGTTCTACTTTGAGAACTGACAGTTCTCTCTCAACGTTTCAGGAAGAGAGAAAAGGAGAGCGCCCCTTAAAGTTTTAACATTAGCAGTGGTCTGAGCAAAGAAAGCATTCAGGTGGCCTGTTATTTTTCCATTAGCACTCCCTTCTAAAGGCTGGGGAGTCAGACGGATGAGAACAAGAGCACTAAGCCTATCAGTAATACATTTAGCCTTGCCTTACCTGTATGTATTTTGTGAATGTCTTTTTCCTTTCCTTTCAGATAAGACCCTTAAGTGACCTATATTCTGTAGATCAGACCTGCTAGTCCAGAGAAAGCATCACCAATACACACACATTGTGTGATGCCCCTTATAGAAACATACTACAGTAGACTACAGACCTGCTGTATAATATGACTCAATTTTAAAATAAGACAACCCTGAGCTAGATTTTTTTTTGGTCTGCTTAATTGAAGCATGAGACACAGGGCCTAATTCTCATCTCGCACCAGTGTAAATCAAAAGTATATCCACTGACGTTGATAGAGTTATCCCACTGTCAAATGAATGCCAGTTCAGAATCAGGGCCTAATGTTCAGCATGTCTCATTTAAACATACATACATGCCCACTTCCTCATCTTGGTTCCACTTCCTCTTTTCTGCCAGAGAAGAGTAGTTTGTGACGAGCTATTTTTCACCACCTGTTTATTAACGAGGAAGGGAATCCTTACAACTGTTGTAAACTACCTGTATGGTGTGAACTCCGGGGAAACAGCTAGTGCTTGAAAGCCTTTCATCTGATCAGACTTCAGTATTCTGCTGAGTTCATACACTGAGCAAGCTGCTGTACAAGAAGAGGTTAAAAACAAACAATCCGGAACCGTTTCACTGACAGAGGAAAAGTGCATCAGGAGGTAATGTATAGGAATGTGATATAGCGGTTGGTATTTGAAGGTCATTCAGGTTCTCCTGTTTATCCCTGTCCATTCTATATATAAAATCTGGATACAACAATGTGCCCTTTAATGTAATATTCTGGATAACTAGCCTGTGTAACTCACTGCTACAGGAAAGTATTGGGCCAAGGACCTTAGTAGATTTTAAGAAAAGGATTAGACCTTGATGTAAACAAGAATAGCAACAGCTATTATAATAACTAGAATACAATTATGATGGCTATCCATCCTCATTTTCATGGTATAGTGTGATCAGCTAAGGTCAGGAAGAATTGTGCCCTAGTGTACTATATTGCATAATTAGATACATTATGGTGGTTTTGCACCTTTCTCTGAAGCATCTGGCATTGGCCACTGTCAGAGTCTGGGGATTACATTAGATGGTCCATTGATCTGTTTCTATGTGACAATTCCTTTGTGCCTACAAATCAATGCAGTGCATCTGCAAAAGCCAATAGTGTGAGGTGTAAACAAAACAGGATTAAATCTAAGGAATCAGGCTTTCAGTGTCAGATTTCTCTCCATGTGTGACATGGCAAGGTAACATCAATAATACATAACAATAAATTAATAGCACTTAGCACTAATGTAGCACTTATTATCAGAGCATCTCTGAATGCTTTGAGATGAATACATAAATTAATTCCCATAACAACTCTTTGAGGCAGGTGTGCTTTTACACAGATATCTTCAGATTTTCCTCAAACTCAAAAAACAAAATATTTTGGCTGAAAACTGGGAGTAGGAGCACCTCACGGGAGTTGTAGCTTTCTCTTCATGCCCCATTTCCCCTCTATGGGCTAGGATCACCAGTTGGACTACATCTCCCATAATGCACCACAGTCAGGTACACTGTTTATCAAGGGAGATAAGGATGCATTATGGGAGATGCATTCCAGTTGGGGATTCCTCCCATGAAGGAGAATGAGGACAGGAGAGGTATAGCACAAATCCCTTTTTTGGCTGAAGTCTTCTATTTTCTGGCTGAAATTTTCTGGTGGAAAAAAACATTTCTCCATGGAACGCAGACACTTTTTGCAAAAAAAAATTCATTGTGTAGAAAACCCAATTTTCTGCCAAATAGCAGTTTTCACCTGCTCTAGTACTGAGTGCTTTTAAAAATGTGACCTTAAGTGTCACAATGGGAGCTGCTGAGTGCTGAGTGCTTTAAAATTTGGCCCTAAATGTCCCGCTAAACTTTGCAGCATTCTTAAACTGTGGGTCGGGACCCCAAAGTGGGTCACAAACCCATTTTAATGGGGTCACCAGGGCTGGCATTAGACTTGCTGGGGCCCGGGACCAGAGCCAAAGCCGAAACCCCACCGCCCAGGGCCAAAGCCCAAGTCCCACCACCTGGGGTCAAAGACAAAGCCCTTCAACCTTGGGTGTCAGGGAACAGGTTACAGGCCCCCTCTCCTGGGGAAGAAGCCCTTGGGCTCCAGTTTTGGCCCCATCAGGCTTTGGAATTGTCCACCCCACTCCCAGGGCAGCGGGGCTTGGGCGGGCTCAGGCTTCATTTCCCCCCTCCTGGGGTTGTGTAGTAATTTTTTTGTCAGAACGGGGTCACGGTGCAATCAAATTTGAGAACCCCTGTGCTAAAGGTTATATGCAAGTCAATGATGGAGCTGGAGGATAGAACAGAGGAGTCTTCTTAACTCACTGTCACTTCCTCTAACCTCTAGGATGGTAAAGGAACCGAGGCAGTTGGTTGTTCATGTTCCATAAAGTAGTGACAGAGCAGATTCCACAGCACATCAGGATACATATGGAAAAGAAAAGGTCAGGGAATGTCTATATTTAAATCTTCACTCTCTGAGCTTGTTTTAGTCTATGCCGTGTAGGAAACTTCAGAAAACCCTAATGAAAGGGTAGCAGGGCAAGTTACAGAGCCCATAAAATGTTATTTCCTTTTCTATTTCTATGGCCAGTGAAGAGGCAGATTCTAGAAAGCTCTTTGTTGTTGTTGGGTTTCCTTTTTTTTTTTTTTTGGTTTTGGTTTAGTTTTTTGTTTTTTTAATAAACTTCTGTTTCTGGTTCATCCATTGTGGGATTTTTAAAAATATTTTTATATGTTTATATTTTATTCTTCTACTGGAGTGTTTTGATTATCCTTCCATACCACCCTTATATGATTTTTTCCCATTCTTCAGATGAAATGGTTGTCATTATAGTCATTGAAGATACTGCAATTTTAGCCAATGTGTTATTGTGAAGTGCAAGTTACAGCAATGAGCATGAGCTCAAACAGAATTGCACCATGGCCCAGACTTCAACATATTCTTATGTGCTTTCCTGAAGTGTTTCCCTATTCAGTACAATACTTAAGCATGTGCTTAAGTGTCCTCTTCAATAGAGATATTTTCCTAGACGTATATCTCGAAAGAGCTAAATTGTTTATTTACACAGGCAGAACTCTCACTGATTTCAGGAATACACACTTCTCAATAAGTAATATGCACATAGCTAACAAAGCAAAAGAATTCTGCACCATTTAAGCATGTACCTACCTACATAAGAGAGACTTCTGCAAATTTCAATGCTTGGGGACTTCTTGGTGCATAACAACATTGCATCAAATATTGTCTATGTATTTGCATATGGCAATTTTGTATATTCTTATATAAAACAATACTGCACCAAGTACCTATGTTTTTCCCTGTATATAATTCCACACTTTGAACCTGCATACTTAAGTATTTTATCTGTACAGATGACTATATAAGCAGTCTTAAATAGCAATTTAAATGACAATTTATGTAAATAATTTGATTCTATATAGATTCTTATACCACCCTCATCGCCACAGTGTTTGAGCACTTTCCAATAGTGCACTAAGTGGCATGACTAACATCTGTCACATGTGAGATGTTTAGTTCTAGTGTCTTTGCCAAGTTTTAATTGGGGTTATTGCATTCTGCCCACTAAATTCAACTTGCAGTTTGAATATGGTGTTTTTCACATTATGCCTTATATTGTTGTGTAATGATGCTGTGCCCCGGTAACTGGCACCTTCCACTGTCATTATAGCAGTGGGTGAAATGATTCTTGAACTAAAGCACTCTGGGATCCTTGCAAAGCAAAGGGGCTCTAGAAATGTAAATTGATACTTAAGCAAATCATTTGTTATATATTGCATGGTGCAGCATTTTCCGGCCTCATCTTTCCTCAGCATTCCCTGCTCTTCCTTGCAGTTCTTTTTATCCACAACAGCCCAGCTATTGTCTTTTTCAGATGTGGCCCATTAATTCTTCGGTACAAATTCATGCACAGTCAGCTCTCCAGTGCTAATGACCAGAGAGAAATAATGCCCATCAAGAAAGATGTCTGTTCTTTTAGCTGCTTCTTGATTTATTGACGTCTCCGTTCACATTTCTGCATGTCTACTTTTTACAGAGTGGGGAAAAAAAATTCTCCTTAGAATCCCAAGTATTTTGGCAGTTGGCCTAAGAATATAATCCATTTCTGGACTGCGTAAAAGGATGGACAGACTTCCTAATATTTCTAAGTAACTCAGTCATCAGAACCCTGAGGGCATGTCTACACAGCATTTTGGAGAGGCCTCCCAACCTGGATGGACAGAGTAGGACTAGCGGGGCCTGTGCTACTGCTCTGAAAACAGCCGTATAGTTGCATTTTGAAATTGCGGCTCGGTCTGGAGCTCGAGCTCTGAAGTCTCGGAAGGGGGATGGGCTTCAGAGCTCGAGCCCCAGCCCAAGCCCAAGCTGCATCTCAAAGCACATTCTATAAAGCTGTATTTAGAGTGCTAGTATGAGCATGAGGCTCTCTCCAAAATGCTGTATAGACTTTCCCTGAGAGTGAAAGGCAATTGGTCTCTGGGCAAATAAAACACGGCAAGAAAAGTTTAAAAGGCCTAGAACGGAGCTCGTTAAAGAGTTAAAGAGCCCATGGCACATTTCACAAGTGTTAGCGGTGGCAGCCTCGCTACCCTGGTGAGAGTCCAGTTTCCCACGCAGTTTCAAATGGATACACACTTCTTCTTCACGCCCTTTTCGAAACAGTTAGGGAGTGTTGCTTTTAAACAGATGCCATGTTCCCCCCCAGAGGTAGCTGCAGATAAGTCTGGAGGGAAAAGACTTTAGCCTGTATATGGTTTGCAAAGAACTGTAAGATCCTTTGGGTGGAACTCACTGAATGGATGTTAACTGTGTGTGTGTGTGTGTGTACATGCTTGGCTCTTGTGAGGGGAGCAAGCAAAGATGCTCCTCCCTCCATTGGGTGCCCTTCACTCCAAGTCACAGTTGAAGTCCCTGTGCTCACAAGAGGGCAGGACTGCTTTCTCGGTGCAACCCTGTGGCACACAGTGATGGGGATGTGTGTGGAAAAGCAGGGAGAAAGCAGGGCCTTGGCTCGCAGCACCTCCACTGGATCAGAGTGGGGTCTGATATATTGCAGGGGAGCTGATTGCACTGTCCTAAGGACCTAATCATGGCCCCTGCAGGGTGCAATGTGCAGCTGCAGCCAGGTGAGAAGGAGGAGGAGTGGGATGCACTTCAGGTGCACAGTGTCTCCCTGAATGACCTGGGATGCAGGAGGACTCTCAGGCTGCATCAGCCAGATGCTACCTCTGAAGCACCCTGACAACACTACACCTCTTCCCATTCCCTTTAGGGCGTGTGAGACCCCAGGGATGCAGGGAGGTATTAGTCCCTGTGCTCCTTAAGCCTTTGTGTGAAGTGGGGGATGTGCTCCTTGCAGGGCTTTCCATGCACTTGTGCAAGGACCAGACACACTCTGACCCTGAAGGAAGATGCACCCTGCGCCATCATCGTGCACACCAGGCTGCCCGGGGGAGCCCAAACCCTCCCTGACCTCCCACTGGGGTCAGATTCTGGGTGCAACGTTGGCCCATCAATTCTGTGACTAAATGATGCAAGTTTCCATCACAGCTCAACACAGAAGGTCCAAACCTGAGAAGGGAATGAGAGTTCCATACGAAATCAATCTGCAGAGCAGAGGAAGCTGTTTTTCACTCGGACAGGAAAATTAGTTTAAAGTGACCTCCTCTGGGATAGCTTTGTCTTAGGATAGTGAGTAAGTGAAAAGCTACTAGACTCTGCTGGAGGTGACCACTGACTAATGAGGGGCAAGGACCTTAGTGTCACAACTGTTGTTTTTCCTTGCAAAACCATGGGGTCAAATCCTCAGCTGGTGCAAATCTGCATTGACATAAATGGAGCTACACCAATATACACCCGCTGGCGATCTGGCTCAATATATCTTCACATGCACACCCACAGGTAGGTTGATCATTGTAGCTCTAGATTAGTGGTTCTCAAACTTTTTTACTGGTGACCCCTTTCACATAGCAAGCCTGAGTGTGACCCCCACCTCTTATGAATTAAAAACACTTTTTTATATATTTAGCACCATTATAAATGCTGGAGGCAAAGTGGGGCTTGGGGTGGAGGCTGCCAGCTCGCGACCCTCCATGTAATAACCTTGCGAGCCCTTGAGGGGTCCTGACCCTCAGTTTGAGAACCGCTGCTCTAGATCTAATTGGTCTCTTTGATCCTTGGTACAACAATCATCCAATTTCTCTGGTGAATTCTTTCCTTTTAAAGTCCAGCAACCGCAATCATTTTTTGCTTCAAATCGCCAGCACTTTGGTGTAACTATTAAAAGGCCCTCCCAGCTGGGATTTTAATGGTCTGATCACTGACTGCTTTTCTGTCTTGAAAACTATTCTTAGGTTGTAATTTTGAAGGTTATTGTGAACTTGTGATGTTTCATTTTCACTCTCTCATCATCACTCAAGGGTAGCTATGTATTTTTTTAACCATTTGATACCTTACCACAATGCTGCTGTGATGAGCGTTAAAGACATGCCTTGGATTGACAGAGGACCTGGGTCTACAGGTGTAGTCCATGGATTGATCATGGGTACCCTGGCTGTATCCTAAAAAAAACCAAATATACGTTTTTGTTGAGATCATAAAAATGGTCATTGTCTTCAGCGTGGGCGGTAAGCACCTAGCAAACTGGTAGCACTGTGTAATAATATAGTAATAATAAGTAATATTCTGGCACATGTATTTAAGGTTACCACTTGTTGCATGAGGGATCTAATCATGGTTGAGACTTTTGAAGCCAGCCAGGAGATTTAGTCACAACACTGAAACTCTCATTCAGCGCTTCTTTATACATCTCACTATCTCACTGCTCTTTTAGTCAAACCCAACTTTCTATCTTCATTTATACATGAGGAAACTGTAGGTAAAGTAACATGCAAAGTCCACAGGAAGTCAGCGATAGCTCGGCATAGAACTCAGACCTCCTGACTCCTAGAGCCCCAGTAGATCATGTCACTACCCTAGCTAAAGTTGAAATTTCATATGGGCAACCTGTCTATTGCAGGTATTGCTACATTGCTACAGTCTCTGAGCACCTCACAATCACTAATGTGTTTATTCTCACAACACCTCTATCAGGTAGAGAAGCCCTATTATCCCCATTGTATGAACAATGAACTGAAACACAGAGAAACTAAGTGATTTGCCCAAGGTCATAGAGGAAGCCTGTTGGCAGAGTAGGGAATTAAAGCCAGGTCTTCCAAGTCTCTGGCTAACACCCTAACTACTGGGACATCTGTCCAAGAGAAAAGGCAACAAATAGAGACAATTGAAACTGTCTACAAATGCCTGAGAGATAATGATAGAAAGGAGGTGAGGTCCTGTTGCCAAGAATGGCATAACCAGTAACAATTGCTTCTGTAAAGTAAAAATGAAACCTTTCTGCTAAACACCAAGAAAAAACTCTTGTCTACCATCTGTTAGGCACTGGAACAAACTACCCTGGAAGCTACTTGTAGCTACCTGAGGAATAACATGCATTGAAGCCTTCAGAGGAGAGCTGTCAGAAAATAAGTCAGCCAAACACTTGAGGGACTAGAGTAGAGGAAATCCACTCTTTGTTCAAAAGCATGGATCTAGCAGGTCTTTCTCAAACTGAATGGGTCTGCCCCTGCTCCCATTGAAATCAATAAAGTGTTGCCATTTCAGTGAGATTGGGTCCATTGGTTGAGATTTAAGGTGAGTGGCATAGGAGCTATGAGAACAGCCTTTCTGTTAGTCACTGGACTCTGGAGACACTGGGCCCAAGACTGGCCATCTATTGAAGGCTGGGTCAGAGACTAGGCCACAATGATCTGTGTAGAAAACTCAAACAGGACTGGAAAGCACCATAATGTGTCCCTCAAGAAGCTTCCATGGGGGGTAATTCCTTAGCCTGTAACTTTTGAGCCCGTTAAATATTGGAATACTGTGATGGCACCTGTACAATGCCCTCAAACGCACACACTCTTCCCCAGGGCCATGCCTATGTTCTGGTGCTGATGTTAGCAGCCAGTGCTTCTCCCAGATGAACATTTTTCTAAGTTTCTACAGCAAAGTAACTGGTTGAGAAATATTACACCCATCTTCAGTCCACTGGTGCTGAAATGTTATTTTCAGATTTTGGATTCTTCACATGCCACAGAAGTAAACGACAAGAAAGGGGAAGAATATTTGAGGGCGAAAGGTTGCTGACCCTCTGTCCATGTCACATTCATCGCCAGTTGCACTTGAGTCCCTAGTATACATTCACCTGGAAGATGATACCTTGGAAGCCAAACTTGCCATAGTATAAAATTACAGAGGTGGGGTTTTTTTTTTGGAGATACCTCTTTGTGCCCTGTTAGGATATAGATATTCAGGCCTGTCTGCAAAGGCCTAGACTTTAAGAATTTAGGTGTATACTTATCACTTAGCTAGTTATAGAGGTATAAAAGAAAGAATCAAAATCACTGTCTGCCGGTGTAAGGGCCTTTTCTCACTGTGACAGTCTAAGGCCCTGTTCTTAGGCTAAGTAAGGCCTTTGGCTAAGCAGCAGAGGCAGCCATAAGCTGGGAAGCGAATGGTCACATCCTCACATTCCAAACTAGTCCCATTGAAATAAGGCAATCTGGGGCTGTTAGAAAGGTGATCCAATCTATCACCTCCAGAGAAAGGGAAGAGCCTAAAAGATTTACAGAAAACTTAGTTTGATAGCATCCTGTCTGGCAAGAACTCACTTATCAATAGCTGGGGTGTAAAATCCTCATTTCTGTATTGTTCTATCACTGTAGTCTTTACTTCCCTATTGTTTGTCTGTATAATCTCTGTCTGGTTCTGGGATTGTTTCTGTCTGCTGTATAATTAATTTTGTTGGGTGTATGCCAATTAAGGTGGTGGGATATGATTGGTTAAATAATCATGTTACAATATGTTAGAATTGGTTAGTTAAATTTCAGTAAAATAATTGGTTAGGGTATAGCTAAGCAGAACTCAAGTTTTACTATATAGTCTGCAGTCAATCAGGAAGTAATGGGGGAATGGGAACAGGGAATGGGGGTGGGGGAATTGGAATCGTGTTTCGCTAAGGGGGGGGAAATGGGAAAATGGACACAGGCAAGGCTCTGTGGCGTCAGAACTGGGAAGGGGGACACTGAGGAAGGAAACTGAAATCATGCTTGCTGGAAGTTCACCCCAATAAACATCAAATTGTTTGCACCTTCGGACTTTGGGTATTGTTGCTCTCTGTTCATGCGAGAAGGACCAGGGAAGTAAGAGGGTGAAGAAATAAGCCCTCTAACATGCCCAATATCCCATGTAAAGAGAAAAATATTCAGCCTGAACCTTGATTTCTTCCCACTGTTTTCTGGGTTAATGTTAGTTACATGAAAAATAAACTGGAGAGCTATTTACCTGCTGAATCCTCAGTTCATTCTAATCTATCTGTAACCTGATTAAATGACTGTGTGGGGTAAAAATATAGAGGCAGCTGGTAAGGTCTCTTCTGCAGGGGATGTCGCTTATGACAAGGATGCAAAATAAGTTAACAGGAGCAGAAAAGGAAATGAAAAGAATCCTACTTAGGATTCAAACCAGTCTAATACCCTGGATTTGAAGCCCAGCCTTTCCAAAGGCATATTCTCTCTTTCACCCAAGCAGCCAACTTACTGTTCTTCCCTTGGGCACCTGTGAGCAGGGGAGAAAGCTGATGAACTAATGTTAACCCACTGTTGATGGGGGGCCAGATAGTGCCATTACCTTCTGCTATGCAGTGATCAGGGCTTTGCATTTCCCTTGCTACAGCAGATAATGTTACCAATACCTGCAGCAGAGCACAGAGTTGGATCCCTTGATCCAAAGTGTCTCAGACTTTGGGAGAGTTTAGATCAAGGTATATGGTTCTGCTCACTATTCAGCAGCTGTGCAACATGCCTCCAGATCTTGGTACAAACATTCCCAAAGTCTGTGGTTGTTAATAATATAATATATGGAGATATACCTATCTCCTAGAACTGGAAGGGACCCTGAAAGGTTATTGAGTCCAGCCCCCTGCCTTCACTAGCAGGACCAAGTACTAATTTTGTCCTAGATCCTTAAGTGGTCCCCTCAAGGATTGAACTCACAACCCTGGGTTTAGCAGGCCAATACTCAAACCACTGAGCTATCCCTCTCCATCCTAGGCTGGGCCACAGCCATCTCTACAGCAATAAGGAGTTTCATTCTGAGAAGGAGTTCCCAGAGCACCCGTTCTTCTTGGCAGACAAATTCCTCTCCCCAAATCTAGTTTCTGGGACTGGCTTCATTGAGAGCAGACTGCTCCAGGACAAGGCTCTGTTGCAGTCTGCGTTGCATGGAAAAGCTCCCAGGGGGCAGACTATTCAGAGAAGCAGCCAGCTTGCTGGAGGTAATCTGGGTTTGGACTTTCACGCAGATTGCTTGAATCTAAATGTTGATGTGTGAGTTTGATTCAGCATACTTCCAGGGCCGGCGCAACCCATTAGGCGACCTAGGCGATCGCCTAGGGCGCAAACATTTGAGGGGCGCCGGCGCTCCTGCCGGCCATCCAAATTTGGGGGCGGGACCTTCCGCCGCCGCTGTTGGGGGCGGCATTTCGGGGGCGGGACCTTCCGCCGCCTAGGGCGCCGGAAATGCTGGCGCCGCTACTGCATACTTCACTTCATCAAGGGCCTAGCCCCCACTGACATGACTAGGCCCCAGAGAACTCTTTTGATTCAACAGATGCTGATAAAAACATACCACAGTAATCTTCAGCCTCAGTCACAACAGTCAACAACAGTGATACTTCTGTGTCTGAGGCTACTGCTCTCTGTTTTAGGTCCTTCTTTGGCCCCTATGCCTACAGCTACTCACCATCTTTAATGTAATTTTAATCACAGCATTCCTGTGGGAACTGAGGCCCAGATCCTCAAAGGTATATAGACTCCTAATTTCCACAGAAATCAATGTAAGTTGGGAGCCTAAATACCTTTGTGGATCCAGGCCTAGCTGACTTGCCTAGGGTTATACAGGAAATCTGTAACAGAGCAGGGAATGGTTTCCTAAGTCATAGGCTAGCCCCCTAACCACTGGATTGTTTTCCTCTCTATTACTATGGAACACTATATATATATAGTTACATGAAAAATAAAGTATATTAGGGCTGGATTAATGTTGACAATGAAAATTTCTCATATATATATGATGAAAATTGCCCGTGTGTGTATATATATATATCTATATATACACACACGGGGAATTTTCATCACCACCATTCACCCAGCCCTAATGTAAGCATCTTGGGACTGATTCTCATCATGCCATTCCTTCTTTGGTGGCAGAGATCAGAGGAGGTAGGGAGCCAAAGATAGCTTTAAGCCAGTATTGTTTATTTCCTCTTTTTGGGCAGTCCAGGGTCCTGCTCAGCCCCAGTATAAGTTACAGCAGCCTCAAGGTTGCTCTAACTTATTCTGTTCCCCATGCGCCTCCCCCATGGAATCTGGAAAGCAAAGAATAGCTGCTGTGCAGTGCACTCTAGTCATACCTGTCTATATACTCTTTACACTGGGGGCTGGCAGTGTGGAGCCAGCGTTAAACCCCATATCAGCTCCACAACTGTCATGGAGATACACAAGTATTCCCAGTAGGCTGTGTTTGCTCACTTTAAGGCCCCTTTATGCTGCCAGAGGGGCATAAAGGTGCCTGCGTGTAACTGAGAATCAGGCCCACTATTTTCTACCCAGCAAACCATCTGAATTACATCAATGAGAGAACAGGTAATTATTTAGCAAATAGATAATTAGGTCCAAGGAGAACACATTACACCATATTAATGAGGAAGCAGGTAATGCAGATTTAACCATTTTAATTGACATAGAAAGCTGCTCTGTGAACATTTCACAAAATAATATTTGTTTGTGCACTTTCAAGTTTGTGAAGTGGGGTCTCTTAATTATAGGCTGAGCACAAGCCGTCTGCGCATTCCTGTTAAGTTAAAATCAGATATAATGAGCCTTCAAAAAAATCAGCGCTCAGGAACATGATTGTATATTTATACATTTTTACTTGTTTGCACTTCACTGTTATATTTAGGCACTGTGTGGTGGGCCTTTTCAATATGATTTTGGCTTTCTCTCATACTGCTTGCGGAGATGTTTTGGATATACCGGTGTACGAAGAAAGAGGTTATTTACATTTTAGTTCTATTCAGGCAAATTCAAGTTAGAAAAAAGGCAGACGTTTTTAACAGGGCGGGTGTTTACCCCCAGAACAAACTACCAGGGGCAGAGGTGGCGTCTGCATCTCTTGATGTTTTCAAATCAAGACCGCAAGCCTTTCTAAAAGATCTGCTCCCGTTCAAACAAGAATTATTTCAGCGACGTTCTATGGCCTGTGCTATGCAGGAGGTCAGGCTAGATGATCACAGTGGTCCCTTCTGGCCTTACAATCCATGAATCTATGAACTATCAGCTTGAGGGGAGGGATAGCTCAGTGGTTTGAGCATTGGCCTGCTAAACCCAGGGTTATGAGTTCAATCCTTGAGGGGGCCACTTAGGGATCTGGGGCAAAAAATCTGTCTGGGGATTAGTCCTGCTTTGAGCAGGGGGTTGGACTAGATGACCTCCTGAGGTCCCTTCCAGCCCTGAGATTCTATGAACCTTCTATGAGTCAAACACAAATGATTGAGTAATTGCGTGAAACTCTTTGGCCTGTGTTAGGCAGGAGGTCAGACTGTATGATCTAATAGTCCTTTCTGCTCTTAACATCTATGAATCCTTGGCTTTTGAGGCAGAGTCTTTAGTAAGTCCACACAGCTCGATTTTTCAAGTGCTCAGCACCCATAATTGGGGCCAGGTTTTAAAAGATCTGCTCTCCCAACGCACTGAGCTTTTTTTTTTTTGTTTAAATCGGGGCACTTACTTTTTATGTCAAATGGAGAGCAAAGTTCTTCTGAAAATCTGGCTCCAATTATGGACACTAAATTCTTTTGAAGGTCTACCATCCAAGGACTTCTGATGATACAAAATAAGTCAATATAGAAACTGAAACAAGGCTGCATACCCAGGGACCACAAAATAGGAGGCCCATTACATATTTAGGATAGGAACGAGGAAGATGCTGAGATACTACAATGATGAGCAGCCTAAAAAAGAGGAGCCTAAAAAGAATAGATGGTCTGTGCCATGCAGAATGAAATATCTGTTTGTAGCACAAAGGAAGTGAGCCTAATGCAAAACCTCACTCTATGCAGAGAACAAGAGAACCAGGAGAGGAAGAGAACATCTTGGATATAATATTACTGAAGTGTGAGGAAGAACAGAGCACCAGTCTGAAGTAGTTAGAGAATTATCTTGCATTTCCTTCACTAGCCTTGTTATGGATCATTATTTGGTAAGCTGATGAAGACGAAATACCCAGCAGGTAGCCCTAAACTATCAAGGCAGCACTGCATGATGGTGACAAATCATCTGGACAACACTAAGGAAACCAAATTATGTTCATTCATTGTCTATGCCAATGAGCCCTCTGGGGAAGTGTGCATAGGGATGGAGAAAATTGGCTGGGACCTGAGGAGTAGGCCGGGAAGGACGAAGATTGGGTGAAGACATTTCTATATTTTGTCCTTGCTCAAGCAAATAGCATCTCAGAAGAGGGGCGGGGAGTCAAAAATTGATAGGATTAATAGTTGCAAAGGTGATATTGGAGAGAGAGAAAAGGCAAAAAGATTGAAATATTGAAGCAGAAGGACAGAGAAAATGAAGAAAACATAAGTGAAAAAACAGGGGAGAGATCAATGAAAGAAGAAAGACTGGTAAATACAGGCTATGGAGAGAAAGTGGAGAAAAATGCCCGAAAAGAAAAATGTAAATGTACAGTAAGAGAGGGAGGGAGGTGTGAGAGAGGGTTGGAGAGAGACATGCATGTAGGTACAACCATGAATTGATAACTGCATGACACCAGCTGTGAGGTTGCTGAGACCTACAGACATGAGCAGGGGGACGGACATCATGGTGCAAGAGGGAGAAGGAGACATTCCTCCTGCTCCCGTCCCAGAGAAAGAGTTGGAGAATACAATAAGATGTGGTGAGTGACTGAGAGTCAGCTATACAGCCGGGCTTAGTAAACATGTTTATATCATTTGACATTAATAACAGAAAACTGCCTATAAAAGTGATAAAGAAAATATGTGTTATCCTGTAGCATGCCAGCTTTATGCTATCTAGTGTCCCCGCTGGTGTATTTTTATCTAATTCCAGGGCTGGTCACAGTGAGTTCTGCTTCATATTTCTAATATACATTACACCACCGGGAAATAAAGCAGACACCGGTTAAATTCATTGCTGCAGATGGCACAAGTTTCAGTGCCATGCTTTATAGTACTATAAAACCAAGAAGAACTAGCTATTGTACATACGAAAAACAATACAAAACAAACAACCCTCAAACCTCTAGGGCATAGGATGGTTCAGGGGGTTGGTTACAGATGGTGAAGTCTTTTAACCTCTAGGTTAGCTAGTTTCAAATACAGCCTTGATGTGTAATGACCAAAAGCCATTACCCTCTGAAAGCCAGTTGGTGGCCTCTGTGTATTAAATTGGTGGCCTCAACCCAGATTCTAGTGGATAAGCATCACCATTGCAAGAAGAACCATTGTCATAACTAAGCTGTCATGTGAACATGCCACCCGAATGCTTCAGGAGTGAAAGCCCTGGAGACTTATGAATGGTTTGGTAATTGAGATGAGGCCAACACATAGCAGCATGCAGACATCTCATAGCTCCAGATACTTTAAAGACTCCCACCACTAATGAAGTTGGAATAATGGAATACATGTACAGTAGCTATTTGTTCCCCAGGTCAGAAATCGTAGCAGTGTTGTTTGTTCGAATGTGCAATAGTTTCCCAAGGAAAGCGATAGAAGCTCTACAGCTTACCATTTACAATAGGGCTGGAAGGTCCACTCTGGGGGTGCAGTCTGACATTAGCATGGGCTAAAAGACCCAATGGGTCCTTTCCAGCTTTAATTTATGTGATTTGCACAGACAGAATGTGACGATCTGCATCTCTTTAAATGGGTGAATAAGCTGAAATGTAACACACTCGAGACATCTTATTGTTATTTATACAGTGCCATAGGAAGATCACTTACATTCTTGACATTCTTGCCTTGAAGAGCTTTTATTGTTAATAAGCCATAGCATTGGCAGAGATCCGTACAGTGCTGTAGGTAGGTAGGGGATGGATTAAAAGCTCAAGCCCAGGGAAGGGGTAGAAGTTGCTTTTGGTGTGTTTTGTTTCCCTTTTGAGTCTGGTTGAGAGACTCCTGGGAGAAGCCCTGGGGCCACTGTTCTGACCGAGGTGTGGAATGGAAAAAGAGACCTGGAGGGGTGGGAAGATGGCAGATCGATGCCTAGTGTTGTGTGAGACACTGTCTCTGTGAGATGTTCATACTCTGGCAGGGTAACGTGACCTGGCAGGAGGGCTGAGCCATGAGAAGACCACCAGAGCAAGTGTTGGCAGGAGGCACTAAGTGATGAGTGAGCTGGTATGCCAGGCCCAGCCATGAGGGGGCTTGCCTGTGGTGAGTGCACTCTTCTACAGACAAGATTTACACACCTCTGAAAATCAGGCCCTTTAGTTCTGTATCTTAGTTTGTCCATCTGCAAAACATACATACAATTTACTGCCCTTGGACGTTTTAAGTATTAACTTGTGTTTACAAAGTTCTTTGACACCCTCTGGGTGAAAGGTATTCAGCAGGTGCCTCACTTTCTTTATTAGCTCTTATTGTGATTAGCAAATGAGAGAATTACAGCAGCAAATTCTAGTTCCTTCTTTCAGCAGTTGAGACAGACAAAAAAGACAAAGAAAAGATCTCTATTTTCTTTCCTGGGCAGCAGAGAGAAAGTGTGAGGCACATCTACAATAATTTTCAATTTGAGGAAGGTGGTGACCTGAATCTGGCTAATATAATGAGAAAATTTGATTCATACTGAATCTCGAAAAGGAACATGACCTACAAATTTAAACAAAAGGAAAAATAAAAAGCCGTGTGTGTCTTCAGAAGCCGAGGGATTCCACTGACCAGCGTGTGGCCAAGAGTTAAAAACCTTTCAGGGAGACATGAGAATATGGACATTTAAAAGAATCAATAGCAGGCAGAGTGATATGCTGAATTGCAGACAGACTCTTCTGACAAGAGGAACTGATGGTAGTTGCAGATGAGGTAGGTAGATGGAATGACTGGAGAACATCCTAAAAGAATTCTGTAGATATGAGGTCACAGGTAGGGACATTAGCTCATTTCTCACTACACCCTTCGTAATTTTCCACCAATGCAGTCATGTCCACTCTAGCTTTTCTCCTTTCCCAGCTAACGCTGCTGTTGTATGTGGGATATATAATTAGTGCTAAGCACTAATTTCATATAGCACTCCCAGGAATCCTTCCATGCCAGGACTTGACACAAGGACGTTCAGATCCCAAATCTACAGTGCTACTACTTAAGCGAGAGAATAATCATCATATGGTAGCAGTTAGCAACAGCCTTGTGATCACCAGCTTCTAGCAGCAAAAACTGCAATCCCTTACTACCACTAACCCCACTTTCTACACCTTCAGGCTGACATTTCCAAACCTAACCAAAAGCTTTAGCCACACTGCTCCCAATGATTTTAGTGGGAGTTGTGCAGCTGAAAGCTATAATAAGCGCTGGGGAAAAAACCCACCCCCAGGGTTGCCACCTCTCAGGTACAAAAAGCCAGGACATCTGGGATGGTCCTGAGCCCAGGAAGCTGGACAGCTAGCAGTGTGCACTCTTACAGATTTCCCAGGAAAGCTACTACAAGGGATTATAGGCCTCAAACCCCACAATTAGTGCTCACCTGAGCCACTGGAGAAAGGGACTAGTGAAGCGCTAGCTCACAAGGAGCCCCACCCGTGGAGCTCCTTGTTGGGGGAGATCTCCAGCCCCACCGATTGTCTGGGACGTGTTACCTAAGCCAGAAAGAGGCCCAGGAAGTTGTCTGAGTAACTAGGTGAATCCCTGGCTGGCTGCTACTATGGACCCTGCCTACTTAACTGACTCTTGATTCCTGCCTCCCAGACTGTTCCTGCCCTCCTCATCCCAGACTGCCATCTGCTCCTGGTCCCTGCTTCTACCCCCTACCCTCATGCTGACTCCGGCTTTGACCTTTGACTTGGCACCTGACTCTGACCCCAGCTCTGGGTCCAGCCTCCTGACTCTAACCAGGAGACCTGACCACCCACACCTCCTGTCCCTACAGCTACCTCAAAAAAGGGAACCTCTTGTGAAAAACCCGGACAGTTGGCAACCCTGGTCAGCAGAGGGCAATGCCACTACAACTTGACAAACTCACGGAATGTAATGATGAAATGAATGTCTGACCTAGCACCTCTTCCCAGCGATGCCGCATGTATCACAGCATATGTGTGTAGATATAAGAGCTTGGATTAAAGCCCAGAATCAGGAAACCCTGTCCCAAACCACAGAGAGATGAAAGAACATAGGTGCCTTTCATTCAGATGAGGAAGAGGCTGTTAATCTTTCTGCTTAAAGAAAGGTAAAAGCCTTTCTGTAAATATTCTTTGAAGCTTATCTGAAAAAAAAAAAAGCTGGAGAATGTTTGAACTGATTTGAAAAACAGAGACAGAAGAGGCATTGCAGAGAGTCCTTGTAGTTGCATTTGTCCTTTCTGTGTGATCCAATCTTGTTCAGAATGTTACTCATCTGACCTGCAAACCTCTGTGAAAAAAATAATATAAATAGTAAGAAACACACAGCAGTGAGGGGGGAGGAAAAGTCAAATGCTTTTCAGAAGTCTCTCTTTAGGAAATCAAGCGGTACTTTCAAGTGGTGCTTTACATTCTACTTCACATCATCGGTCTGGGTGGCAAGTGGGAGAGCTCGGAATAAAAGCTTTCTCCAAATTGTTAAAATGCTTTGATTGTTTGTTTAAAAGCCAAACTGGATTTCTAAGAGCTATTTTGTCTTGCACTGTAGACACTCCTCTACATTCAGTGTTTTACAATAGAAGAGAAATACAGTCATCAGTGCTACATAGAGAGTCACCTGGCAAGAATACCATCGTTTCAATGTGACAATCAATGCAAAGAAAGGGGGCATGACAAGTTATGGAGTGAGAGGTGTTGCAAGCTTGGGAAAGGGAAGAACCACACTCACTACATGTCAAAGGAGGGGTTTTAGAAATGAGAAACCATTGTTGCTATCATCAATGGTGCTAGAAATGTCTGGCACTGTAGAAGCTTAGTTCAATGGCATCATGCAATTCAATAAAACTTTGTTGATCTGACAAGTTCTACAAGGGTTGCCAGAATATAAAAGAGATGAAACCAAATGGGTATTTGTCAGAGATCGATACAGTCTCCTCAGGTCAGGCCTCCAGGGTGAACCTCTACCCTCAGTAGCGTCAATGACAAAACTCCCATTGACTTCAGTGGAGCCAGGATTTCACCCCTGGAGTTTGGGGCTTTATCCCAGATCCTTTGTTGTTTAAATTTGAGTAAATTGCAAGAAAATATAAGTACCTGTATTTGAAGAAAAGATGAAATGTTAACTTTGGGGCTGGTCAGTAAGAACCAGTAATCCTCTAATTATGGAGGTATTGATATTGATGCCATGGTGGCACTGTGGATCTGTACATAACGTAGAGCAAAAATTCCTCTGTTTCACACCTCTGTGATTTAATTTCATCTCTTCACTTAGCACAATAACACAATTATATACATACATCTTGGGTGAGGCTCTGTGCCTCAGTTTCCCCATCTATAAAATGGTGATAATGATACTGACATCCTTTGTAAAGTGCTTTGAGACCTACTGATGAGAACCACTTATAAAAGCTATGTATTATTATTGAGGGCGGAGGGTCATGGCTAGATGGAAGAAGGGTCCTTGATAGGTCCCTGTACCGAAAAGGGTAGTAAGAGGTTAAGAATCGCTAACCTAGATGCTATCCTGATCAGGGACAGGGGTTAATTTGGAAACAGTGTTGGAGAAAAGAGTTGACCTTATTCCTAATAAATGTCCTTATTGCACCATCAGCCGTCCCTTTCCTCTGTCCATGGCACCAGCTTCACGTACCCATTTATCCTGTTTTCACACAAGAGTCTTCCATGCCACCCCTTAAGATCGGAATGCCCTCCTCAAAGTAATCTATGGTGCCACTGCGGTCTCCTCTTTAAAACCCCTCCTCACACACACTTTTCCTGCAATGACTCTAGCACACTGCCAGGGGATGAGGTTGGTGGTCAGCCAGGACATGTGCTACTAATATTTTTATATTTTTTTTTTTAAATCAGCATCTACAGATTGTGCACCTGGCTAGACTGTGCAAAACATGTTCATATCACAGTTACTGTTGTCTCTCCCACACCTATATCTTTTTGTTACAACCAATTGTTTTGTGTGGTCTTTAAACTTAGGCCCCTATTGATGCAAACAATTGTGTTTGAGCTTGTTTGATAGCTCATGTGCGAAGTGAAGCACATGCACATTTGGGGCCTTAGATGGTAAGGTCTTAGGGAGAAGGACTGTCTCTTACTATGTGTTTGTTCAGCACATTGCACAATGGGGCCCCAATCTGTTGGGACCTCTCGGCACTATTTTAATACAAATAATTAGGGATGGGGGGAAATGCAATGCTACTCTTTCAAGTTCCACCCACAGAATAAGCCTCACCCACTTGAGATGGCAAACTGAGATGACTCAGCGCCTTGTGTAGATGTTAAAAATATGATTGTGCATGGTCTTTCGGTTAAGCTTCCCCTTATTTGGGTTCAAATTCACCAGTGGGATCTTCTAGGCTACTTGGTAGGATGCAAATGCCTTTTGGGGGCTCCTTAAACTCAGCTCCTACATTGAAGAGGAAAACACAAATGGTAATTTCTCACAAGCCTACCAAAAGGAGCTGTCACTCAGAGTAGATTGCGCAGATCTTGATAATATGATTGTCCTTCTCTTTTCTAATGTAATGGCTGTTATTTTGACTAACCCAGTAGGAACTGAACCAGGGACCTCAAGAGCTAAAAACACAACACGTTAGCCCTTGAGATAAACCTTGCTACATGGGGCTGTAACACACTTACAATCTCTGTGAACTGGGCACAGAGGGGACCTGTAACACACTCACTAGTTGTTTACACTTACATGCCGTGAGATAGTTAACAATATTGATTTAACAGTATTATCAAAGTCAACAAAAATTCCATCTTCCATTTTTGGTCCTAGGAGATCCAAAAGTCAGCTTGGTTAGTGAGTAAACTGGCATCCAAGTGAGTTTGGAAAATGTTTGCTTCCATGTTTGCTCCCATCTAGAACAATTTCCGAGTATGCTTCCTTAAACTGAAATAAAACTGAAATTGGAGTTTTCCATGTAAAAGTGCAACCAACCATTTGTGTAATGACACTGAAGAGATATTGACCTGCTTCCTGGACTCTTTTGTTGCTTTATAGTACTTTGAAAGGTTTAAAGGGAAATTGATGGCGACAGACATTTTTTTAAATGTCACGTCGCTCTAAAAATGGATTTTCATCCTTTAATAGACTCACTCTGATATCTTAAATGTTACAGAGCTGCTCAATGACAGTATTTAATTTTCTATTCAGAATTTTCTAAACCCTAAGTGTGTAGATGTCCTCCAGAAAGATAATGTTCTGACAATGCATTTCACAAATAAATTATCTAGAATTAAATGGGAAGCAAGTGGTTGGAGTACATTGTTCATAACTGAAACAACCTTTCACAAGAATTGTTTTTTTAAAGAAAAAATTACCATGATTCTGCTGCCAGCTTTCTGAATAATGCTAAAAACCAAACTCCTATACTGATAAATATTCCATTAGGACCCAATCATAGTCTTATTGACATAAATAGCAAAGCTCCAATTAACTTAAGTGAGACAAAAATGAAAGAACTAACATAATGAATTACTATTGCATAGATTCCAACAGTAGAAATGGACATTCTCTCTTTAAAAAAAAAATTCTATGATTGTGTGTGCACTTTAGAGGTGGTGAAAGTTTTGGCGTTTCCCACCGAAACAAGAAAACTTAGAAGACATTCATTCAGGTTGAACAAAACATTTCAAATGTTGATTCAAAACAAAATGGTTTGTTTCAATGTTTCCGAAATTTGGGTGACCTGTTTGAGAATCTCTGCGGTAACTCTGCCTTTCTTGGGTTCCAGAGTTGTTTGTGTTTTGATTTAACCCTAACATTCTTGAAAAGTAATATGCACCGAAGCCACCCATAAGATTCTTGTTTCACCTTCACAAAGGGGCATTTTTCTAGTGCAATACATGCACATTGTGCTTTACGAAACACTGACTAAAGTATGATCCTGGTCCTGAAGAACCTGTAAGTAGAGCTGAGTGAAAATCAGAATTTCCATCCAGTAGGAAATTCTGATATTTCAACACTGAAACAATGAAAACTTTGGAAACATTTTGATTTGGAAATGTTGAAACAAAACATTTCATTGTTATTGATCAAATTCTGATGTTTTGACATGCCTGAATTGAAACATTTTTTTTTTCAATATGTTAAATCTAATTGAAACATTTTGACTCAGTTTGACATTAATTGCATCTGCCTTGGATGCCATGGTTACTTTTGGGAGTGGAGTTAGTGTGCTTCATATGTGCCTAGTCTTCGCAAAGGCTGGACTACATCTCTCAAAATGCACTGCAGCCATGTGATTCCCATGATTCACCACATGGCTTAGGAAGAGGGGAGTCCATGGTTCATCATGGGAGATGTAGTCTGGAGAGGGAACCTGGCCCATAGGAAAGAATGGGGGCATGAGGCACCTGAACTACTTCTGCCATAAGGCGCTGAAGCACCATAGGCAGATTAAGTTTAATGTCCAACTGACTCAAACCTAAATGTTTCGTTTCATTTTGACAAACTGAAATATTTTGATTTGGCTTGAACCAACTGGAAACAACATATCTGATTGTGAATTTCCCAATGCAAAGTTGATTTAAAAAATCAGTAAAATCTATTTTTTCCAAGGAAAAAAAATAAATTTTGCAGAAACTGCATTTTCTGTCAAAAAATCATTTTGATGGAAAATTCCTGACTATCTCTACTTGAAGTGTCACTCAAACAGATAGGGCAACCAGTCCAATGGTGGTTGGGGGGGAGGAGAGGGAATGTAGATGGTTTTTTTGATGAATCAGGCAGAATAACTTGTTCCAGTATCTTCTTTGGAATGTTTGCTGAGCTTAATATAATTACCCAATAGGATCTCAGCAGGAACTAATGTTTGACCTTTATTCCTAACATGAATGAACTGAGTTAGAATAACGTTTCCCTGCAGTTACGTTTGCTGCAATAACCAACATAATTTTTCATGGGTTGTTTTTGTTGTTGTTTTTTTTAGGAAGTAAAACCAAAGCCTGGGGCTCTGGATTCTTTCTTATCTCTTGTGCTATCACTTCTTGGTACTTTCTTGTTATTAATGACACAGGCCTTTCTTTTGCTCACACATTTTTAATATCAAAGGATGAAGAGGGGATAAGCCGTTTAAACTGAACGAGATTAAATGACATGAAACCTGAACAATCATAATTAGATTTAACATGAATGCAAGTACTTATCCTAATTGTTCACTTTTCAAAGCCGGTATAAAAAAGCAGCACCATGACTCTGTGGGATTCTCACTTATGTGCTGTCCTGGTGGCTTTCTATGTCAGATTTTCCAGCTGTGCAAATGTATTTAGCAGTTAACAAACACAAGATAGATGGAAGAGGAAAAACTCTTTACGTTTAGTATTCAATTACATTTGAGCCTGAAGAATTTCTGTCAACTGAGCCTTACAGAGTCTTACCGGTTTAACCCTACGGTAGGCAAATGAACTCACGCAGGTGATTTCTATAGCACAATTTGAAGTTGAAAACAGTTGTACCTGTGGGTATGTCTACAGTGCAATAACAGCCCTATGGCACTGAGTCTCAGAGCCAGGTCAACTGTCTTGGACTCATGGGGCTAAAAATAGCAGTGCAAGTGTTCAGGCTCAGACAGGAACCCGCTTTCTAAGACCCTTAAGTTTCAGAGCCTGGGCTCCAGCCTGAGCTTAGATGCCAATACTATATTTTTAGCCCCAGAGCCTGAGCCCTGTGAGCCCAAGTCAGTTGACTCAGGCTCTGAGACTTGGTGCCACATGGTCTTTATTGCAGTGTAGACATGCCCTGCAAAACAGCAGTATTTATGTGATGCTGGGTATTAGGGTCTTTTCTTCCAGCAGTTTATGTTAATTACAGAAGAGTCTCAACAGGTGGCTTTGGCTGAATGCAGGTGTCCAAAATTGTCTTCACCTATGTAATCCCCTCCATCCCCTTTATACTTCATCCTCATGGTCCCATGCTGTATACTGTCATACCTGGACAGCTAGCTTCAGTGAGGTGTCCAGAACTGAGTACTGCCCTCCACACACTCATTTGGAAAGTGATAGCAAAACAAGCATGGCCTTATGAACAAGCAAACATCCTGCTAACCTTTTCAGTGCTGTTACACATTGGCCCAAGAATTTTGAATGCTGAGCCTCTCAGTAAACCCAGGTCCTTCTTCTCTGCAATTTAATTAATTCAATCAATTTCAATATACAGTACCTCTCTTGCGGTATTATTTATTTCCTAATATACCTCTTTGGCCCAAACTCATCCCTGGGGTAACTGCATTCACATCATGGCCCATTACATTTCATATTCTATTTTGGAGCCAATTCATCTAATATGTCAGGATTATCCTGTGAAAGAACCACATCCCTCAGTGTCTTAATTATCCTGCCTGTTTTAATGTTCTCTGCATTTTCAAAGAACTTACATGTTATAGTCTTTACTAAATACTTAATAAAACCATGAAAGGGTCTCAGGGTCCATATTGAGCCACCCTTAACTTTGACCCTCTATTTTCTACTTACCAGACAGCTGTTTGTCCATATTAATTATTATTTAACTCCTATATAGAATGAACACACAATCTACCATATGGAGAATGTGATGTGAGAATGGCAGGTTTTGGCAATCACAGCATCAGAGTAGCATTCACTAGCAGAGCTGGTTGAAAAAGGTAAGTATATTTCAGGAATACTTGTGAAAGAAATGGATTTTTTGAACTTTATTTAAAAAAATAATTAAAAAATGGAAAATGGTAAATTTACAGCAAACTTTTTGAAAATTTGCAAAATATTTTGATAATTTAATTTCATTTTAGTGAGAAACTCATTTCCCTTCTCCCCCACCCTCTCTCACTACTTTAATTTTGTTATGTCTGGGGGGAACGGAGGGGAGTGAAATAGACGACAGTTTCCCACCAAAACAAATTGAAAAATTTCAAAACAAATCTAAAAATGTCAACATTTTTTAAATTGGAAGTTTTCACTGAAATTTAAAAAAAAATTGACCATTTTAATTTTCATTTTGGTTGAAAAGGAATTTTCAGTGTGGAAAACATTTGGCCATTTTTTGCCATTGCTCTACTGATCCTACTGTGTACTTCATGACATGAAGCTTCACATTCACATTAGAGGTGGGCCTTTTTTCTCCTTCTCACCAGTATCTGCATTAATTAGATTAATCAGGAAGGAGGCATGAGCAGGGGTGAGGTGCATAAAATCTCGGAGCTGGAACAGCTGTTGGGTGCTACTGCTGACCCACCTACTGGACGGAAGGCTGCAAACACCAGAAATTCCCGCTTCTCATGCTGCCCCACCTGAGATCACTTGACCTAGTGAATCCTCCCCTCAGCATCCATGGAAGAGTGGGGTGTTAGAGAGCAGTGGGGCCCTTTCCTTACCCCCTGATGTTAAGATCAGTGTGCTGGGGATTTTCCATGGCAGCTAGAGGATTTCTGGGAATTTGGGGGAGAGTCTAAGGGTATGCAGGGTGCACCACTACCAATGGCACTAGCTAGTGCTCTTAGGCAAGGGATCGGCAACCTTTGGCACGCGGCCCACGCCGCTTCCCACAGCCCCCATTGGCCTGGAACGGCGAACCGCAGCCAGTGGGAGCTACGATCGGCTGAACCTGCGGACGCTGCAGGTAAACAAACTGTCCTGGCCCGCCAGCGGCTTTCCCTGATGGGCCGCGTGCCAAAGATTTCTGATCCCTGCCTTAGGCTATGTTGTCTCTTACAGCAGCATGTAAACTATAGGCACTACACAGGTAGCTACATGCCTCAGTGAAAGGCTCTTCCAGGGGAGATGAAGCCAGGAGGCAGTGCGAAAAGGCTCCAGTAGATCTCTGCTGCCAGCGCCTTTCCCCTCTGCCTCAGCCTTTCTCCATTTCCAGAGCCTTTCACTGCGGTGGGGAAAGGCTCCAGCGGTGGGGTGGCAAGGGGACACTATGCTGCTAAAAATAGCAGGTTAGATGTGGAAAGCACTGCTTGGGTGTGTAGAGAGCCCATGTAGGGTACATACCTGGGGGTTCAGGTGCATGGGGCACTCCACTCTAATGACCTAAGCTATGCCTCACCATCTACACTACTATTTATGCCCAGGCTAGCTGGGTGTGCAGTGTCGGTACACTACACGTTACCAGAAGTGTAGATGTACCCTTAGTTGCCTGCTTTTACTAGCACCTATCACTATATTGGTGGGCAGTTTCTGGGAGTTTACCATTTTTAGGTGGTTCAAAGCTCTGTTTTTAAGCTTTGGGAAATTCCGCATTGATATCTGCAAAAGATGTTTGACACTAAATTCTAATATACGCTGAACTGGACACACAGACATAGGTGTAGGAAGAGTAGTACGAAGAGCGCCTGAGACCTAAGCCCTTGTATTAGAGGCCTGGAATGAGGCCAGAGGCCTGGGCTAAAGTAGTAGTCAAAGCTTTACTGATATAAAGCAAAGACAAGCTGTGAGCAAGAGGCAGGACCTACTTACAGAATCTGGCAAGAGCAGGTGGTGACCCCAACGTGAGGACGGGCTCGCTTACTTACCAGATCAGCAGTCATGGGTCACCAGTGTGGTTAGATGTTCGGCTGCCTATGTGTGTTTTCTCTGTGTTCTCCCTGTGTGCTGTCCCAGCTCTGTGCAGACAACTGGCACAGCAGACCTTGAGCAAACCGCCCAGTGACCACAAGATCCGTTAAGGTACGAAGGCGCCAGGCCAGGTTTATTGTCGATAAAGCATGGTAATAGCACCTGGCAGACTCTATGAGGATACTAATACATCTATGCCCGTGACAATGGATGAGGCTCAGTGAATGGTGGGACTTTCCATTTCCCACTTGGCTGGACAAAGATACTCCCTCTCAGATACATCTTTATATGCCAATACAAACAAGTTATGTACTACCCCTCTGACATAGTTAGTTACTGCCCCTTGACATGGCTAGTTATCACCCATCACCTTGTACACGTTGGTTCGATCAAAACCTATCTGTTACGTACTGTTATCCTGATCTGATCTTTTAGGAGGGGTCAGTGTGTTCCTGTTATCATTGGGGAATGTTTTTGTACCATCCTTGATATCGGGATGTGTTTGCATGAGTACTCTGCTTAGCACTTAGAAATGTGTATTTCTGCAATATCAGCCCTGTTCTTGCCAGATTCTGTGAGCAGGCCCTGCCTCTTGCTCACAGCTTGTCTTTGCTTTATATCAGTAAAGCTTTGACTACAACTTTAGCCCAGGCCTCAGGCCTAATACCAGGCCTCTGATACAAGGGCTTATCTCTCAGGCTCTTTTCCTACTATATCCACATTTGAAAATGTGGGTCTTTGGGCCAGATCCTCAGCTACACTGACGTGCAACAACTGAAGCTCTGACTCCTTGACACCTACTGAACAAATTTTAATATAAAGGAAGGCTTTTCCTCCTCATCTCTCTGTACAGCCCAGCACACTCAATGGGGGACTGAATGGAGCAGGACCTGAGATTTAATTTCTTGCCCTTTCTGGAACCTATAGATGCTAAAATAGACTCAGAGGAATCTGGCTTTGTGGAAGCTCATGACTGAGATGCTTATTTAGCAGTAATTGGTGAACATTGATGAATATCCCCTTGACACAACATAACTGAGTGGTGGTGGTGGGGAGGGTGGGGGTTTGCTCATATTTATTAGCATTGGTCATTTAAGAAAACCAGCTGCCAAGAAATTGGGTGTCTATGTGAACTGAGGTCCCGGGGTCCCATCCTGGTTTGCTTGGCACATCAGCCACAGAGAGAATGAGTCTGATTTTTGAAACATTCAAATTAAAACCAGACCTAAGCAAAACAAGAGCATGGCTGTGCACTGGCTTTTGGAGAGAGAGCTGCAGTGAGGTTGCGGCATTGTTCCACTCTGTCTGTTTTATGGAGAGAATCCTGATGAGCACACACAATATTTATTTTGAGGAGGTGCAAATAATAAAGGCAGACTCCTCCCCCCACATCCTTTCTGCAGCGGGAGCTAGGAAGGGGTCGGGTGATTTCTGTGCCTAAAGCTGCCACTGCTGCAGTATTCTTTCCGCCTGTGTTTCTGTGCCATATAAAATATGTATTTCCTAACTGCTGTTAGGGCTGTCTGGTCCCCTATTCAAACTGTGCTGAAAGGAGATCAGTTGCATGCTAATCTGAGATGATTCTATCCATTGCCTATGCCACCCAGAGAACTACATCGCCTCCCCCTGCCTTTCCCAGAATTGACTCAGGGGTGCCAGAGAAATGGCAGCAGAAAATGAGGTTTGTGGAGGGTGCAGGGGAATCTTGAAAGCCCTGTTTTTCCAAATAGATTTCTAGCACTTTGTGGTTTCAGCAGGGATGTGGGAAAGATCCCAAGCATAGCCTTTCTTGTAGCATTTCAATCAGCATAAACCAGGGAACACAGAGGCACATGAAGGGAGAGAGGGAGAGGGGAAAAAAAGTTCTTTACAAGCCTAGCTGAACTTCAAAAAAGGTTTGGTGAGAAGAACTGGTGATATCCATGTCAGCTCCTATTTC
Source organism: Platysternon megacephalum (assembly GCA_003942145.1). Taxonomy (NCBI): domain Eukaryota; kingdom Metazoa; phylum Chordata; order Testudines; family Platysternidae; genus Platysternon; species Platysternon megacephalum. Next base: position 3,350,745 of record QXTE01000150.1, on the reverse strand, counting down.
AATTATCCATTCCTAATTAAAATACCGCCATTGTCTCAGTGCACAATACTTTTTCACTGGCCGTTTCAAGGAATAACTAGAGGTATAAATTAGCTTCAGTCTCCCTTGTACAATCAATGAGCAATGTCATAGTACATCAGAAAGAGGATGCATCTAATTATGGGCCTGATGATACAACTTGTCTGAGTAAGGAATATTATTATTTATATTGGAGATCTAACCGAGTGTGCTAGGAGATGTACAGTTGATACACATAGTAAGAGAAAGTTCTTGTCCCAGTGACCTCACAACCAGAGCACTGGGTGAGCTCTACAAAATTGAGAAATGGGCAAGACAAAGTATGGAAGAGGAGTAAAGTGACTTGTCCAAGGTCACACAGCAGGTCGGTGGCAGAGCCCAGGTGTGCTGAGTCCCACCCCAATACTCTGGACAAAATGCCACACTGCATAAGTAAAGGTTGTATGACTTGATCTTGAGGGCCATGCTGTGTTCTCCTTTAAGTCAGTGGGAGCAGGATCGGGGGACGACAAAGTATGGATCTGATTTTGTGTGGTATCTCTATCTAATGTAGTGATGTATGTACAGTATATTTTATGTAGTACCTATCACTCTGACATCTTGATGTCAGTGGGAGCTGAGGGTGCTCATCACCTCTGAGGATTAGGGCCTATGGAGTGTTGAATACAAATCGATATTGAGTCCACTGCTTGCACTGAAGTGAACAGGAGTTTTCCAATGGTTTTGTAAGAGCAAGCCTTGGTGATGATATTTGCAGTAAACTTCTCTTACAGGTGATTAACAGGTGCAAAAACAAGTGCAAGGGGAGGTGAAAAAAAGAGTAAAATTAAAAATTCTACATTGGGGGGGAAAATAGCAGGATGTTTAAATTTCCCTAGTTTGAATCTACATCGTGGTTATGGTCTTGGACTCATGGCATTTTGTTTAATTATGAAATCTCACTATGACTGAATATGAGAAAATGAGAATCTAAGAGAAATGGCGCTCACTCAAGCCTAGGGATAGGATCCAAGCAGCTCAAGAACACAGTTTTGAAAAACAAGGAAATTTGGGATCTGGCTCATGGTTTATTGAGTAGCAGTGTGATATTTACCTAAATGCTTTCCGCTCAGGGGGAATGAGCAGAAGCTAAAAAGCTAATGATCATTTATTCCATTGGGAAATTTGGAAGAGTGCTAGCACTAAATCCATTGGAGATTTATATGCAGATAATCTTTCAACAAGTTAAAAAAAAACACCCAAGATTCATTTGGATTATCACTAGATCAGGATCTCTCTTGCCAGCAGCTCTGTGATTGCCTCTCTCAGTCTCTAAATGTTGTACCTCCAAGCCCTGTTACTGTTAATCATTTGATATAAATTTCAGGAGTGGCACATGCAATATACAAACACTATGTAGTGGTGGTTGGTTGTGTATCCCTGGATGCATCATTTCAAAATGAAATGGAAAATGGATTAGAAGCACAGTTTACTCCTAAATAGAGCTGGTCAAAGAAAATGATTGTTATATGCATTGAAGCAGCACTTAGATACAGACAAGAAACATCCATATGTTAAAAATTTGACAGCATTAGAGCTGTGTGGTAGTTTATGCAGCCTTGGGTGTTATCAATACATTATGGAAGAAGGATGGCAATAGGTAACTGTTGATCAGACTTTTATTGGCTTGGGTAGAGAAAAAGAAGTATGGTTATTGACCTTCAATAATGTATTTGCTAGCTTTTCAGCGCCTGAGGAAAATGTTATTGAAGTTGATCAGTGCAACCTTAACTAACTTTAACTAACTTTTTAGTCTATAGGAATTATTTTTTTGTTTTACTATCCTGTCTAAAGGCCCCAACTGAAATCAGAGACCCTGTTGTGCTAGGGTCTGTACAAACACATAGTGAGAGACTGTCCCAGCCCTGAAGAGCTTGCAGTCTAAATAGTAAAACTAATTTGCAAATATTTTCATAAATAAAAGTGATCATCCTGAATCACTTTGATCCAGGAAGACATATTGAGTGAGATTTTTTTTAAAAGCACATAAGTGACGTAGGAGCAAAAGTCTTGTTGAATTTTTTTGTCAAATGGCTTTTGAAAATATCACTCATTATGTTATTTATGAGTATTCAAAACACTGCTGGGCATTTGAGAAAGTGTTTGAGAATCCTGAAAGTTTCATGAACTTTAGTATGAAAGATTTTTTTAGAAATAATTATTTTAGTTATTTTCTTTTTTATGTAATCAAAGCTGGGGTCAGAAATGATACTTTGTATTTCAGTCGGTGAATAAGAGAGGGCATGCAAATAATATATAAAACAGTAAATGGTATAGAGATCAGACACTGCTATTTATCCTTCATCATAGCAAAACAAGGGGAAATTCAATAAAACTAAAAGCAAGCAAATTTAAAATTGATACAAATAAATATTTTTCCAACTCTATGCACAGTTTGCCTGTGGGACTCATTGCAACAAGATACAGTAGAACCTCAGAGTTATGAACACCTCGGGAATGGAGGTTGTTGTAACTCTGAAATGTTTGTAACTCTGAACAAAATGTTATGGTTATTCTTTCAGAAATTTACAACTGAGCATTGACTTAATACAGCTTTGAAACTTTACTATGCAGAAAAAAAATGCTGCTTTCCCTTTTTTTTAGTAGTTTACATTTAACACAGTACTGTACTGTGTTTGCTTTTTTCTTTTGTCTCTTCTGCTGCCTAGTTGTTCCAGATGAGGTGTGTGGTTGACTGGTCAGTTCGTAACTCTGGTGTTCATAACCATGACGTTCTACTGTATCAACACCTTGAAGGGTTCGGCCTGCAGTCCTCCTGTATTAATATCAAACTCTGCATGGTTATGTATGAAGATTGGATGTCCATATTGACATTGTTAGATTCATCAGTTGCCTTCAATACTGTTGATCCTGAGGTATTGTTAACTTGCTGGCAGACAATAGCAGAAGAGGGAGGTGGGTCTATTCTTACCTTGCTGAGGATCTGCAGAGAGTTGAGTTGGGCAATTGCTCTTTATCAGACTCTCTCTGGCCTTGCTCTGACCTTCTGGGCTTACTGCAAGACCCTAACTCTTTACCAAGGTTTCTGGGGAGACTGGAATGATAAGGACTGATATTTGTATGGGATGAGGGTGTTGTTTGGACTTATATTGTGGTTGGCTATTTTTTTGGCATGGGGCCGAGAGGCAGCTGCTGGCTTTAATTTTGATTTGATTTTTAATTTTTGGCAAAGATGCCAGATCCATGGACAGGTTTTTTTTCAATATAGCAATGTATTTATGATACATTGAGAGCAGTAATACATAAGTAACAACAACTGGCATCTGCAAAGAAACCCTGGGGCCAGGTGGCTCATTATGACTCAGTGACCTTTCAGTCTGAGGGAACTCTACCTCTCATTAGTTATTTCAAACCTCTGCAGCTGAGTTACAACAAACGTGGGAACCTTAGCCAGAGTCAGATCCTGCAACCTTTACTCATGGGAATAATCCTCTCTCAGGTGGGTAATCCCTTGCATTCCAATGGAATTTACCACTTGGATAAGGTTTGCTCAGGTGGAAAAAGACTGGTGGATTAGCCCCTTGGTTAGTGAATTAGCTGTAATAATTCAGCACTGTGTTACAGATGCTCAGTAACTCAAACCGTGCCTGATTTCTTCTCTGAAACACTGTCCTTTCTCAAGCTGGTCTCTCTCCATCTTGGACTCATGCAGATGGCTGCACTGATAATTAGCAGTAACCATCATTCTCATGACATCATCAAGGAAAGCTCTTGACTGCAAACTTTCATGACTTACACTACAGATCAAATAAGAAAAATAGGCAAATTGATGGGCATCTCGGATTTCAAGGCAAGGAGTAAATGAGCACAGAGGCTATCGGTGGGAGCTGCAAAGGTATTGAGGCACATATAAATGCTATTTGTAGGTGCCACTGTGATCCAGAAAACTCCCACTCGGCTGCCACTTACCCTTATAGGAGCCTTAAGTAGCTCAACATGTAAGTAAAAGTGTACTAGGCACCTATGTTTCTGCCTCTGGGCAAGCACACTGCTGCCTCACTCTAGGTGTCTGGGCCCCTATCTCCCATGTAAGCCCCAGAGCAAGTCATGAACCAGGGGAAGATAAGTGTTTAGCTACCTAACTTGCATGCAGGGCCCAATGTGGTAGGTGTGCTCAGAGGCTGCTTACTAGATTGGGTCCTGCAGCTGAGTTCCAGTAAAACAGCCAGGGGGTTGGAGTCGATGATGAGAAAGTGGGTCTCCTTTGTGACCTTTAGCACAGTGGCTAAGGTAACTCATCCAGGATGTGAAGCATCCCTAGTTCAAGTTCCCACTCTACCTAATTAGATGGCAATGGAATAGCCTGAGATGGGCTTACCTTAATCTTTCCAAGTGAAGTTGTTCCACTTTAATGGAATAATTAAATATTAATTGGGACAGAGAGAATGAGAATGACCCTGTTTCCATCAGTGATAATAGAAATTACAGATAGACAAAGGAAGAAAAATGCTGCTTGAGAACTAAAGTTTGAGTTAAAGAAACTTTGTATATTTTGACATGTGATGTTGACAATTTGTGTTTTAACTGTTATAAAGCTTTAACTTTTTGCATCTTAACATTTATTGTAATTTAATAATTATTATCTATCCCCCATTGCCTGCCCCCCATAATTTCTCATGACTGTGAAAATTTAAATAAACTTTACAAAGTGCTTGAAATTAATAATTTTGCACAACTGTGAAAACTTAAATTGATAATTGAAAAATATGCTTTGATATTTTCTGTTGAAATTATAAAAAAATTAAAATTGAATTCTGCCAAGCCTATGTATCCTGTACTAGCTGAAAGATCTTTAAGAGCAGTCCCCTTAATATATGGAGACATACCTATCTCATAGAATTGGAAGGGACCCTGAAAAGTCATTGAGTTGAGTCCAGCCCCCTGCCTTCACTAGCAGGACCAAGTACTGATTTTGCCCCAGATCCCCTAAGTGGCCCCCTCAAGGATTGAACTCATAACCCTGGGTTTAGTAGGCCAATGCTCAAACCACTGAGCTATCCCTCCCCCCAACTGCAATAGTTTGATCTGGAGGATCGAGAGGCAGGGACAGGGGCTGGCCAGGTTGATATCACTAAGTAACTGTTGCAATCGTCATGCTAAACACAACTGAAAAAAAGTCCATCAAAGACATCTGAGCCTCGAAGCACTCCTGAATTGTGGAAATTATTGGCAGGGGATGGGCAGACCCCCCCACCCCCAGTCATGAGGGAAAGCATCATCCTGCCATCTCTCTATACACTAGATCCTGCTCCTATTGAGGTGAAAGGCAAGAGTCCTATTTGTTTCAGTGGAATGGGAGCAGGCCACTTATGCTTTTGAATCAACTTCCATTACTTCCATCTTATCTAGAATAAGTGCACTTCAGCCAGGTGTTGGGGAAACAGGCACCGTGCTATCCTGTCCCAATGAAAAAGAGTGACAGAGCCGAGTGTCAGCTGCATTCTGACGGCTCCACAGAGCAAGCTGCCTTGCTATCTTCCCCTCAGTTTGGAAGCGATTACTTTGATACTGATTTTGACTTGGGACACAGCTGACAACTGAGAAACTAGATGCGGTCAAGTAAACAATGGATCTCAGTAACTACTCAGCCTAAGGGCTGGTCTACACTACAGAACTATATTGGTATATTCACTCAGGAGTTTGAAAAATCCACACCCCCGAGCAACATCGTTATACCGACTTAACTCCCCATGTAGACAGCACTGTGTCGGCAGGAGAGCTTCTTCCACCGACATAGCTATTGCCTCTCGGGGAGGTAAATTAACTACACTAATGGGAGAGCTCTCTCCTGTCGGCTTAGTGCGTCTTCATTAAAGCACTACAGCAGTGCAGCTGCACCAATGCAGCATTTTAAGTGTAGACGTGACCTAAGTGTCTGGATGTAATTAGTGGGCGGCAGTGAGTAAAGTGGATTTCTAGCCTGCTGTGTGTCTGGGTAGGGAGGAAGTTACCCAATTTCTCTCCAAATGTTATCTGGCAAACTAGAGGGGGCAGGCAAGTACTCAAGTGCTTTGGCTACTGGGATAATTTACGACATTGGACCAACGGCTGCCGGCTTTACTCCAGCAATATAGACATTTTCTGGTGGGTTTGCCTCAATAATGACATCGGGTGTGTCTCCACTGCAATCAGGAGTGTGACTGTAGCGCATGTAAGCAAACCCAAGCTAGCTTTGATCTAAATAGCTTGAATAACAATAGCAGTGAATCAGAAGCAGCACAGGCTAGCCACTCAAGTACATACCCAGGGTCCCCTTGTGGGCTTGTACAGCCTGTGCTGCTGTGTCTTCACGGCTATTGTTATTCAAAGTAGCCAGATAAAAGCTTGGGGTACAACATCTACATCTGCTGCAGTGATACCTCAGATTGCAGTGGAGACACACCCCTCAGAATTAGGCCAATACTACTTGGTATATATAAGGCACCTTTAATCCAAGGATCTCAAAACACATTACAGATATTAAGCCTCACCAACCCCTATTATTACAACCATTTTATGGATGAATAAACTGAAGAACAGAAAGCAAAAGGAGCTTGTCCAAAGTCACATAAAAATACAGTGTTAGATATGGGAACAGAACCCAGGAGTCCTGACGGCCAATCTTCCTATGCTAAATTTGGACTGTACTCTTGATAAATCAATTACATACATTATTGTAAGGAAATACACACTGTTTTCCATTACGGTAAGTTTGCAAATTCTGAAGAATTCAGATCACATACTGATTGCAGAAAAAATGTTTCACAGAAGTGTGTAGTTTTGATGCAATAATTTTTATGCAGCAATTTCCCTGTGTTTCTTCACTGCTTCCCTGACAAACAAGTAGAATAACATAACATGTAAATTATGCAGAACCTATTAGAGGAACTGAACTCCCCAAATGCTAATTACAACAAAAAGAAAATTAAAAGTTTAACACGAGTGCAGTAAAAAGAGGACTGTAAATGGTCTAAACATATTCAAATATAACGCTTAATTGCCACTGAGCAGGTTTAAGTTAGATAGCTAACAAGCTAAACACTTTTGGTGACAGGAAATTAATGTAATGACGCAGCAAAAGTCTATTTTATTTGGTATTTTATGTGTGTTATATGACAATTTAATTAAATGTTGAAGTAATCCAGGCAAATAATTCCCTAGTGAAATAAACCAAGAATGACCAACTTCCTTTTCTTTAGAGGACTGATGCAGGGGAACACTTAACTAATTTACATTTTATGACTCTATAATCTAAACTTTTACCTCAGAATTAATGAGATAGACTGAATTACCTGGAGCTACTTTTTCCCTATGCAAATTTGTGGTAAGTCAGTTACTTGGTGTCAGGAATGGACTGAAGTCATGAAACAGCTCTGGATAGTGTGATGTTGTTGCTTTGTATTTTTACAAAAACATGTTGCTGAATATTAATGTAAAAGATAGTTGAAATAAGAGTCAGGGCTATTAGTCCAGACCAGTTTACTGGGTGAACTCTGGAAACATTCTGAGCAATACTTTAAATGTGTCATTGAAGGCACTGCAAAAACTTACATCCAGATAGGAAAAAAACTGCCTGCAATTAATCTTAAATGAGGTGCCTCCTCCCAAAATGAATTAAATAGTTCTGATGAAATTTGCTTTAATAAACATCACCCTAGCATCCTCCCAGCTAAGCCACTGATCTGTCAATTGACTTCAATAGGAGCTGTACTGGACCCAACTCTTAAAAGTCCATGAATTTCTGCTTGCAATCCATACTATTTCTATTATTACTACTGATAATAATTGAAGGCCCAAATGTATGAAGTGTTGAGGACCTCCTGGGAATTTAAGCCCTTTCAGGATTGGGCCCAGTGTTTAATGGCTGGGCTGGGGGCAGTTAGAGCATGAGGCTGAGGCATAGCACGGGGTGTGTATACTATTAATTGTTTGGATTACAGTAGCACCTAGATGTACCAGTTGAGATCCGGACCCTGTTGTGCTACGCATTCTACAAACACATGGTACGAAACAGACACCGGCCAGATGAGTTTATAATCTACATAGACAAGACAAAGGGTCAGAGGGGAAACAAACAGAAGAAGTGACTAGACTGGGGCAAGAACCCAGATCACTTAAGTCATAAGCCAATAGCTTAGCCACGAGACAACAATGCATCTCTAATTGTTACTGTTCAGATTTTGCTCATCTTTGACTGGAAGCTGTTCAGGGCAGGAACCATGATTCCCTCTATGTTTCTACACCACCCAGCACAATGGAGCCTCATTCCTGACTGGGGCCTCGGAGAGTTTGTCTACGCTGCAATTAGACACCCGTGCCTGGCCTGTGCCAGCTGACTTGAGCTTGTGGGGCTTGGGCTAAGGGGCTGTTTAATTGCGGTGTAGATGTTTGGGCTCGGGCTGCAGCCTGAGCTCTGGGACCCTCCCACCTTGCAGTGTCCTAGAGCCAAGCTTCAGCAATTAAACAGCCCCTTAGCCCAAGTCAGCTGGCACGGGTCAGCCGTGGATTTTTAACTGCAGTGTAGACATACCCTGAGGGCTGCCCGAATGTAAATGGGGCAGATTTTCAAAAGCACAAATGGTGCTTAGATGCCTAACTTTCAGCGGGAGTGAGGCGCTGGCCTTTGAAAATCTCTGTCAATGCCTTAAAAAGTAATTCTCGCTCCCCACCCCCACCCCTAGCGATGTGCTCAGTGTGCGCTACAGCTACAATACAATCCACTTAAAATGTGAACAAGTCGATGCCACCAAAGGGAGAGACTGGCAAGTGGGATGGGTAGAGAAAAGTAATAAACATAGGTATAAAAATGGTCATAAAAAAAGCAACAACCAACCACCAATTTTGAAATAGAAAACACGGGCGGTCAAATCCTAACTGAGTGTTTTACTCCATTTTTACACTGCATTACAACTCCCAGGGATTGAAGGGAGGGTTTTGACTATGTAAGGACAGAGAGTCAGATTTCAAGCCTACAAGTTTTAGCCATGCAAGTTCCTATTGAAATACAATGGGAATTGGATGCCTAACTTTCCTTAGGCTCCTTTGAAAATAAATTCAAGAATTTGGCCCACAGAAAATGGGGTTTGTTAAAAGTGCATGAGACATGATAGGGGACTGACCTCCATATTCTCCGGCCTACAGCCAAGGTACAGTTACTTGCCAACCTAAAATGAAACTTTAAAAAACCAGGTGGCACCTAAGTGCAGATATTTGTGGTGATGAGACACAATGAGGAAGCTCTGGATACAACCAAGATCTGCACTGTGTATGTCTCTAAAAATCAAGAGGATCCATTTTAAAGTCCACTCATCATTTCAATGGCCACCATTGCAAATAACTCGTTGTAATGGGATGAAATCAGATCACACAAACCAGTGAACAAACATACACTGCTGTGTTCTGAACACGCTGAGAGTGGCACAGAAGCCTGGTTGGTAGGGAATTACAATAATGAAGCCATTAATGTAGGCTGATCATCACTGCATAAATAAGGGACCGTGTACAAATTCCACAACTGAAAAACATTTCCACACTACATCTGACTCACACAGAAAGGGAGTGGTTAAAATTGATGTCAAGATTAACCTTACTTTCTATATCCAAACAAGTTCTTAGTACTTGGTGACATGAAAAAAAGAAAGATGTATATAAAGAAATATATCAGGAACTTCTATCAACAGGCAAAGCTACTGTTGAAGGGCTGGAAGACAATGTAGCTGAGATGCATCTGGACTGTTGCCTCTGGAGTCTGGACAGTTCCACATCAGGAATGAATGCAGGACCTCTGGATCCAAAGGCACAAGCCTCTCCTGCATGAGTTAAAGGACTAGCTCTTTTAACTTGGAGACAATAGCTAAATCATGGATCTCTTATAGAGCCCCCACTATAAAACAGTGTATATTAGACCAGTGGTTTTCAAACTTTTTTCTGGGGACCCAGTTGAAGAAAATTGTTGATGCCTGTGACCCAACGGAGCTGGGGATGAGGGGTTTGGGGTGTGAGAGAGGCTCAGGGCTGGGCTAGAGGGTTGGGGTGTAGGGGTGAGGGCTGCAGGGTGGGGCCGGGAATGAGGGGTTCAGGGTATAGGAGGGGGCTCTGGGCTGGGGCAGGGGTTGGGGTGCAGGAGGGGGTCAGGGCTCTGGGCTGGGGGTGGGGGCTCTGGGGGTGGGGCCAGGGATGAGGGATGCCGGAGGGGGCTCTGGGTTTGGGAGGGCTCAGGGCTGGGGGTTGGGGTGTGGTTGGGATGCGGACTTACTTCTGGCAACTCCTGGTCAGTGGTGGAGCCTGGGTGCAGAGGCAGGCTTCCCACGCATCCTGGTACCACAGACCATGCTGTGCTTGAAGCGGCCAGCAGCAGGTCCAGCTCCTAGGCGGAGGCACTCAAGTGGCTCCGCGCGGCTCTCGTGCATTCTAAGCCTTAGCCAATAAACAAGCTTCCCCCTTATCTATCACCTATCCCTGCTAGACATTCTCCTCATGCTGTTAGCAGTGTGGTAACAAGTCAGGAATTCCTTCCCCTGGCCATGTGGTTGGCTTCTTGCAGCCCTTATCTTTCTTTGTCTCCAGATGCCTTTCTTCCCCCCTCCCCGTTTTCCTAGTACGTGATGTGCTCGCTTCTACCTGATGGTGGGCCCAAACCAAAATGGAGTCACTCATGCTAAACTTTCCTTAACAACTCTCGGTGTAGACACAGCTATGTTGATGGAAGAATGCTTCCATCGATGTAGCTACCATTGCTCAGAGAGGTGTCGTTCCTACATCGAATTAAAAACCCCTTCTGTCAGTGTAGGCTGCATCTACACTGTGGCTTATGCCAACATAGCTATGGCACTGTACCCAGGCTGGTACAGTCTAGGGCAGGGGTCCCCAACGCGGTGCCCGCGGGCGCCATTGCGCCCGCCGGGGGGTGTAAGTGCGCCCGCGGAGCCCTCCAGGTTTTTTTTTTTTTTTCTTTTTTGGCGCCCGCCGGACAAAAAAGGTTGGGGACCACTGGTCTAGGGTAGTGTAGTGAAGAGAGCCCCGAAGATTCTATCTGAGTCTCCTACTCTGTTAAAGGTTGGTTGTGTCTGGCAAACTTTTCCCACCAGATGTTCCAGAGTTTCTTTCTTGGCAATATGAAAAGTAACATGTAACATCTATGCAAGTATCTTATTTGCTGATTAAACTTCTTTCATCAGGACCATCCTTGGTTTTCCACACTCTCATACTAACATTTTAGTGGAAGCCACATGAGCCATTTAAAACTAGAACTGGACAAAATGTATGTACTATATGGCACAGTGCTGCTCTGGAGTGGGATGGACTATATAATCTCTGATTTCTATGGCCTATTTTAAGGAGAATCTTAGCATCTTCCTTTTTAGATAATAGCCAGGCTTTACAAATAGACTCACTTGTCAAGTGGGTGAAAAAAAAACAGAGAAAGAGTGCAGCCAGTCTGTATTGCTTTCGTTTTGTGACTTGTTCCCTAACACTTTGTCATGCTAAAACAATCGAATAGCGATTAAATGGAAGAGAAGGTGATCCTGATGTATTTAAAATTATTAGAGTTCTATATAATATAGTCTCCAAAGAACAATCCATCTAAAGAGAGCTGCATATAGGTACTAAATATTCTGCTTTTTAAAAGCATTTCCCTTGAAAGAAGGCTGAAGCTAATGGAAGGCAGCATCTTGGAAGTAGCTAAAAGGCAGAGGAGATGAATAGAGTTTCCTGAATTAAATGTCTCAATAATTTGCAGGGAAACTGTCCAGTACTGAAAATATCAAGAATAATAGACAACTGGAGAATAACCCCCCGACAAAATGTATCTAAAAAGTTCATTTATTGGACTAGATGTCTCACAAAAAATAGACAATTGCAGCAGGATGTGGTAAGAAATTGTCTCTGATGGGCAAGGAAATGGGGAATGATAGGACAGCTAAACTTGTTGCCTGTGAGAACGCACTGAAATATCTGGAACTAATAGTGCAGCACTGGTGAAAATTCCTGAGGCTATAAAACAGCAAGGGCATGAGAGTTAAGATAGCGTTGTAGAAGGACAACTGTTTAGTCTGTTGGCACTACCAGAATCTGTGAAAACATTAGGAACTAAGCAAATGGTGTAAATCAATTAACCTTCCCCACTCTCCCGCTGAATGAAAATAGGATAATCCTGCCAGATTATCATTATGTGTTCTACTCTAAATAGTATGCCAGGAGACTATGGATTTAGATACCAAAGTAATTTAGTAGTGATTCATGCAAAAGCTGATTAACGTATAGGACACATAACTGGGGAAGTATATTGAAGCAAAGAGTATAAACTAGCTCAAGGGACACAGAATTATTTCTAAAGAGAGGGGATTAAAAATAGATCTGAGGTAATAATTTGCAACAAATAATTTCTTGTGATCTTTTTCTTTCTCCTCTCCCGGCTCATGAACAGATTACAAAATTCTCTAGTTTGCTTGTTTGTTCTTCAGTATATTATTCTTGGTTTGGTGAACAGTTTGTTGCCAGTACTCATCATTTGTGCCAGGTGTGTTAGCACCGTTAGTGGTATAATGTTTTCTGCATTCCTTTAAGAGATAATTTAGGTGACAATCCAGCACACCAGGAATATGTTTAGGGATTACATGCCCCCCTACATGTTAAGGTAGTGCCCTAACCACTTGGCTAAACATTATGAAGGAGCACCTCCCTTCTGCTCTCCCTGGCCATTTTGTCTAAGCTTGCCTGAAGGGGCCCATTCCTGTAAGTGAAGTCTGAGCATGTTTACCAGATCAGGCCCCACAGGTGAGTTTAGCGGAGGACTGTCATCTTCTCCCGGTTTGTGCTTTGGGGTTTAGACATCTGGATGCCTGGCATGAGGCTGCACTGCGCATGCCCAGAAGTATGTAGTGAAATATTACAGCAAAAATTTAGGTGCCAAGCGAGTTGAGGCATCTACAGGGTTCAGGGCAGCTGAGCGGGGTTTTGTGAATCCCAATTGGGTCCTGATTCTGAGATTTAGGTGCCGTAAGTGGCAATTAGTAGTCAAAGTCCCTTTGGAAATCTAGCCCTCACTTTCTAATTCAAATGCATCTCCAGATTTTTCCCTGCATTCACTAAACTCTCATTTAAAAGTTGTGGGGAAATGGCAGGAAGATGGGATTAGTTTATCGTCCCTGACTCTTTTTCATATTCTGATCATAGCACAACATCTCTTAGTTGCACCACTAATTTTCTAATGGGGATAGCAGTGTATTTAAAAAGGTTTTTGTTAATGTCCATAGCAGCAAAATAGACTTCATGGTACACTGAATGTAACATTCCAGAAATCTTCATCCTTTTATATCATATCTACCCACAAAGAGACCCCTTTTAATTTTCTTGACAAAAGTACTTTCTGTAGATCTGTTTCACAGTGGGTTTTTTTTTAAAAAAGATCAGGAATCTATCTAGGTAGTATCTGAGCACTTCACAATCATTCATGGATTTTATCTTCACAACTCCGCTGTGCCACAGAGAAATGCTATCCCTATTTGTACAATGAGAAACTGAGTCTAAAAGTAGTTTAATTAACCTGCCTAAGGTCACACAAGACATGTGGGGCTGAGCTGGGAATTGGAGCAAGTTCTGAGTCCCAGGAGAGCACCCTATCCATTAGACCTAAATATGTATCGTATTCTTAACCTAGCTCAAAATATCTTACAAGATGAGGGAAGATTCGCTGTATTAATTTAGATGTAATGTATGGGCCAAAGGTGTTAACACAATTCAATCACTGTCCAACATTAAACAGTGTTAAACAAGGTCTGGGGGTTGATATAAGGAAACCTTAGCCTGATTAATACCACGACTAACTATAAAATTCAAACCGAAGGTTGGAAACTTATAAATTGAAATACACAAGAGGAAAAGAATCAAAATGAGGTAAAGAGCACTGAAACTGATTGATTGCTTATGCAAAACAAACTTAATTAAAACCTATTGAAGTCCCTTTTGGGGACAGTGAATATTGGTTGATGTGTATTATTCAGTCAGACAGTCCTTCTTGGTGGGGAAGAAAGAGTTAGTTCTATTGTTCAATTCTGAACTGAGAATGATAGTCACTTTGCTGCGTTAGACAAAGCAGGCAGACACAGAAGGGTGAGAAGAGAGGGAAAATGGGGAAAATATGGCTTTTGTTGAAATACTTAGTATACAGTGCGGGTGGTCAGTCACAGATGGATGCTTTGGGCTGGCGTGTTGGCCATGACAGCTGTTGCTCTAGACCCCAGCTCACCACCCCAGTCAGGGACATCATCTAGTTAGTTTCGTCAGGTCCCTCTCATTCACTTGTCCTTCTTAGGCCTGGCCGAGCTGGATGGGCTGTTTCATCTCACCGTGTTGGTGCAGTTGAATTGAGGATCAGGAGAAAAGCTGAGAGAAAGAGAGAGAGGGGAGAGGAGGAAGACAGGAGGCAGAAAGGAGCATATGAGGAAGGGGAAGACAGAGCAGGATCTCACAGGTATCAGGCTGGAGTCCTCGCTGGTGCAGTGATGACAATCAAGCATCCCTAGCCAAGGTCTGGCATTGCAGCAACGACCCTTCCGCTGCAGCCAGGGTGATGGTAAAAACTCTTGCTGTGTTCTCCCCCAAAGTCTCTTTTTAAGAGCCCCAAGCAGGTTAAGGGTTGAATAATCCATCCTCTCGTTATTTTGTCCACTAATTAGGCCTAATTTCCAATACACCAATTTTGGTTCCTTGATTTCCAATCCTCTGCTCCTCTTGTTAACCAGTTATAATCTTAACACAGATATACATAAAAGATCATTGTGACTATTAATGAACCTTTACCCATTTTTCACCAGTTGACCTTAAAATTAGGGTAAATTTGTAGGCCCAGTTATCACAACAGACAGTTATGGTGTTGGCCTGGGACTTAAGGGACCAGCATTCAATTCTGTGCTCTACCACAGCCTTCCTGTATGACCTTGGGCAAGTCACATAGCCTTTCTGTGCCGCCGTTTCGTATCTGTTCCTCCCAAATAGGGAGAATAGCACTGCCCTGCCACACAGGGGTGTGGTGAGGATAAATGCATTACAAAAGATTATGAAACTCTCAGATACTACAGTGGTTCATCCATTCTGCCCAAGATAATAAGAATGGATTGACAATCCAAAGGTGCTAGTCTGACAGTCCAGAAGTCCAACAATTTTTCTAGAGATACAGCATGGATAGCAGTAGAAAGTACCTCCTTACACAACCTCATCAACAGGCTTCAACCCTGACCTCAACAGCTCATCTCTATGTGAGAAGGTAATCCAGCTTCTATGCCCGTTCACCTTGGCTGCCAACAATAGAGCCAGATGTGGGATAGGTTTTATGGTATGGCCATCTCTGCTCTTCAGCTGGACTGGCCTCAAAGGCCAATTCTCAGCTGGTACAGAAGGTTACAGCTCCACTGAAATTGATGGAGCTGCATCAGTTTACACTAAAATTATGTCCCATTTACTATTTATTTCTTCTTCTTTTCTTTTATTAGCATCCATTTGGTACCTCTCACTATATTGTATCAGCACCTTTTGAGGCTTAAGCTAAGAAAGACAGCTACAGTTCTACCGGTTAATGGGAGTTTTGCCATGAACTTCAAATGGCATAGATGGGAACTCTATGTTTTTATGTTCTCATCATTCTGTGACTCTTGGGTATTTGGTTGTGTATAGATATGAAAGGAAAAAAAGATGATGTTCTGCATTATTCTGTCTAATGGCATTAGTTGATTTAGGGTCACAATATCTGTATATTTTCAGCAAACACCAAGCCATTAGTTAATTTTTTTTTAATGAATTTATTTATTTTTAACATGAGCCTCTGTTACACTTCTGTCCAAACATTGGAAATACAATCAGATGTGAAATTAAGCCAGATTTCTGCCTCTATTGATCAATGTAATGATTCCAGAAGTATTGGATGTAAAATAATGTACCAATTTAGCTTACTGTTCCTTTCTTCCAGAGAGAGAGCAACTTGCCCCAAGGGTACTAGGTTATTTTGCAATGCTGTGTATTTGAGACAGATAATGAATTTCAACTACTTAACATTCTTCTCTCCAAATTTTTGTTGCATGCAAAGATATCTGCATCCTGCATATACAGAAAGCATTAAATCATTTGGTTAAAAAAAAAGAAAGATGATTGTTTCCCTTCCCTACCCTTGTACAATGAAATCAATGACTTGGCACTCTGTGCTGGTGACCCAAATAGCTGAAATGGTTTAATCAATGTAACAACTGAGATGGTGTCGAAAAATCTACGCACATCACAGATCCACACAATTACATTTGACACTTTAAGTCTCGAGCTGCTCAGCAACCTATGTAGCCGGATAATGGCTCCACATTACACTGTTTATGCACTTGAATTGCTAGCGCATTTCCTGGTGGAATTGAAAGCCCAGTGTCTGTGGTCTGACAAATGCCTTGTGTGTAAAAGGATTAGGCATATTTGTAAGTACTTGTGTTGGCTAGTTCCCTACTGGATTAGTGTTAGCCGGAGGGCAGGATGACATCCATTAGAATTCTGAAACCAGCAGTATTGTGTATGTTTATGTCCCCCTAAATCAAATGCGCTCAGTAAGCAGAGCGGAGTCTTTCTCGCTTGGGATGGGGGAGAGTGTGCTGCTGATGACTGAGTGTAATTATATTCTGATCTGACATTTTTTTCCTTAATGCCATCGCCTTCAGAATGTATGTGTTAGGGAGAAATTGCTTGTTTGCTTGTGGTCTCTACTAGGGAGTGTCGATGTAGAATCATAATGCACTTTCCCTTGTAGATATGTATGATAATAGCATTTAATGTTTTTGCCCTCACCTTCATCATGATTATTAGTAATATTTTTCCCCAGGGACCGAAGGGATCGGAAGGGGGACTGAAACTGTATCATGCAATAATTAAGGGCCAAATCCTAAGGTACTGACTCAGAACCAGGTGGTGCTGTCATTTATACCGGTACAAACGCAGGGTAACTCCATTGATTTCAGTGGGGTTATTCTGGATTTACATCATTGTAACAGAGCAGAATTTGGCCACTTGTGTTTGCTTAGTTCTTTCTCAGGTGAAATTCCCTGTAATGTCAATGGAATTTTTCCCTGAGTCAGGAGTGAATACAAATTGAGGGTCAGATTCTGATACCCTTACTCATTAAGTAGCCTATTCTGTGCAAGTGGTCCTATTGACTCCAGTGGGAGCATTCATGCTGTAAGGTGAGCAAGGGTCTCAGAATTTCTATCAGTGGGACTACTCACAGAGTAAGTTGCTACTGAATGTGAATGAAAGTAGTAGAATCATACGATGTGTTAGGATTTCATGATTTGGCCCAGCAAGATTTTGGAAAAAAGGAATGACACCTTACTCTTGTAAAGACTCAGTTCTGCAAGGTACTGCTGAGAATTCTGGTTTTGATCCAGCCAAGCACTTAAGCATATGCTTAACTTTAAGCACACAAATAGTCCCATTCACTTCAAGTTAAGCATGCACTTATGTGCTTGGCTGGATCAGTGCTATGGTCCTCAGCACATTGCAGGAGTAAGACCCATAAAAGTACCTCAAAATCTTTTAAATACATTAGTTTATTGACCTTCATGATGCACCTGCAATGAAGACTTTATTATTCTATTTGATAGATTAGTAAACTGAGACATGAAAAAGTTAAATTACAGTGAATCAGCAGCAATCAGGGATAAGATGTAAGGGTCCTGACTGCCAATCTCATGGCCTAATCACTAGGTAATATTAACTTTCAAAATATAGTTTCTACTGTCTTTTCCTTTGACTACCAGGAAATACATGGGTGTCTAGTCAGTAACACTTTCCATGCAGCTTCCTGAATCTGTAGTTAATTTAGCAATATTAAAACAGTTATTCAAGGGATGATTGCTATTTCTTTTAAATATATAAACCAATAAACAGCTGATAAGATTAATTCAACTCTTCCTACTAGCAGTTGCTATTGTTCAATATCAACTGTGTTTTTTTGGGGATGCCCTAAAAAGCAAAATGCTGCCTACAACAAACCATAACCCAGAATATGTGAGAGTGACATGCTGCGCTACCCCATTTACAGACTCTATAGTCCTATCTTATTCTGGAGAGGCTAGGATGAAGACCTAAATGGATGCAGGTTTGCACAGGGAAGAGCTAGACTCAGAGAAATGTAGGACTGGAAGGGACCTCAATAGGTCATCTAGTCTAAGTCATCCACTCAAGGCAGGACTAAGTAATAACTAGACCATTCCTGACAGGTGTTTGTCTACTCTGCTCTTAAAAACCTCCAATGACGGAGATTACACATCTTCCCTAGGCAATTTGTTCCAGTGCTTAACTACCCTGACAGTTAGAATGTTTTTCCTAATGTCTAACCTAAATCTCCCTTGATGCAATTTAAGCCCATTGCTTCTTGCCCTGTCCTCGGTCGTTAAGGAGAACAATTTTTCACCCTCTTCCTTGTAACAACTTTTATGTACTTGAGAACTTTTATCATGTCCCCTCTCAGTCTTCTCTTCTCCAGACTAAACAAACTCAATTTTTTCAATCTTTCCTCATAGGTCACATTTTCTAGACATTTAAACATTTCTGTTGCTCTCCTCTAGACTTTCTCCAATTTGTCCACATCTTTCCTGAAATGTGGTACCCAGAACAGGACACAATACTCCAGTTGAGGCCTAATCAGCGCAGAGTAGAGTGGAAGAATTATTTCTCGTGGCTTGCTTACAACACGCCTGTTGATACATCCCAGTATGATTTTTGCTTTTTTTGCAGCAGTGTTATATTGTTGACTCATATTTACCTTGCGATCCACTATAGCCCCCAGATCTCTTTCTGCAGTACTCCGTCCTAGGCAGTCATTTCCCATTTTGTATGTGTGCAATTGATTGTTCTTTCCTAAGTGGAGTACTTTGAATTTGTCATTATTGAATTTCAACTTATTTACTTCAGCCCATTTCTCCAGTTTGTCCAGATCATTTTGAATTTTAATCCTATCTTCCAAATCACTTGCAACCTTCCCAGAGAGGAGCCTGTAGAGCAGGGGTAGGCAACCTATGGCACGCGTGCCGAAGGCGGCACGCAAGCTGATTTTCAGTGGCACTCACACTGCCCAGGTCCTGGCCACCGGTCCGGGGGGCTCTGCATTTTAATTTAATTTTAAATGAAGCTTCTTAAACATTTTAAAAACCTTATTTACTTTACATACAACAATAGTTTAGTTATATATTATAGACTTATAGAAAGAGACCTTCTAAAAACATTAAAATGTATTACCGGCAGGCGAAACCTTAAATTAGAGTGAATAAATGAAGACTCGGCACACCACATCTGAAAGGTTGCTGACCCCTACTGTAGAGTAACGAAACAATGTCTGGCTGAATGTTTGTGTTGAGCAGGATTTTCTGTTACTGAATGTAATTCAGTTCTTTTGAATTAATATGTTAACGAATTTTTCAATATCTCTTCAAGACTTGCATCTACCCCAATGTTTATGGAGAAGCACCCGATTAGCTGATAGTAGTATGAGGGACAGATAAGGATAATAGTCGTTAACTTTATCTATTTATGAAAATAACTTTTTTTTAAATGACAATGTACAAATTGTGAATGGTCTGATCATATCCCTGTCCCCTCTTGTCTTCCTGGGGCCTGAACCATCCTCTTATTTATTCATTATTTGTTTTGTGGTAGCACCTGGAGGTCAGGATCCCATTGAATTAGGCATTGTAGCAAATGATTCTGTCATCCTTCCTCATGTTGAGTAATGCTGTATTCTGCACCAGACATTATGGTAACAGGTGCTGGAATAGAACCTGAATAGATCAATAGGCCTATGCAACTGGGATACTGTACATTTTCAGAGTAGTGTATGGGGGGTCGGGCACACATGATTATCAAGTTGCACATGACTAAATATTTTTCTCACCTATGACCAAGAGTTATGGGCTGGTAGTTTCTACAATCTGTAACTTGATGTTGAATTGACCACTGGTTTGCAACCTGTTAAGAACTATAGTATCAATCTAGGTGCTTTATATGGCCCCCCATTATCATGGTAACTGAGAGCACCTTACTGTTGGGATTCCCCTGAGACCTTTTCTACTTGGCTCCTCAAGAAGTCAGTTTGACTCCCATCTCATGTCTACACTACGAAATTGGGTCGATTTTATAGAAGTTGATCTTTAGAAAGCGACTTTATACAGTCGACTGTGTGTGTCCCCACTAAGCGCATTAAGTCGGTGGAGTGCGTCCTCAATACCGTGGCTAGCATAGACTCACGGAGCAGTGCACTGTGGGTAGCTATCCCACAGTCCCCACAGTCTCTGCTGCCCATTGGAATTCTGGGTTAAGCTCCCAATGCCTGATGGGGCAAAAACATTGTCGCGGGTGGTTTGGGGTACATGTCGTCAGTCTCCCCTCCCTCCCTCCATGAAAGCAACGGCAGACAATCGTTTCACGCCTTTTTTCCTGGGTTACCCATGCAGACGCCATAGCACGGCAAGCATGGAGCCCGCTCAGCTCACCACTGCTGTTGTGAGCATTGTAAACACCTTGTGCATTATCCTGCAGTATGTGCAGAACCTGGTTAGGAGCCGCCAGCATGAGAACGATTGTGAGGAGGACATGGACACAGATGTTCCTGAAAGCACGGGATGTGGCAATTGGGACATCATGGCGGCAGTGGGGCAGGTTGATACAGTGGAACGCCAATTCTGGGCCTGGCAAACAAGCACAAACTGGTGGGACTGCATAGTGTTGCAGGTATGGGATGATTCCCAGTGGCTGCGAAACTTTCACATGTGTAAGGTCACTTTCCTGGAACTTCGTGAGTTGCTTTCTCCTGCCCTGAAGCGAGGGAATACCAAGATGAGAGCTGCCCTGACAGTTGAGTGGCAATAGCCCTGTGGAAGCTTGCAACGCCTGACTGCTACTGGTCAGTCGCGAATCAATTTGGAGTGGGCAAGTCTACTGTGGGGGCTGCTGTGTTCCAAGTAGCCAAGGCAATCACTGACCTTCTGCTAACAAGGGTAGTGACTCTGGGAAATGTGCAGGTCATAGTGGATGGCTTTGCTGCAATGGGGTTCCCTGACTGTGGTGGGGCAATAGATGGAACGCATAACCCTATCTTGGCACTGTACCACCTTGCCAACCAGTATGTAAACTGCAAGGGGTACTTCTCAATGGTGCTGCAAACACTGGTGGATCACCAGGGACGTTTCACCGACATCAACGTGGGATGGCAGGGAAAGGTGCACGACGCTCGCATCTTTAGGAACTCCGGGCTGTTCAAGCAGCTTCAAGAAGGGACTTACTTCCCAGACCAGAAAATTACTGTTGGGGATGTTGAAATGCCAATAGTTATCCTTGGGGACCCAGCGTACCCCTTGCTTCCATGTCTCATGAGGCCATACACAGGCAGCATGGACAGTAGTAAGGAGCAGTTCACTATAGGCTGATCAAGAGCAGAATGGTGGTAGAATGTGCCTTTGGACGTTTAAAAGCTTGCTGGCACTGTTTGCTGACTAGGTTAGACCTCAGCACAACCAATATTCCCATTGTTATTGCTGCTTGCTGTGTGCTCCATAATATCTGTGAGAGTAAGGGGGAGACGTTTATAGCGGGGTGGGAGGTTGAGGCAAATTGCCTGGCGGCCGATTTTGAGCAGCCAGACACCAGGGTGATTAGAAGAGCACAGCTAGGCAAGCTGCACATCAGAGAGGCTTTGAAAACCAGTTTCATGACTGGCCAGGCTACAGTGTGACAGTTGTGTGTGTTTCTCCTTGATGCAAACCTGCCCCCTTTGTTGATTTTAATTCCCTGGAAGCCAACCACCCTCCCCCTTCGATCACAGCTGGCAAAGGAAATAAAGTCATTTGTTTTGAAACCATGCCTTCTTTCTTTATTAATTAAAAAAAAAGTGAGATAACTGACAAGGTAGTCCGGGTGGGGTGGGAGAGGAGAGGAGGAGGGAAGGACAAGGCCACATTGCTTATTGTAGCCACACTACAAATCAAAACTGTTTGAATGACAGCCTTCTGTTGCTTGG
This sequence comes from Platysternon megacephalum, assembly GCA_003942145.1. Taxonomy (NCBI): domain Eukaryota; kingdom Metazoa; phylum Chordata; order Testudines; family Platysternidae; genus Platysternon; species Platysternon megacephalum. The sequence continues at coordinate 3,328,649 of QXTE01000150.1, read as the reverse complement.
GCCATCCTCTGGAGTGGAGTGGCTGGGTGCCCGGAGCCTTCCCCTCCCCCCGCGTTCTTGGGCATCTGGGTGAGGAGGATATGGAACTTGGGGAGGAGGGCAGGCGGTTATACTGTGGATGCAGCGGCGGTCTGTGCTCTTGTTGCCTTTTCTGCAGCTCCATCAGACGCCTGATCATGTCTGTTTGCTCCCACATTAGCCTCAGCATCGCCTCCTGCCTCCTCTCATCACGCTCATTTAATGCTTTCCTGGCCTCTGTCACTGAATGCCTCCATGCATTCTGCTGTACCCTATCAGTGCGGGAGGACTGCATGAGTTCAGAAAACATGTCATCACGGGTGTTTTTTTCGCTTTCCAATCTGCGATAACCTCTGGGACAGAGAACAACAGGGAGACTCTTTCACAGTGAATCAAGCAATTCACAGCAGACAGCACATGTGCTTTAGGTACAAGGTCGCATTTTGCCTTTTATATTGAGCACCTGCCAGGATGGTGACACATCATACATGGCTGGGCAACAGAATTCGGTTTCCAGGCAGCCATGGTAAGCCAAAGGGTACGCAGGTTTGGCTTCTTCCACCTTCATAACATGTGGGAAAGGTTTCAAACTGCAACGCCCTCCTTTCCCATAGCAAGCAATGCTGGTTGGGTTTGCCATTTAAAAGGAGGGGCTATGGTTTTCGGGTGGATGTGCAGCACACCCCTCCCCCCACCCCACCGCGTGGCTATTCTCTGGGATGATCCCTTCACCCCTCCCCCGACCGAGTGGCTATTCTCAGGTATGATCCCTTTTAGCCAAGCGCAAACAGCCCAGCATGAACGGGGGCCTTTTACTGTTCCCGTACAAAAATTTCCCTATTTCTACCAGGTGACCATGAATGATATCACTCTCCTGAGGCTAACACAGAAAGATATAGACCGAATGTTGCTTGAATGTGACCAAAACCCAGGACCATTTGCTGCCATGCTTTGTGCTGCAATGATTCCAGAATACTTGCTACTGGCTTAGTGTGGTAAAGTGTCTTACCGTGGAGGACGAAATAAGGCAGCCCTCCCCAGAAACCTTCTGCAAAGGCTTTCAGAGTACCTCCAAGAGAGCTTCATGGAGATGTCCCTGAAGGATTCCCACTCCATCCCCAGACACGTTAACAGACTTTTCCAGTAGCTTTACTGGCCGCAAATGCATCCTGATTCTTCAGGGGAAATCAAACATTAAACACAATTGCTTTTAAACCCTGTAGTGTAGTTACAAATGTGCACTCACCAGAGGTGCCTTCTCCAGCTTCAGGGTCCAGGAACCCGCCTTGGGAGGATATTGGCTCCAGGGTGATGAAAAGGTCCTGGCTGTCAGAGAGAACGGATTCACCGCTTGCCTGCTGCGCATTCTCCTACTCCTTCTCCTCCTCTTCCTCATCCACAAAATCCTCCTCCCTGTTGCATGAGACTCCCCCCCCTTGCAGGTGTCCACGGACAGTGGTGGGGTAGTGGTAGGGTCCCCCCCCAGAATGCCATGCAGCTGATAATAGAAGCAGCATGTATGGGGCTTAGACCCGGAATGACCATTTACCTCCTTTGTCTTTTGGTAGGCTTGCCTGAGTTCCTTAACTTTCACACGGCACTGCTGTGTGTCCCTGTTGTAGCCTCTCTCCACCAGGCCCTGGCCGATTTTGGCATATATATTAGCATTTCTTCTTTTTGATTGGAGTTCGGCCTGCCCAAATTTTTCTCCCCATACAGCAATCAGATCCAGTGTCTCCCATTCGGTCCATGCTGGAGCTCGTTTGCGATTCTGGGACTGCATGGTCACCTGTGCTTCTGAGTGCTGCTGAGCTCGCTATGCTGACCAAACAGGAAGTGAAATTCAAAATTTCCCAGGGCTTTTCCTGTGTACCTGGTTAGTGCATCGGAGTTGAAAGTGCTGTCCAGAACGGTCACATTGGAGCACTCTGGGATAGCTCCCAGGCCAATACCGTTGAATTATGTCTGCACTACCCCAAATTCGACCCAGCAAGGTCAATTTTAGCGCTACTCCCCTCGCCGGGGAGAAGTACAGCAGTCGATTTTAAGAGCCCTTTAGGTCAACGGAACGGGGTTGGTTGTGTAGATGAATTGCTTATAAATTCGACCTAACCTCGTAGTGTAGACCAGCCCTGGTTTCCTTTGACACACAGCAAAGCTGCAGTGAGTTGATCATACTCAAGCATAGGGGGTGGGTATAGGGGGTACCACACATCCAAAGTTACAAAGCAAACTGCTTCCTTTATATACATTTACACATCTCATTGCATTTACTATAGATTGCATCACACATTTTTGGATTGGCTTGGTTACTCTGTAGGAACCAATCCCTGTACATCATGCAAATTCATGCACAGTCCATGCTCAACCTACTCTTTACCTCATCTTTACATTCCTGATTTATCTTGTCCATTGTTATCTTGTTCATGGTAAATGGTTCCATGGGTGTTCTGCCTCTTATTTTGGCTTGCTCAGACATTCTGTCTCTTATCTTACTGACCCATTTACTTATCGCAGTTGGCACAAATATTCCATTTTCAGCCTGCTAATCAATTTACCTCCCTACTCCTGTCTTTCAAGAAATGAGGCTTCCCCCATGTTTAATTACTTATGTCAGGGCAGGCCTACAGTCCTACACTTACAAACAATGAATTTATTGTCACAATACCTCTGTGACGTAAGGAAATATTATTAGAGATAGGGAACGAGACACAGAGATTCAGTGACTTAACCAAGAAAGTCTGTAGGAGAAGTAGGACTTGACGCCAGGTGTCCTAAGTGCTAGTTCACTACCTTAACAACAGGGTCACCCTTCCTCTTCAAAACAGATAAGTTAGCCATGTCAGACTCTGAGTCTCAGAAAGAAAGTCTGTAAAGGCCTGATTGATGGGTGAGGAAAACTATGGTCTGGTAAGTGTTAAGCAAGTCCAGTGAAATTTGTTTTGCTGCTTTGTAGTTTTTCCTCTCTTCAGTAATTCCTTGGTAGATTTGATACTAAAGCGGAGCTCAAGCATCACACACATACCATTTAATCTTTTATATTTTTAATTTTCTGAGCTTTGAATTGCTAAACTGAATGTTTGGTGAACAAATCAGTTCATTTAAGAACCTTCTTGCAAGTGTTTAACATCTAGTACAGAGCACTGTCATGTGTGTTAGGACTCACCTTGGAAGTGATGCTGCCCACACACTTTTAAGAGGGATTATTCATTTAGTCTGGGAACATGTATTCAAAAGTGTAAGATTTGCTTTTCAGACTTATTAAGATTTGTACAAATATGCAGATGGAGTGAGAGAGTTGCCTCCTCATCTGCGGCATGTGCAGGAAAGAACAGCATCTATAATTTGATATGCGTGCACCAGTTCAACACCAATTGTGATAACTGGGCCTACACATTTACCCTAATTGTGATCTCAACTATAAAAAGTGAGTGAAAGTTTATAAAGTGTCACAATAATCTATACCAATCAATGTTGATGGGAAAAGGTGCAAAATGGAAACAACAACAAAAACAGAATTAGTTTAAACTAAAAGGCCTACTGATATAATTCAAGGACTGTGTTAAGATAATGCCTGGTAAACAAGAAAACTGTGGGACCAAAAATCAATGAACCAAAATTGATGTGTCTGAAATTAGGCCTGAGAGGTAAAACAAAGAGGGGATGGGGTAGTCTGTCCATCACTCCCTTTTGGGGCCCTCAAAAAGAGAATTTGGAGGAAAAGGCTGGCAAGCACAAGAATTGCTGACTGAAAGACGGTGAAGGAGCAAGCTTCACCATCATGGCTGCCACCCCCACCATCTCCTGAGACCCCAGATCTTCTATGTCCAAATCCCGAGAGGTGTCCTGACCAGACCAGGCTAGAGAGAGTGACACAGATGATACTGCCACCTCCACTGACTCCAGCTAAATCCCAAACATCACCTCGGATATAAGACTTTGTTTCCCTCCTTCACCACCACCACCTTCCCCTGCTTATTTCTTCTCTTTCCTATCTCTCTCCTTTTTCCTTCTTTCTATTAAGAGCCGGGCTTAGCCAGCCAAGACTATATTTTGCAGCACTGCTCTGAGCCTGTGAACAAAAAGGGAGAGAAAAGCAAGGCCTTACAGCCTGATGTTAGATGAGTTTGCCAGGTCTTGGAGTGTGTGATCAGACCGTGTGCCATGCCCGTGTTTCTTCAGCAGTGAGGTTGCAAGTGAGTCAGTACCAGAGACGGACGCTTCATTTTCTATCGTTGCTGTTCTCTTCTTTCCCCTCGTTTGTGTGGTTGTTTTTTAGGAAACAGGATCAGACTTTAACAATAGCAGCAACGACAGCTCCAGCCCATCTCAACTAACTTCTTCTCTTTCCCCCCAGAAAGATAGATATTACCTTCTAGATGCTGTCAAACTAGGGGGCTTTTCCTTCTAAAAACTCTCTACAGTTAAAGAGAAAGGAAACACAGGATGTTGTTAGAATAAAAACCTTACTTAATATTGTATGTTTCAAATGCTTTAACTGTTTTTCTTTCTTTTCAGTATCTGTAATAAAAAGTTTAAAAGATTTTTAATGTTGAGTCTTCTATGGTCCTAAGTAGGCTGAGGTCACTGTATACCCCAAACCATGAACATTGTTTAACACTGTTTAATGTTGGGACAGTGACTGGGTTTATGTTAACACCTTTGATGCTTTGGGTCCATCTATTCCATCAAAATTAATATAACACACCACAGTTTACTCAAGACCTCAGGTCGATTACCAACCTGAACTCAGGCTTTTTGGAGTGTTCACAGTATTGGCAGTTCCCATGATTTTATGATGACTATCATGAAGTTTCATGTTCTTCCTGAAGCCCCAGCTCCTGGAATCATGTGAATATGTGAGACTCTGAGCTTTGATTTTTTTTTTAAAGTAAGTTTCTAGCCCCCATGGTCATGCTGACAAACTTCAAAATGTGCTCAACTGTGACAGACTGTACCCCTTTGTCCACACCCTGCACATTGTTGTAAGAATCTTTGTACAAAGTATGTCTTGTGAGGTATCATCTGAAAACTCATAATTTGCTGGTCAAGATTGTCCTGATAAAATATGTGTGGCAACGTTGTATGTGAAGTTATAAGATTTCCCTGGATAATGTTATTAACACACGTTGCAAACCACAGCAGAACTTGGCAAACAGAACAGTCTCAAACAAAGGAATGTGTACTCTCCTTAATTTGCATTTAAGTGGTAAATAGAGTCATTAAGCAGGAAGGGTAGACAAAGAACCCTCAAAGTGGTGAGGAAGAGCACCAGGGAACATCCTTCTCCATAGACTTTTTGTCTCCAGAATCTCAGCTGGAAATGTTTTCCAAGAGGGAGACTGACACTATAATAAGGAGTGGCAAACATCCATAGGCACCCCTCCTCTTTCTCTCTCTGTCCATTGATTCATTGCACCAGAAGGGAAAAAGGAAACAGCCATTGAACTGGGAAAGGAGCCCTGGCCTAAGAAGTTTGGTCAGTAAGCCTGCTGCGAGTATGTGGTGAGAAAAAACTGTGCTTTGACTTTAATATAGTCTGTTAAGTTAGGCATCAGTTGCAGTTTATTTTTATTTTTATTTTTAACCATTTCTGACTTTCATGACTCATTACTAAATCTAGCTCTTTGTAGTCAATAAACTCATTGTCTTGTTTTATCTAATGCAGTGTGTATCAATTGAAGTGTCTGGGAAACTCCGTTTGAGGTAACAAGGTGTGTGCATATTATTTCTATTAAAGAAATCTAGACTTTATATGAATTTGTATTGTCTAGGAGAGGGTTTGGGGAATATTTAAGACTGGGTGTGTGTTGGGGTCACCCTGAAGTATAACCAAGGCTGGTAAGAGCCAAGCTGTGGCTGGCTGCAGCACACACACACAGACTTAGCTGGGAGTGACTTGCATGCTGGAAGCTGTTTGTGAGCAGTCCAGACTGGAGGCTACAGCAACAAAGCATTGTAAAGGGTGTCCCAGGATTGAGGGCAGGGCTGACACAGCTACTCATTAGTCTGGATTGTACCTCTTGTGTACCTGAAAGGTTTAAAAATCAGGAAAATAAAAACTGTATTTAAAAAAAAAAATCATGATTTTTACACCAGTCTCATGGGGTTTTTTGGAGGGGTGGAGTGGGGTTGACTCATGACTCTTGAATGCTAGGGGTTGGCAATACTGTATTCATGTACATTGTTCCCTACCAGATCCAAGTTCTTCTGTACCCTAAAGTGACCTTTGCGGATGACAGTGTTATAGGTCAGGTGTCAGAACTAGGGAAGCCTGTTTTTGTATACTCTAGCTTCCCATCCGGGGCATCACGAAACCTTTTGAATTACGAGTGGCTCTAATCTCCATCTGTAAGAGATGACACCCATCTTGTCTGTGCTACCATGGTTGGGTTCTAAGGGGCTCTAGCATTTTTCTCACCCAAGCTGACCTAACCTGTAGAATGCACTATAAGTTCTCAATGAGTCTACTCTGCGGGGTGCTGTCTCCAAATATCAGTTGCTTTTGAGCTTCTGTGGGGCAGGATGTGTTCTGATGAGACTATCTCTGTGCAGGGCTGAGGACATTCGATCCTGACACTCCCATATATATGTATATTTCCTGGGGAAAATTGATTATAGGAGGTTAAAAGACCTGATAATATCAATAATGTCCTTAGTTATTATTTGTATTGCAGTAGCATTTAGGTGCCCATTGTCCTGGGTGCAGCACAAACACATAGTAAGAGATAGTCCCTGCCCCAAAGAGCTCCTCATGTAAATAGAAAAAAGGTGAGAGAATGTAAATATTTATTTTTACAAATGGGGATCTGCAGCTGAGAGAAATAGATGGACAAGGTCACGCAGGGAGCCTGTGGTAGAGCCAAGAATTCAAATCCACGTCTCACTCCAGTGCCTTAACCAGAAGGCTTCCTTCTTCTGTAATGGCAGAATTAGGCCTTGGATTGGGTCAAGAGAGGAAGGGAAAAGAAAAGCATACAGCAAAGGGAAGGTGTTGGAGGTGTGATTCCAGCACCAGTCTGATTGTACTCGAGAAGGGGAAGGCTTAGGGAGTTAGAAGGATGGGAAATATTAGAATGGGGGTGAGTGAGAGATTGGTCTCAGCTGTGATTAGGAGGAGATGAATTGAGACCTGTGAGGTTTGATAAACACTGCATGTTGCAGGATTCATCCAAACTGAAAAACAACATCCACACTTTGTGAGGTTTGCCCATCACAACTCGGTGCACTGACTTAGAAATTTGTTCATACTTTTTTATAGACCTAAAGATACATTCCATTTGGATTTTATGGAGAGATGGACTGAAGCTTCCAAATCTGGGTCCAGATTTCAGATATCTCAAAGTTCTGATCTGAGGTTTTGGTTCAGCTAATTACTGATGGCTGGATTCTGCCACCCTTATGATTTCGGGGGACAACTAATGCCACCCTTATAGTGAGTAGCAACCTTTACTCTGGAACTAATCCCATTAAGTCAAATTAATTTGTCATGATTTATTGAGCTAAGAAGTAAATATTGACCAAAGGTGAGAACAAGCTCAGTAATTACCTTAAGGGCCAATAAACATTGATATTCACCTCAACAAATCAATATTTATTACAGATAGGCCTGAAGCAAAACCTTTAATTCAGACATTCCTGAAAATGGATGTAACTTTGCATCCAGTTCTGCAATTAATTTTATAACTGGTCCCTAGCTTTAGAATGGACTGAAGCCAAATTCCAGATCTGAACAGACTTGAACTTTGGTGCTTGTCAAATTTGGATTCCAGTCTTGTGGATCACATTGTAGTACAATTTACTTGTGAAAAGGTAAAGAATAGGAATGTATAATTGACTCATCACATGTCTGTTTGCAGCTAATCATGAGTCAGGATTTTTCTGAGGAATGTTACAATAATAATTACCTTGCCTAAACGGACTTGCAAGATGTTCATTAATGATCACACTTAGCCCTTTTTTTTAACACTTTTCATCTTCAAAGGGTGATTCCACTCTGAAAGGTGGCCGTACAATTGTCGTCACAGGTTCCACTTTTATTTTGTCATAATGAGATCCAGCAAAAATGTGCTCACTTTTTTACGTAAAGAGACGAGGTGGCCTTCTGATAGACAGAGGTTCAAATCCTGGCTCTGCCACAGACTTCCTGTGTCACTCTGCCGATAGTCACTTTATCAGTCTGTGCCTCCATTTCCCATCTGCAAAATGTGGATAACAACACCATCTTTATATTTTCTATTTAGATTGTAAACTCTTCAGAACAGGGATTGTCACCGTTTGTATACTGCCTAGCATAATGGGGTCCTTATCTTGGTTGGAGGCTCAAGGTGCTACTATAATGGAACTAATAATAAAAATATATGATTTTTCTGGATGCCAGCCCTATAAATTTAGTCCAGGATTTGAGAGTCAAGCTGGGGTCTTTCTTTTTCATGATTTATCAGCCATATTAAAGGTTCCACAGTGATGCCTGTAAATCTCTAGTGTGGCTTCTGCAAGGTGAATAGGAGGTACAAACTTGTGCATGTCAGTAAAAAAAGTAGCAGAACCATTCAGTAAGAAGGTGTCATTTTTACAGTCACTTTTCAGAGAGTAGAAACACTGCTTATATAGTCACTGTTTGCAAATCATTTAGTTATCCTTGGATGATTAGTGCTAGATAAACAGAAATTAAAATATACTAGAGACGTGTTATTAAAAAAATGCCAACTGCTAACTGTAAAGTGTCCATTCATGATATAAGGCAAGAAATAAAGGAGACCAAAATTCTCTAGCTTGAGACTGCTTTGCATTGAAAAGTCAATGAGTATTGATTTTAATATGAACTATGTTTGTTTTATATTGCTAGCTATATAATAGATTTTGATCTAATAGGCAATTATGTACAAAGTATTTCCTTGGCATTTTTTTCTCCGGTAGTCCCTGGAGAATAGTCTCAAAAGAATAATGTGACAAACAAACAAAAATTGTAGGGGATTTTTTTTTATTGGACTAACTGAAAGAAAATATAAGAAAATAGTTACCAAGCTTCCAAGGATTAGCGTCTCTTTATCAGCCGATTGAAGCAGAGCAAGATGCAGAGCTCAGACTCTCTTTTAATTAAAAATTAAATTGTATCAAAGAAGACGGTTTTAAAAAAAAACAGATATACAGGGGATAGTGTTCAATCAGTGCAAGGAGCTTTGTTGGCTATAATAAGCTTTGTTACCAGTGGTGAGTGTGAGAAGTGATCTGAGGACAAAATAAGGAGACAGGAACTCATGAGTTCCAGTTGCATCTCTTTGTGGCCTTGTGTCTTGTGAAAAATTCCCGTTTGCCTCAGTCTTACCAGATGTAAATGGGGATAATAAATAGTTGCCTGCTTCACAGGGATGTTGCAAGTATAAATTAGTCCCTATATTTTAGTACTAAATGAAATCAGGGCATGCATGCACACAAACAACTGTCTGGAGTAAACTGTCAGGAATCATTGCTGTAACGCTGTCTGTGCCAGCTTGAAATTTGCTAATTATGCTGTTAAAATCCATTCTGTTCAAAGCCTAGCTGTGAGAATTGTACATTTGTAAATAGAAGTAGATTAGCGTAATTTAATAACCATGTGTCTGCTATACATTCTTAATCTCCCCTAAAGGAATGAATGACCCTCTTCTTTTGTCCAAACATGCTCACCTTTTATCACCCTGACAATAAATCTTATTCTTGGGAATAAGAGAATTTTAGAAATTAGAGAAAGAAAGAAAAACCTATTTAGAAATCTTGTCCTCCCACCTGGATGATTGTTCCCTGCAAACATTTGATGACATAAATTATAGCACTATAGTAGAACCTTCTTTACCTAACAAGAACTGCGGATGTGGAATTTATTTAGATAGGCCTGAGGCAATGCTCACTGATATCATTCCAGTTGATTCCAGTAGGCATTGAGTCAGGTCCATGATGCATATCTGGGAATATCACCCCATTTAAGATTACGGGATTTTGCAGCAACAAGGGGATAAGAATCCAGCCATTAAGTAATTTCTCTGACAGAAAGTACAGAAAAACAATGATTTCTCCACCAAGCCAATTGTAGCCATGGGCATTCAGCATGGAACCAATTAGGCAAGGATTTTCAAAAAGACATAAGGAAATGAAACACCAAAATCCCATTGAAATTCAGTGGGAGTTGAGTGCCCAACTCCCTTTGGTTCGTTTGAAAATCATTGGCCTTTATGCATCTCTTTCCTTTCTAGCTCACTAAATATGGATTTTTAATGACAAGTTGTGATTTTGTTAGTTAAAAATTTTAGTAACTTTCTCTAATTTAAGAAAACTTTGTTTATAGACTAAATTGGATTCATTTTTGCCATAATATTTAATCTCACTGTTTGGAATAATATCCAAGAGCCATATTCTACCCTAGCTTCACACACATAACTCTTTTTTGAGAGGAATAGGCAGTCCCCATGCAGACCAAGAGATCTAGGACAATATCTGACCAACAGTCTACATTTGTGATAGCTCCTCTCTAGGGATGTCTCTGTTCTCCCTACCTCTGCAGAAGTCCCTTTGACATTAATGAGGGTGTTCACTTGTGTGGAGATGGAGAAGAGATCCCCAAAGCTTATAATTAAATCTAGTGAAATGTGGTGAATTGCTTTCCAAATAACTGTCAATTAAATCACAGCCTGTGTAATAATTAGCAACACAGAAAGCAACATTTTGGGCCAGATGCTCAGCTGGTGTAAATTGATATCGCTCCACTGATTTCAGTGGAACTATGACAATTTACACCAGTTGAGAATTCAGCCATTTACTTGTTTGCTTTTGAACTCCAAGTAGGAAATGACATCTTTGCTCCATCATTTAGAGTTTAAATTGTTTAACTCCAGCTACAATGTTGCCTATTTGCATAAATATCAGCAACACATATCTTTCCCTCTATGTTGCATGCATACACATGCGCGTGCGTGCACACACACACACACGCACACACACACGCACACACACACGTCTCATTACTTTTCTCAGCTGATTGCGTCAAGCCCTCCTTACTATATTCATCCCTCAATGACCCTGTCAGCTTCAGTTCCCAGCACCTACTCTTAGCTATTAATACGGTCATTGAAATGGTAAATAACACACAGCAAGGAGCCTAATTTGCATTGTCTGAACATGTGGTTACCGCTGCCCTCCCTTCCTAAACCATAGTTATATCTTTTTTTTATTTGTATCAGGTGCAGTCAGCTCTGATTTCTAATAGGCAACGTGACACTCACCAAAAAAACACAATAGTCCATAAATAAGTCCAGGAAGTAACATTAGATCTGTCTGCAAGAGAAGGAAATGGAAACTTTCCAGTGAATGGCTATTTATCTAAATCTAATACTAAAAAAAGCTGCCTATCCAGCGTGCCCTGAAAATTATTTCGAATCCCAACCCATACAGAAGTAACCACCTGGCATCATCAGAGAGTTCACACACAACAAAAGTAAAGTAGGGCAACCAATTAATGATTCAAAGAAGCAACATAAACACCAGCCCACACAGGCAGGGCCGGCGCAACCCATTAGGCGACCTAGGCGGTCGCCTAGGGCACTGTTATTTGGGGGGCACCGGCGCCCCGGCCATCTGTGGAAATTTGGGGGCGGGACCTTCCGCCGCCGCTGTCGGGGGCAGCATTTCGGGGGTGGGACCTTCCGCCGCCTAGGGCGCCGGAAAAGCTGGCGGCGCTCCTGCACACAGGACTCATAGATTGATAGATTTCAAAACTAAAAGACACTATTTTGATCACCTAGTCTGACCTGCTGTATAATACAGGCCGTAGAACTTCTCCAAAATAATTCCTTGATTTAAAAATTATCAGGGATGAAGAATCCATGACCCTTGGTAAGTTGTTCCAGGGGTTAATTACTTCACTGTTAAAAATTTACACCTTATTTCCACTTTGAATTGTCTCTCCCCCAAAACCATCACAAACAGATGGGCTTTGCAGTGTGCCTTGAAGAACAATGGGCCAAGGTGGGGGAATAGTCCCTGAAGGGCCCTTCTGATGAATGGCTTGTCATTATCCCCCTTTGCCCCATGCCAAAGGGGCTTTGGCTAAAGAACCATCACTGAAGGCAGCTATGGCAATATTACACAAGGAAGTGTTGGTAGGCAAGCCCCTGCCAAGAAAGTCCTGAGCCACTTATGAATTTAAAGGTCAAACTCAGCTTTAACTCCATCAGGAAAAAGTTAGGCAATTCCGTGCAGGTCTGGTACAATGATATTCTCAGGCTGAGCTATTACATTTAATTAGTAAGCTGCTGCCATCTGCATCAGCTTCCCGGTTGACATCGTGTGTAGCCCCAAACAGAGTGCACTATTCATGAGCAGCAAAGGTATGGATCTGAGCAGTAGGGTTTATGTCTGAAACAGAATCAAGACCTCCAGGCTAGGCACAAATGGGAAAAAGCCATCCTGACCACTGCTGTAACATGATCGTCTAAAAGCATCAGCCCCCACTATTTTGCAAATTGTAATGATGATTAACTCACATAACCAGAAGGTTGACTACAAGAATGAATGTAAAAGTACAATGGAGTTCATGTAACTGGATTTTAAACATGCTTGTATTAATTATGAAATTAAAGGGGGGTAGTGATAAGTAATTTAGTCATGCATTTAACCTTCTGCTTATCTATATTAGTTAAACCAAAAGCCAGATTTTAAAGCCTCTATGATGATCTAGACTGACCCACTGTCAGGGACTGCAGATCTTGAACAGTGGCCCCCAGAGCTCTTTGGCACTAATAAGCTCTAACCAGTGACCTGCTAACAGTTATCAGAATAGAAGCTGAACTCCAGCAGAGGACCCCAGTCCTGGACTCCGATTGGCAGAATGTTGGGGGTTGAGATTGGTTCACAGCTTATATAAACCCAACACAGGAACAGGAAGTTGTCCATGTAACTGGGCTCTCCCTGCTTTGGAAGGCTTTTCCTGCAATATTTGCTCCTCCTGCTGATCTCCTGGTAACCTGACCCTGCCTGGCTCCTGACCATGGTTTGCCCTCTGATCTATCTTGGACTCTGAGCTCCTTGTATCAGATCTGGCCTGACTTCTGCTCTGACCACTAAATCAGACTGCCTATGCCCTGGTTGTGACATCTTCCGAACAATAGGCTACAGTACTGCCCCCAGTGATTCCTGCATTGAGTACACTAACTTGTGGTTGAGCTAGAGCATCTCTTTTAGAAATGGAGCTAATCTTGATTAAAAGGCTACAGATGGAGACGCTGCCACATACTTTGCTAACTTGTTTCAGTGATCCTGCTCCAGAATTTTCACTATGCTGTAGCAGTGTCTACATAATGAGTTAGTGCACAGCACAGGGAGGAGGAATAGCTCAGTGGTTTGAGCATTGGCCTGCTAAACCCAGGGTTGTGAGTTCAATCCTTGAGGGGGCCACTTAGGGATCTGGGGCAAAAATCAGTACTTGGTCCTGCTAGTGAAGGCAGGGGGCTGGACTCAATGACCTTTCAGGGTCCCTTCCAGTTCTATGAGATAGGTATATATCCATATATTATTAAGTGGGTATGCTGTAGATTGCTGTGCTTCAACTCACTATGTAGACAAGCCCGTAGTAATAACCTTATGGTGGGATACTAGATGCTCTCCCCTTATCTTTGTTTGCTTCTTATCTACAAGATAAACTTAAAAATATTATGTAATTTATAAAAATTATTACAAGGTTTCTTAGTTGGGTCTTGCACCCTGTAGACATAACCCCCCAGTAAATCAGAAATAATAATAAATACCTTGCAGCTTCAAACTGTTCAGGCTATCTTCACCCACCAGCAAAAGGAAATCACCACTTCCAGCGTTGCAGTCTGAGTGGAAGGGAGAGTTGGGTATGGCATACAGGCTCACTTACCTTATTGTAGTAAGAATAAAACATCCACTTATCGTAACTTCTGGTTCATTCTTAGCTACCTAGAGTAGTTCGTTCACTCTATACAGAGATTTTCGCAGCCTTGATTTATATTCCCCCCATTAAATGCCTTTGGATTGGGTTCCTCTGCTGTCCCAGGAACTTATCCAAGAGTAAAAGTCCCCCCCTCAACTATAGTGAAGGGCCTAATCAGATCCCCACATCCCCTCTAGCCCCGGGCACTGCTGGTCTACCAGGCAGGGTGACAATGAAGAGCGCCCCCAGTGATCCAGTTTGGAACTACGTCTCTCTTAATTTTGGTGGAATAAGTGGGCACAAAGAATCAAAGGCCCCGTCCAGACTACCCGCCCGGATCGGCGGGTAGCCATCGAAGTATCGGGGATCGATCTATCGCGTCTCGTCTGGACGCGATAGATCGATCCCCGAACGCGCTCCTTCGAACTCCGGTACTCCTGCAGGGCGAGCGGCGTTACCGGAGTTCGAAGTAGGAGCCGCGAACTTCGATCGCGGCGCCGCGCGGACGGGAGGTAAGTCGCGTTGGTTCGAACTAAGGTACTTCGACTTCAGCTACGCTATTCGCGTAGCTGAAGTCGAAGTACCTTAGTTCGATCCCGCCCCTAGTGTGGACCAGCCCAAAGGTGTTAACATGACCCCATCACACTAAATGTTTAAGCATGATTCACGGTTCTGAGTACAGAGACCGTGGCATGTTTAGGCCCATGGCAAACACACCAGAAAATTCATGCCACAGTTTGGAAATTTATTAATCAGAATTCACATGAGAAAAAGAATCAGAAACAAAAAGCAATTGGAAATTGAGTGGTTATGCAAAACAATCAATCAAAACTTTGTGAGAGGATATTTAACAGAATAAAAACTTCTAAACAGTAATCCTCCTTCACTGGGAAGAACGGGGTAGTCCTGTTGAATTTTGAGCAGACCACTGTGAATGGTGATTATTTTTCCTGCTTTTAACAAAACAGTCAGACACAAAACAGGGAGACAGGGTTCAGAGGGGTAGCCGTGTTAGTCTGTATCAGCAAGAAGAACAAGGAGTACTTGTGGCACCTTAGAGACTAACAAATTTATTTGAGCATAAGCTTTCGTGGGCTAAAACCCACTTCATCAGATGCATGCAGTGGAATGCATGCAGTGCAGTGCATGCATCCGATGAAGTGGGTTTTAGCCCACGAAAGCTTATGCTCAAATAAAACAGGGAGAAGAGATGGATAGTATAGATGAAATACAGCTTTTGTTGGCATTCTCAGCATACCAGTTAGCTTGGTCAGTTATGGATGGATGCTCTGAGCTGTCCATGACAGCTGTTGGTGTGGACCATACCTTGCTCCCCTAGTTTGAGATGCCATCTGGTTGGTTGGGCCAGATCTCTCTCCTTTTTCAGTCCTTGCTGGTGCCACACAGTACAGTTGATCTCAGAATTAGATGCAAAGCCAGGAGAGAGAGAGAGCACAAGAAGAAAATAGTGTGGGGACAGACAGGAACACTCAATAGAGAGGAAAATGGAGCAGGATCTCAGGTGTATCCGGCTAGGACCTCATTGGTCCAATGGTGATGGTCAGGTGTCCTCACCAGCATGCTGGTCTAGATGCCCTGGTGATCAAGGCTTACTCACAAAAGGCAGAGTCTCTGGAGCAAAGCAGAGGCCTGTCAGCCTTTCCTTAAGGAATACCCCAGTCCACTATTTTAGTCCCCCAAGTCTCCCTTTTTAAAGCTTCAGAAAGGAAGATAGGAACTGGAATAGACCATCCCCTCATTATTTTGTTCACCACTGAGGCCTCATTTCCAACAAAGTAATTTTGGTCCACTGATTTCTGATTCCCTTCGTCCCTTGTTTACCAGTCACATCCCCAACACAGTCCTTGGGATTCATCAATAGTCCTTTTTGTTTGGACTAATCGTCTTTCCATCTCCTCCTTTGTGTACCTCTTCTATCAAAATTCATGATGACAGGTTATTGTAATATTTTCTGAACATGCACTCACTTTCCAACAACTGGGCTTACAATTGGTGTAGATGTGCTAATGTAACTCACATCCTTGACATAACAAGGAGTAATGGTCTCAAGTTGCAGTGGGGGAGGTTTAGATTGGATATTAGGAAAAACTTTTTCACTAGGAGGGTGGTGAAGCACTGGAATGGGTTACCTAGGGAGGTGGTGGAATCTCCTTCCTTAGAGGTTTTTAAGGTCAGGCTTGACAAAACCCTGGCTGGGATGATTTAGTTGGGATTAGGTCCTGCTTTGAGCAGGGGGTTGGACTAGATGACCTCCTGAGGTCCCTTCCAACCCTGATATTCTATGATTCTATGCTTTATACTGCCGCATTTGACCTTATTTCTCCAGGGGACTGGAAGCAGTGGGAGGAGCCAAAGATCCTAGCTGGATACTCCATGGCTTTGCACATGTACAGGGAGCAGGGCAACTCAGTTATAAAGACCCAGACATTTCCAAAACAGGGCGTGGTAGTTACCAGATGTGCTCAGTAGCTGTTCTGAAGCTGCATAGGAAGATTTCATTGTATGCAGACCCTAGTCATCCTCTGACAGCAAGGGAATTGGGAGTTTATAAATAGAGGCGTTTAAAACAGACCTGTAGACTCAGCTGCAGGACCAAAACCTGTTTTCTGTGAGGACTGTTTCCCAATCCCTGTACCAGGCCAGTGCTCTTCCAGCTTTATTTAGGATAAGGTTTGGCCCACCACAGTGTATTCTATAGACTTAGAGGGAGAGCTTTTGTCGCCCCGAAAGGCAACAAAGCCTATAAAACATACATTTAGCTATCAGTTAACAGCTCTACATTGGGGTTCTGTCTCAGTTAGAGAGAATGGGGCAGCAATTAGTGAGGTGAAGGTTTGTGAACTCTTGCCTGACTTAGCTGGGCTTATGGGGAGAAGATGGTGCCCTGTAGAGTGAAAGCTTTATAGATATCCAAGTACTGGATATTTTATATGCTGCTCCCGATGCCTGTACACTTTAGATACAGGCTGCGGATTTCTGTTTCACCAGCAACTAGAAGACCGGTTAGGTAGTAACCCAAGGGCTAGACTATCCCCAGACTCTTTACTTGCTGGCAGGTTTCTGAAGTGTTTGAAAGGACTGACATGCTACCATTCTCCTCCCGCCCTGAAGAGTGCAGGTGGCACACGCTCCATATTATCATCACTCTATAAAGACTGAGATAGCATCTCTGAGAGAAGATCAGAGGGGATGAGTTTTTATGTGTGTGTTAAAGTACAGAAAATATTATGTTGATACCGTATGTTTGAATGTCTGTAACACAAACAAAAGGGGGAAGTCTGCATAAGGAACACCAGTAGATTTACTGTTTCATAGTCTTTCTCTAAAAGTTATTCATAGAATTCCAAATACTAATTACAATGTGTTAAATGTATGTTGTGGTGGTGACTATATCCCCTCTATAAATAACATGGCTCCTCAGTGTTTGCCTTCCAGGGCTCCTTGTAACTCCGCACAGGAAAATTGTGTCTCTCTCACCTTTACCAGACTTACTCCTTTAGCAGCTGGAGCCTGTGCCCTGTAAATACAGTACAGTTTTGTGTTGGCTCTGGGTACATTGCTCATTTTCTTTTACACTCTTCCTGGTCATCTACAATCTTGAACTTTGGAGAAGTCCAGATCTGGATATGGAATTAGATACTGAGGCTTAGTCCCCTCTCTGCTCCTATTATAGGCTGGATGGAATTGTCACTTCTCTCCCCACTTCCAAAGCTGCTAAATTCTCATGTATTTTTCTGATCACCATCATTTGATTCATTATTCTCGTCCAAGCTCCCACATCCACCCACCTTATTTGATCATGTAATTTTCCCTCTAATGCTTTGCTCTATCTACAAGTTCTTCTCTGCTCACACCTGCTAGTTATGATTCCCAAATAGTGAGCTACCCTGTGTCACATATGGGGTCACATTCTGCTATCAAGCAAACTTGGGTTAATGTCTAGTAATGCCATTGACTTGAATACATTGGACCATATCCTCAGCGGGTGGAAATCAATGTAGTTCCACTAGAGTAAACTGAGTCAATGGAGCCACAGCAGTTTGCACTACATGAGGATCTGGCCTGTATTTACATTGGTGTACTGAAGAGCAGAACTTGGCTCATGCTGCCTTGAGGAATTTGAGCCTCCACTTGTATTCCTTTCTAGGGGTTAGATCACATGATATACAATAGGGATTTTCCCTGACTTAGGCGCACATGACAAGCACTTTGTCATAGGTGCCACATATTGTGAGAAGCAATAGCTCCTTGTATAAACCTGTGTAAAGAAGTTCTGAGTTCTTTGCAGCATCCCTGGATTTATGGTTGGCCGAGGAATGGAAATATTTGCAGGCTCACAGAGAATCTAGCAAGATGCCAGCAGGTATGAGGTTTAGCATGTGTCCCCACATGTATGCCAATGCCCGCTCTGCCCCCAGAATGGCAATAGCCCCATTAACAAGTGCTGAAGAAAGATGGCAGAAAAAAAAGGACTTTCAGCAAAAATATAACTTTTGTTAATATCACTCTTTGCAAATCTTAACTCTTCCAGGATTCCTTCCCTTTTCATTTCATTTCCCTCATCTGAATTAATTCCCTGATGACCACCAATATATATATTTCAACTGAGCCACAGTACATCAAACTGATTTATGGAATGGAATCTCTATTCGCTATTTCTGGCTCCTTCCTCAATTAATATTG
Source organism: Platysternon megacephalum (assembly GCA_003942145.1). Taxonomy (NCBI): domain Eukaryota; kingdom Metazoa; phylum Chordata; order Testudines; family Platysternidae; genus Platysternon; species Platysternon megacephalum. The sequence goes on along the minus strand of QXTE01000150.1, from coordinate 3,310,000 downwards.
AAAAGAAAGTGTGCTATTTAAACAGCCAGGGAACAAATCTGTCAGGGCAATGGTGGCACTTTTCCCAACACTACTGGTAATAGCTTCTCCCGTATATCTCCCTTCCGTGAGGGCTGTTAGTAGACATGGGCTTATGTTTCAAAATTTGTATCTGGAAGTCAATTTTGAATAACTCTTGGTCTGTAGCTGTTTGGATTCAGGATTGTGTTTGGCCTATTCTATATGTAATCACACTTCTGGCGGAGCTGGCTGCAAGGATTGAAACCATGGCCTCTGCATCTAAAAACATGAGTTACTATTGCTTGAAGCAAACAATCAGGACCAGGCCCATTAGCTTACAGGCGGCAGAATACTAATGGGCTTGCCTTTAGAGGGGGTAAACAGCTCCACTGTGTCAGCATGCGTTATACATACCTACACGTCAGCTGTGCATTTCAGATCTGGACTGGATTGGGAGCAGGGCCGGCTGTGCCATTTTTGCCACCCCAAGAAAAAAAAAGCCGCTCAGACTGCCGCCCGAACTCCCGAAGCAAAAAAAAAAAAAGCCACTTGGACTGCCGCCTGAACTCCTGAAGCAAAAAAAAGCCGCTCGGACTGCTGAGGCAAAAAAAAAAAAAAAAAGCCGCCTGGACTGTGCCGGCCCAAGAATGGACGGAATGCCGCCCCTTAGCATGTGCCATCCCAGGCATGTGCTTCCTCCGCTGGTGCCTGGAGCTAGCCCTAATTGGGAGACAGAGTTTGGCTATAGAGTTTTAATTGGGTTCCATCTCTAGCTGTTACTCAGATGTTAAAGTTAAAAACCAAATAAACCCCCCAGGAAAAAAATCTGAACAAAGTGTTGAAAAACCCTATCACTAACATTGTTTAGCAGATTTGCCTCTTCAGAATTTAAATAGTATGTAACTAACGTATACTGAGTGTGGATAGGTTTCAGAGTAATAGCCGTGTTAGTCTGTATCTGCAAAAAGAATAGGAGTACTTGTGTCACCTTAGGCTAGGTCCACACTACCCGCCCGGATCGGCGGGTAGAAATCGATGTAGTGGGGATCGATGTATCGCGTCTCGTCTGGACGCGATACATCGATCCCCGAACGCGCTCACATCGACTCCGTAACTCCAGCAGGGCGAGTGGAGTTAGCGGAGTCGACGGGGGAGCCGCGGACGTCGATCCCGCGCTGCGAGGACGCGAGGTAAGTGCCAGGTAATTCGAAATAAGATACTTCGACTTCAGCTACGCTATTCTCGTAGCTGAAGTCGCGTATCTTATTTCGATCCCCGCCCCTAGTGTGGACCAGCCCTTAGAGACTAACACATTTATTGTAGCATAAGCTTTCGTGGGCTACAGCTCACTTCATCGGATNAGGGGGGGGGGGGGGGGGGGGGGGAGATAAGCATGGAGAAATAGTTTTACATTGTGTAATGGCCCATCCACCATCCACTCCCAGTCTTTATTCAAACCTAATTTGATGATGTCCAATTTGCAAATTAATTCCAATTCAGCAGTCTCTCATTGGAGTCTGTTTTTGAAGTTTTTTTGTTGTAATATTGCGACTTTTAGGTCTGTAATCGAGTGGCCAGGGAGATTGAAGTGTTCTCCAACTGGTTTTTGAATGTTATAATTCTTGACATCTGATTTGTATCCATTTATTCTTTTATGTAAAGACTGTCCGGTTTGGCCAACGTGCATCCGATGAAGTGAGATGTAGCCCACGAAAGCTAATGCTACAATAAATTTGTTAGTCTCTAAGGTGCCACAAGTACTCCTGTTCTTTTTGAGTGTGGATAGTTTCTGCCTCTGGCCTGTCTAAAAGCATAGATTAAAAAAACCCGAGAACTAAACATAACGAGCCAGATCCTCAAATAAGCATAGAGTTATGCTGATTTACATCCACTGAGGGTCTGGGTCAATATGTTGTTGATGCAACAATTTCAACAAAGCAGGAAAACCTTCTGTAAAGGAGATTATAACAGTGTACATTAAGGTGCATTATATGGCATTGGCAGAGAACAGATACTAATCTTAGTAAAATATTCACTATCATAATGTTACAATGTACTGAGTCCACTTTTAAATTCTTTTGATGAGGGGACAATAGGCAGTATTAACAGGGGGCTGAACAGCAGAGAACCAAGAATGATATTAAAACGTGTTTCTCCGTAAATGTGAATGTTCATTAGCAGGGCAGTTCTGAAAAAGATGTGGCAAAGGTCAGGACTTTCCCGGACATAACTATATTTCATTGCCATAAAACCAAGCGGTGAAAGAAAACCCCTGACTTTTCATTTAGAAGCCTTGTCAGGGTTCCCTCCCCACTCTGAATTCTGGGGTACAGATGTGGGGACTCGCATGAAAGACCCCCTAAGTTTATATTCCACCAGCTTAGGTTAAAAACTTCTCTTAGGCACAAATTCCTTTCCTTGTCCTTGGACGGTATTGCTGCCACCACCAAGTGTTTTAAACAAACATTCAGGGAGGGGCCACTTGGAGCCCTATCCCCCCCAAAATATTCCCCCAAGCCCCTTCACACCCTTTCCTGGGGAGGCTTGAGAATAATATACTAACCAATAGGTTAACAAAGTGAGCACATCCCAAATCCCTGGTTTTATGACACTGAAAATCAATCAGGTTCTTAAAAGGAGAATTTTATTTTAAAAAAAGGTAAAAGAATCACACCTGTAAAATCAGGATGGAAGGTAACTTTACAGGGTAATAAAAAGATTTAAAACACAGAGGATTCCCCTCTAGGCTCAACTCAAAGTTACAAAAACAGGAATAAACCTCCCTTTTAGCATAGGGAAAATTCACAAGCTAAAACAAAAGATGATCTAACACATTTACTTGCTATTACTTACAATTTCTGTAATTTTAGATGTATCAGTTCAGGATGTTTTTAGGAGCTGGGTACCTGCTTGGTCTTTCTCTTTGTCCCGAGAGGGAACACAACAAAGAGAGCACAAACAAAACCACCCCCCCACCCCAGATTTGAAAGTATCTTCTTTCCCCATTGGTCCTTATGGTCAGGTGCCAACAATCAATTGAACTGATTAACCCATTACTGATAAGTGATTCTGTACCTCTGGCCAGGAGGGATTTTATATTACTGCATTCATAAAGGTTGTTACCCTTCCCTTTATATTTATGACAAGCCTAATGGAACCATATGACTCAGGGGGTTGGGCAATGGGACACAGAGCTTTCTGCTCGAAGTCACTGGTTTAAATCTGTCTGGAGTATATGGCTGGAGTTAAATTAGAGCAGTGAGGAGCTGGTAGTCTGTGTGAAATGAATTGCTGATTTCTCTTTAATTTCTAATCAAGAGGTGTCCCCAAGAAATTGTTGTCCTCATGACTGGTAACGTGGCTGGTAGACTTACATTTCGACTGTGACCTGGACTACATGCATAAGGGTGAGTAACAATCCCCCTCACATCCCTGAGTAGGCTACCTGGACCTTAGATCTGGGTGTGAATGAGTTCACAGATGCTGTGTGTCAGCTTCTCCCCTAGTACATGTGAGCAGTGGGGCTATGAGCCAGAGACCCTGTGGGAAAAGCTGTAGAAGCTTGTATTGCCACTCTCTCGACCTGGTTTAAAAATCACCATGAGTAGCACCTTCCTCCAAGGCAACTACTTGACAAATAAGGTGCCACTCATTTTGACTAAACTGGCGGAGTCTGCCCTCTTGTGTGGATGAAAAGGAAGACTGCAGCCTCCACACCTGTCATGATCAATACGTTCACTCATGTTATTAGAATATTATCAAACAAAGCTAGGCCTCTCTCCCCATACACTGTCAAAGATTAACTGTCTGATTCAACAAAGCACTTAAGCATGTGCTTAACTTCAGTGGGTATTAAGCACCGGAGAGAGGTTTGACCAAGGAACCTCTTAGTAATAGCCAACAATGGGCACAGGGGGCGGTGCACAGATGTTACAGGAATCTCCTGAGTCTGGTATGTGGATTCTAGTTCACCAAAGTTCTCAGATAAAAGCTGGTGTGCCACTGGTCATCAATATCATTGCAAAACTCATGTACTGATGTTGTATTAGGATTTATGTGTGTACACTGACAATTATATTCTGTGTCTAGAGTCACCAGCAAAGGTGAAAAACAGGTTTTTTTGTCAGACAAGAAATGTTTAGCTAGTTGTTTACATGTAAACTAAGTACTGTATAGTTCACAGTGGGTCTCCTATCACTAGTCTGAACTGAATGCAAATGAAGGATTGTGAAAGTTTCAAAGAAAGAAATTAACAGAAAGAGAAATACAGCCTGGGAACGGGATAGAGGGGAGAGAACCCTATCTTGAGGTGCACATCAAAGGTTTGCTCTGCTATATTTGGGGGGACAAAGAAGACACCATGTTGCCCTTCACTAAGGAAATAAAAGTACAGTTGTTTTGCTTCATGAAAAAGGGGTCTCAGCCAGGCTTGGCTGAAAACACCGGGGAGAACTTTGGGTGAGATCAGATTCTTTAGACAGGACATTAACCTGTTTGTTAAGTTTAGTCTCTAGAAAGTGGGTTATGGCTTTGTTTCATGTGTAACCCTTTGTTACTCACTGCCACTTGAATCCTATTCTTCAATAATAAACATCTTCTTGTTTTCACTATATATGTATGTAAGTGGTGTGCTGTTAAGCAAAGGGATAGTCCTGAGCTGAATCTCGCAAGTTGGTGCCTACTGTTCCTTTGGGAACAGCAGGCCTGGTAATTCTGGGAGTGTTCAGTGGATAAGGGGCTGGAAACTGTAGGGAACACTCTGAGGACTCAGGGGGTTTTGTGTGTCTGTTGCTTCCTGTGAAGGCCTGGAAGGCAGTGCTTGTGCTGCCAGAGGCTGGTGGCTCCAGGGAACTGATCCACAAAAGGCACAGAGAAGACTTCCTCATGCTAAAGGGAGATGGTGGTGAGGTATCTCACAATCTTGGGTACTTGTAGAGCATATTGCAAGCAGAAGGATAATCTAGTGGTTAGGATATTGTATCATGGAGGATAGGTCCATCAAGGCTATTAGCCAGAATGAGCAGGGATGCAAAACCAGGCTCTGAAGTGGCCCTAGCCTTTGTTTGCCAGAAGCTGGAAATGGGCGACATGGGATGGATCACTTGATGATTATCTGTTCTGTTCATTCCCTCAGAAGCACTTGGCATTGGTCCAGTCCGGTCAATCTTATGTTCTAATGTTCTTATGTTGTACTTGGACTTTCAGAAAGCCTGTGACAAGGTCCCTCACCAAAGGCTCTTAAGCAAAGTAAGCAGTCATGGAATAAGAGGGAAGGTCCGCTCATGGATCAGTAACTGGTTAAAAGATAGGAAACAAACAGTAGAAATAAATGGTCAGTTTTCACAGTGGAGAGGGATAAATAGTAGGATCTCCCAAGGATCTGTATTGGGACCAATGCTGTTCAACATATTCATAAATGATCCGGATTTTTTTTTTTTTGTGTGCAGATTATACAAAATTACTCTAGATCTGGGGTTCTCAACCTTTTTCTTTCTGAGTCCTCCCCACCCCCCACCATTCTATAAAAACTCCATGGCCCAGCTGTGCCACAACAATTGTTTTTCTGCATATAAAAGCCATGGCTGGCGTTAGGGGGTAGCAAGCAGGGCAATTGCCTGGGGCTCCACACCACAGGGGGCACAGTGAAACCAAGTTGCTCAGGCTTTGCCTTCAGCCCTGGGTGGTGGGGCTTGGTGCTCCAGGCTTCCGTCCCATGCAGGAGGACTTTGGCTTTCTGCCCTGGGCCCTAGCGAGTCTAAGGCTGGCCATGCTTGGTGGACCCCCTGAAATCTGCTCACGGCCGCCAAGCGGGCACCAGACCCCTGGTTGAGAACGACTGCTCTAGATAGTTAAGTCCATAGCTGATTGCAAAGAGTTACAGAGGGATCTCACTACACTGAGTGACTGGGCAACAAAATAGCAGATGAAATTAAATATTGGTAAGTGCGAGTAATTCACATTGGAAAACATAATCCCGACTATACATACAAAATGAGGGTTCTAAATTAGCTGTTACCACTCAAGAAAGAGATCTTGGAGTCATTGTGGATAGTTCTCTGAAAACATCCACTCATATGAACAGTAGCAGTCAAAAAAGCTAACAATGTTAGCAGGGGCAGATTAATAATTTTGCCGCCCCTAGGCCCTGAAATAATTGCCGCCCCTGGCCCCGCCCAGACTCCACCCTTTTCCCTCCCCCATTCCAACCCCTTCCCCAAAGTCCCGCCCTAACTCCGCCCCCTCCCTGCCCCTATTGGATCCCTTCCCCAAATCCCCGCCCCAGCCCCACCTCTTCCCCAGCACGCCGCGTTCCCCCTCCCTCTCTGACCAGCAAAACAGCTGCGGAGAAGTTCCCCTGCTCCAGCTCACCTCCTCCGCGAGCGCGCCGCCACTTCCTGTTTCTCTCCCCTCCCTCCCTGCCCAGCGAAACAGCTGTTTCGTGGCGCAAGCGCAGGGAGGGAGGGGAGAGAAACAGGAAGCGGCGGCGCGCTCGCGGAGGAGGCAGCTGGAGCAGGGGAACTTCTCCGTGGGTGCTCAAATTTGCCGCCCCTGCAAATTTGCCGCCCTAGGCCTAGGCCTTGTCGGCCTAGGCGATAATACGCCGCTGAATGTTAGGAATCATTAGAAAAGGGATAGATAATAAGACAGAAAATATCATAATACCACCATATAAATCTATGGTACACTCACACCTTGAATACGGCATGCCATACTGGTCACCTCATCTCAGAAAAGGTATATTAGAATTGGAAAAAGTACAGAGAAAAGCAACAAAAGTGATTAGGGGTATGGAATGACTGCCATATGAGGAGGCATTAATAAGACTGTAACTGTTCGGAAAAGAGATGACTCAGGGGAGATATGATAGACATCTATAAAATCAGGAGTGGCGTTAAAGTGAATAAAGAAGTGTTATTTACTCCTCATAACACATGAACCAGGGATCATCAAATGAAAATTAATAGGGAGCAGGTTTGAAACACACATAAGGAAGTACTTCTTCACAAAATGCATAGTAAACCTATGGAACTTGTTGCCAGGGGATGTTGTGAAGGCCAAAAGTATAACTGGGCTGAAAAAAGAACTAGATAAATTCATGGAGGATAGGTCCATCAATGGCTATTAGCCAAGATGGTCAGGGATGCAACCCCATGCTTTGGCTGTCCTTAAGCCACTGACAGCCAGATGCTGGGACTGGACAACAGGGGATGGATCACTCGATAATTGCCCTGTTCTGTTACTTCCCTCTGAAGCATCTAACATTGACCACTGTGAGAACACACATTATTGGGCTGGATGGACCATTAATCTGACCCAGTATAGCTGTTCTTAAATTAGTCTGGGACCTGAAAGACTCAGGTTCAATTCCTTACTCTACCACACACTTCCTATGTGACCTTAGGCCAGTTAATTAGTGCCTGTGTATCTCAGTTCCCTAACTAGAAAATAGGAAAAATAGCATTTCACAGGTTAGTTATGAGGATGCATATGTTAAAAATTGTGAGGCACTCAGATACTATGGTGATACGGGCCATATGAGTACCTAACATAAGTGTCTAAAGTTCCCCATGTACTAACATGCTTTGCTGAATTATGTCTTAAATCCAGATTTAGTGATTTGTACATTCAATGTGATTCTTTCTGAGATGATCAATGACCTGACATCTAATTGTCAAATTAGGAAGCTTTTTTCCCCAATTTAAAGGCCAGATTTCCAAACAATTTAGGCACCCCTCCACTCCAGTGGTTGTAGGGACTCATTCAATGTTAACACCTGGAAGGAGGCAAATGAAAGACAAATTAATGCCTGCATATCACTATTAATATGGGAGGTAGGGAGGAATCTGCCCCTTTGATATTGTTCTTTAGTAGAAATCAGGGAGAAAACACACAGAGCCCGTTTTGCTAGGACTGACTAAACCTGCTAACAGTTGGAAGTTCTGTTCAGTTGAACTGAGGTAAGCACCCAAATATTTTAATACTTACCTGGGTGATGGTTATTTAGAATTCTTGGGTGGGCAAAATAGGGCTGGAAAGCATGTAATAACATCCTCTCTCCTGGAACTCCAACATTTTCACTTCCAGTCCTGATGGCAACCTAGATGCCCTTACATGAAAAATGACTAAAAAATTACTCAGACCCTTCCACGCTTTAGTACAGCGTTGGCTTGCGTCCAGCTCATATTCTGGTGCAGGTGTGTGCGGAGAAGATTCTTATTTTATCCAAAATTGTTTCCTCTCCCCTTAACGTTCAGTATTAGCATTATTCCTATTACCAGCAACTAGAGTTGGCTGAATTTTCAAAATTGGGCTGAAAAGATGGAAACTTTGATTTCCCTCTGCCCACTCCCATAAATTGCTGTAAGTGTGGAGATCAAGTTTAAAAAAAATACTTGAAATTCTGATAATTTCCCCCCCCCCCCCCACAATATTTTTAGTCCCCCGCCCCCTTCCGCAAAAAAAATTGCACCATTTTTTGACTAAGGTCTACTAACAAAAAAGCTTTGTTAACTGCTACCCACCCATTCTCCCACGATGGGTCATTTATCTGTTTATGTAGATGCATGAGGAAGATATTGTTTATTTTTTTATAATCAATCATTGTGGTAAATTATGTGAGCAGTCAGATTTTGTGTTCATTAAATTTTAATTACCATTTTGCAAAGCTGCACTAATATCAACAGCCTATGCACTGGAGAGGTTTTCATTTTAAATTGCTTTATAAATATTTACCCTTAATTTAGGTTCAGCCTTTTATATATTTCCTTAGTTTTTTTCCCTTAAAATGTTCTATTTTGCTAATGGTGTGTAATGCTATTCAAAATGCAGCTTTTGCAAAGGTTCACCACTGTAAATAATGCTGCAGGGTGCTGAGCTCTGAAGTCCCAACCCAGCCAGACACTTTACTTTAAGCACCTGAGTAATCCATTCAATTCAATAGCCTTGATTAAGGAAAGCACTTCTGTTCAGAACAGTCACTGGGATTTAAGACGTGTTTGAAGCTAAACATGTATGTAAGTGGAATTGGGGCCATAGTGCTTATCAACTTCCAGAATTGAGCCCATAAATTGGAAAAAAAAAAAAAGAAGGCGTTCTTCTTCCTTCCTGGAATTGGCAATTGCTATTCAATTCTGTCAACTCATAAAACTTTGAGGCTTAATCTTTGAGTCAATAGATTCAACAGTTCATACTTCAGTGGAGTATTGCAACTTGATCAAAATGAGAGAGGTTTCATGCTTTTATCCAGCGCCTCTTTGTAGTTCCTGTGTCGTTCGTTGCGCTGGGACATTCCTATGAATCAAGTTTGGTAGGAGTAAAGCAAATGCAGCCAAGACACTGTCACTTCCCTAGAGAATTTTGGCTTAAAAAGACAGTGCTCGCTCTTAAAATAACAGAGAGAGAGAGAGAGAGAGAGAGAGACTTATTTCCCTCTCCTTTATCTACATCCAGGTGGCCCTGTCTTTTCTCAGGTAAGAACAAGACAAACAATGGAAATCAATTTCAAGAGGCTTTCTTTGATTATGTACAGCAAAGAGCTGTAACATCCTTTCTTGTGTTTCCCTTGTATTTTTCAAATCTATTAACCACCATCCTGGAAGTTCACCGCAGGAGATGGAGGCCTTTTGATATAAGAAGTGTGACATCTGCCATACATTTTATTCTTGGCAGGAGGCAGAAAGGTGACAGTGAAGAACTAGGCCCAAAGGAAAAACATCCACAGATCAGGGAAAGACAAATAGCAGGTCTTGGCACAAAGGACCTCTCCCATCTTTATAACTCCATTCTGAATTTGGATCTTCTAGCAGATTTGCCCTCATCAGGGTCAACAAGTTCTTCTGGACTTTTTTGCCTTCCTTTGTCTCTGACAGGAGTGACTTCTGATGGTCTGTAAATAATGAGACACATTAAGGGCTCCACCATGAATGATGCCACGCAATCTGACCCTGACACAGCAAAGCACTTAAACACGTGCTTATCTTTAAGCACATGTTCAAGCCCTTCCCTATTCAGTGAATCACTACAAGCCAAGCTTCACTCTAAGCACATGCTTGGATCTCACTGAAATCAATGTGACTCAAGCACATGCTTAAAAAGAGATGGAGCTAAGCATGTACTTAAAGAAAGCATGTGTTTAAATGCACCTCAGAATCTTGGTCAGAGCATAGGATTGAACCCTAAAAGAATAGTAAGCATATGTGCTTTGAAGAAGCATGGTCTAATGATTGAGGTGGTAGGCTAGGCCTTGGAAAACCCCGTTCTAGTCCCTGCTCTATCACAGACTTCCTGTGTAATCTTGTGCCTCAGTTCCATATCTGTATAATGGGGATAGTAGCATTACCACATGTGATGATAATTACATTGAAGATAAGCACTATGGTGATAGGTGCTATATAAATACCATTGTTAGATCTCTGTTTAGTCAGATGATGCAGTGACACCAGAGGGTTCAGCTTCCATTTCTTGTGCCATACTTTTTTTTATTTATGCAATAGATGTTGGAAATGATCAAACCTGTGACTTTGCAACCTGATCTGAAATCAACTCTTTCTTTCTTTGCTCTCTTTCTTTCTGCCTTCCGCAGCCTTAGGTTTACCCTCAGAGCAGCACTTGGGTATGCTTGTTCAGTTATCTACAAAAGAGAAAACACACCCCGTTTTTACTCTTTATTCTGTCTGCATACAAACATTTGCTCACAGGTTAGTTCCTGGACTAACTTCCTTTTAATGATATTTTGTACTAAGGTTGAGGAAAGGTCTCCTGGTGGTTAAAGCACAAGACTGGGAGTCAGTAGAAATGGGTATTATCTCCTTAGCTCTGTGATAGATTTTCTTTGGATAACAGTACTTGCCTGCATTCCAGGGTGCCTGAAGTTTAGTGGCTTTGAAGCACTTTTGGATAGCCTCAGACGGAAGGCTTTATGAAAGCCCTCATTATTATAGCACCTTTCATCTGAGGGTCTCGTGCTTAACATTATTTAATCAAACTTCAAATCATGCCAGTGGTGTGTCATTCCCTTGGCAGAGTAAAGGTATGTGGGTTAATGGAGCATATTGAGACATTACTGAAAGAGGGCAGAGTTAAGGTTGAATTGGCATCCTTAGCTGTGCATTTCCTGGCTTTCAGAGGCTGAATTTTGCTGAATTTAGCATTCTGCAAGGGCACGATCTACCACCCAGCAACCTTAACTCTGCGTTAATGTAGATTTTTGCCATTGATTTTCCTATTTTTTTTAATGCAAAAAGATCTGTTGTAGTTAGGCATTAGGAGTCATTTATGCAGTTGTACATATCACACCCCGCAATTTGCATACCAAGCCAAACAAGCCTGTAATCAGCAATCCCAAAGTCATGGTGTACTCCTTACTCTCCCACAAACTTCTGCAACCTTGTGATCCACGAATTTCCCAAAATCTACATGTGGCAACCCTGGCAGTGCGCACATTTCTCTTCCCTCAGTGGTCAAGGTACCTGTGCTGTCAGTTTCAAACTTCTGCGCTATATTTTTGGAGAAACACCACATTAATCTGCCCTACAATCAGGAATTTGCCACTTGCCCTCATTCCCCCAAGGGCTTGTAATATATAGATTTTTCTCAAAGATGAGTCCAAGGCTTGCTGACCACCAGTCCTCCTTGCCCAACTCCTCTGCAACCACAACCTCTCTCCCTGTCTTTGTTCCCCCCTTTCCCTCCTCCAAAATACTTGTGTCCCTCATCTCCCCATGTGACATAACAACAATTGTGTTTAGCGTGTTGCTGTCTATTCTGCTACGTTCATAACAAATCTCCCCATAACATAAACATTATAAGAGACAACTTGTAACAAGCAACATGATTTGTTAAATCGTTATTACACCAGTCTACCAAGATTCAGAGTAGAAATGTCAGTTGTGGGGTGTTCACTGGGGCAATGGCAGCAGGCAAATATAAAGTGGTTGCTTAGAAATCCTCTCATGGATTTTTTCTTTACTGGTGCATGCACCCTGGGATCCCTCTGACTGCAAAACTATGCAAGCCAAGAAGTGAACATGTTCTTAAATACCATTCACACTTCGGGTCCCCCATAGACTTAGTGAGTGCCATACACTACCTTGGATAAAGCCCAACAGATTGAGACCATTTTGATTCACATCACATCAATAGTTTCGTGTCGAACTGTGGGCAACCTCCCCGAAAGTTAAATGACTATTTTTTCCAGGCTTATATCTCGGGAACCAACACTTGAATGACTCAGATGTTGGATCATTGACCCTAAACGTCACCTTCCTGAGGCTCACCAAATTTAAAAAAAATGCAACTAAGCATGTAGCTTTTAGAGGACTTAGGACTTGTTTACACCTACAATCATGCACTGGCGCAGCTGAACCGCTTTAGTGAAGCGTTTCTCCTTTCACCATAGTAAATCCACCTCCATGAGAAGAGGTAGCTATGTTGACATGAGAAGTTCTCCCGTTGACATAGCACTGTCTACACCAGGGGTTAGGTTGGTATAACTGTGTCACTCAGGGGTGTGGATTTCTCACACCCCTGAGTGATGTAGTTATACTGGGGTAAGTTTGTAGTGTAGACCTGGCCTTAGGAAGGTTGACCTTTAAACAGATGTCATTGTAATCCATGCCTCCTTGGTGTGGTGCTCTGTCCCCTTCTAGTGGTACCTAGACCATCTAGAGATTGATGAGTCTGCTACAGCCTTAGTTCAGGACCCCATGGCTTTTAGCTCATGCAGAAGAGGCTCATACCCTAAGCTTCAGAGGTCCCAGGTTTGATCTTTCCCACCGATGACTGGGGTCTTGTCTGCATTTCATCATGACACAGCCTTAACTATAGTGGTACTCCTGTGCCACTATCATAAAAACACCTCGCTCTTATAAAACACTTTTCATCAATAGATCTCACAATGCAGAACCCAGGTCAATAGCATTATTCCCATTTTGAAGCAGTGGAAACTGAGGTATAGGGAGGGGAATTGACTTTCAAAAAGCTCCTGATAGTTCTGTCTGCTTGATTAAAGTAAAATTTTTAAAAGCGTTTTCTCATCACTTTAGCGAGTATCGTGCAGCATTGTAAAGAATCACAGAATGAGGAGCTTTCCTCTAATACTGAACAAGCAACTTCACTAGAATAAGAAAAACATTATGACTCCTAAGAATCCTCTCACTCTCTCTTTGCTTCGCTGGAGAGCTTCTGCCTAGAACCATCCTGTTCAGTCCTGCCTGTCTTCCTGCTACAGATTTAAAAAATCCTACACATCCTCACAGTTATCAGGTATTGCCTTTAGCACTGAAGTTTCAAGGTGATCCTGAAACCAAGTAGTATCTCAGTGGCATTAAGCTTCATACCGGTGTTTCTAATCCATATAATCATGTGCTGTAACTGTTTTCTCAAATCTGAGATTTTTAGGTGATTAACAATAAAATGGTACAAATCCAGCTCCAGTTTTAATGCTTTGTCAGTACATGCATCAGCATAAGAATATTTCTGAGAATGATGAAGTAAAATGTTATGAAAGACAAAACAAGCAATCTTGGGTCATGCGTCTGACGAAGTGGACATTCACCCACGAAAGCTTATGCTCCAATACATCTGTTAGTCTATAAGGTGCCACAGGACTCTCTGTTGCTTTTTACAGATCCAGACTAACATGGCTACCCCTCTGAATCTTGGGTCAGAAATCCAGTTTGGGATCTGTTGTTCAGGTGGACCCATGTTTGTGAATATTAAGAATTTCATTAAATCGCCTAATAGTGACTGTCAGGTCCACTGTACTTTCCTCTAGCTGAATCAGAATAACAGACTGAGGAAAAACTCCCAAGAAATGCTTCTTTGTGTGTCTTTTTGTTGCTCATTCTGTCTCACAAATGCTCAGACTGGAAGCTTTTTGACAAACTCTTCAGTCATTAGCTGCATTTTGAAGGAGGATTGACCAATCAGTGTACTGGGACAACGTGTTGGTACATGGGGCTGTGCTATCTGTTTTTTTTTTTTTTTTTTTATGGCTCACTAGCTGAGTGATTCCATAAGTATCCCTTCAGAGCCGCTGGATTTCTATACAAGTAATTGATTTTGTGCCTCTTTGTTCTGTGTTTGTACAGCACCTAGCGCAATGGAGTTCTGGTCCATAGTTGGGATTGTTAGGTGCTATGATTATACAAATAAAAAATAATAATAATTTGAATCTGGTATTTCTTACAATCTTGAATCTACTGCGAGCAATTGGAGTTTGTATTTGGAATTAAAATTCTGTGGACAGCGGTACTAATGTCTGGATTTTCTGACATTTTTACACCAGTCACTCTTTTGGTGGAATGTGATAGTGGCTCCTTGATTGAGTGGAACTTTCATTTTCTTACACGTCCTGAGTTATTGGTTGACTTCCCTATCAGTAAGCTGAGTGTGAGTAGGTTTAAAGATGCTTAAACTGGTACAATGGGGTCTAAATTGTACCACCTTACACATCAATGATGAATTTGGCTCACTGTATCGCAGTGATAGCGTATTGATTTACTCTATTCATTGTTTCAGTATTGTGCTTTAGAGTAGATCAGATATTGAAACCTTCTGGGATGAATCCAATCCTAAATTGAATTGCTAATAAACCACTGGAAATTAGATATGATTGTTATCCAACAATATAATAAGCCCTCTTTATTTAATAAAATGTCTCCTTTACAGGGCAACTCATAGTTCTTATTTCAAATGGATAATTAGGGCTGATTCTCAGTTTCACTGCAATTCAGTACAAGAATACCCATGCAACACAAATACCATACAGTGCTGTTTCAAACTGTATTGCATTACATCAGGTGTTATTTTTGAAGTGCATCTTTCATGCATGAGTATCGCAGAAGCTTTTGTAGCAAAAAACAGTGACTTACTGAAATGCTTTTCTTAAAGAGTTGTAATTATCTGTAATTTCCACAGTGGACACCATAAATAGGTATGCTGTCAAGGCGATGGCTAGAAAAGGGGTCCTTGAGCATTCACATCATGGAGGTCAGCAGGACAATGCCAGTCTTAATCATCTGATACGAGGACACACAGTGATTTATGCAGACTGTAGCTTTCTGTCGTTCCAGCAGCTGCTCAAGGACATAGGCCTTGATTCAACACATGCTGAACTGTAAGCATGTCCTGCTGTAATGGCTTTGCTGAATTCTGATTTAGAATACTTTCTGCACTATTAGAAATTGCTTAGGGCACAAACATCCATCCCTGTCTATTCTGGGCAGCTCTTTTCATATCCCCTGTGTTACTGAGTCCCATACATTTTCCCTAAGTATTGTTCAGAGGGATTTTTTTCAATTGGCCGCTTTATGTGTTCCTCTAGCTTCCAATGGAATGTCTGTCATGACAGATGTTCTGGCTTTCTTCTCAATGCATGTCCCAGCTATTTCCATCTTCTTTTCTGGATAACTTTGGAGATAAGGAACTGTTGAACTCCGACAAATCTTGCTATTTGTTATAAATACCTAATATTTTCCTAAGGCATTTGGTTTCAAAGGCCCTTGGACATCCGTCTATGTCTTTGGTGGATTTCCAGCATTCATGTCCATCTGTTAATGTAGAAATAACATTTGAGTTGAAGACTTGTAGTTGGGTCTTTACGCTGCAGATTTTTGACAGCCATATCTTGTTTAAGCTGGTGAATGCAGCTCCAACTTAGTCAATTTGTGTCATAATTTCCTTCTGGATATCCCCATTGGCTTGCATGTTACTACCATGATATGTGAGTTGACTCACTTCTTGTATTCCTTCGGCCTTCTAACATAATGCTTGAGATGGGGGCTCCTTAGGCTCTCATTAGAGATGTTTTTTTTATCATAAATAATTATTAACCTTTTTTGCAACGCTGCACATGCTTGCAGTCTTTGCTTGCATGTTGGTTGAGCTGTCACTCAGGAGAGTTGGCAATCTAAATCATCTAGTTATTAAAGCCAAACAATGCCTGTGTTTTATCTATTCTATACTCTTTCTCATCATTAAGTCAATTTGCAGAATTGGGGCCTTAAATTATCAAATGAATTGCTATATCAAATGAATGTTACGGAAGTGTTTTGTTGTGGACAGGAAGATCTTAAACAACAAAATGCAGTTTGGATATACTGTAGCAATTAAAGTGACCACATGGTTCCAGCCTCCCACCATCACTAACCTATTATCCAAGCTGGAACAATCAAGTAACACGTCAGCAACAAGGACATTCTGATAATAGAGAAGGTAGAAGGCTGGGTCAGGTCCTCAGTTGGTGTAAAAGTCAATGGAACAGTTCCCATTTATACCAGCTGAGGATCTGGCCCTCTGCATGCAGCAGTTACTGCATTCACTGTGTTTCACAGTACTTTACTGCATTAGCACACGCCACTTCTCAAATAACACAGTAGTACTACTAGGTGCCCAGATGATCACCATTGTTCTAGGGTAGCCTGGTTTATAGATTATGTATAAGAATTCCCAGTTATCACTTTGCGGGTTGACAGGTTCTTTTCCCAAGATCAGGCCCAGTATTATTAACATTCACTATATAGTTGGGAACCCCGAGGTGCAGCTGCAACACTCACACTATAGGAACTCTTCTATATTTACAAATAATTTATTAATACATTTAGCACAGTCACGAACACTCCAACTCAGTACGGTAGATAGAGATAATACAGACAGTACATCTGAGCATCCATACTCCCATTATCCCTTGCAAAACAACCTGAAATGTTAGCCATTATCTTCCTCATCACTGTCACCTTCCTCATCTTCATCAGTGGCCACCATAGTCTAGTGGAAGACGCAGCATAGCCTAATGGATAGGGCACTAGATTAGGATTCAGGAGCTATTGGTTCAGTTCCTGGCTTTACCATTACCCTGCTGATTGACCTTAGATAAATGAATTAGTGCTGTGTGCATCAGTTTCCCCATTTGTAAAATGGGGATAATGTTACCCCTCTTGGGATTTGATAGCAACTTTCAACTACCTGAAGGGGGGTTCCAAAGAGGATGGAGCTCGGCTGTTCTCAGTGATGACAAAACAAGGAGTAATGGTCTCAAGTTGCAGTGGGGGAGATCTAGGTTGGATATTAGGAAAAACTATTTCACTAGGAGGGTGCTGAAGCACTGGAATGGGTTACCTAGGGAAGTGGTGGAATCTCCATCCTTAGAGGTTTTTAAGGCCCGGCATGACAAAGCCCTGGCTGGGATAATTTAGTTGGGGTTGGTCCTGCTTTGAGCAGGGGATTGGACTAGATGACCTCCTGAGGTCTCTTCCAACTCTATGATTCTATGATTCTGGTACCTCCCAAGGGCTACATCTCTCTCTCCCCCTACCCACAGGCTGGGATGCCACTTTTATAATATGTTATGCTGATGCTACCGTGTCTAATACATATTCAGTAGGGAGTTCTCCCCTCTTCCTTATCTGTATTTCCTCCCCTTACTAATGCTGAGGTGTCCTTCCTGTAGAGGTTAAATAATTTATTATATAAAACCATTTATTATTTCAACTTCTTATCATACACGTCAATTCATTGCCATGGCAGTCTTGTGGTTCGATGTTCTTTCCAGAAGCTGATGTTAGCTCATGTTTCTGTGATTGGCTGATGTCATTATGGACAAAATTCTACCTTACAGTCTATATCCAGTTCCTCAAAACTTAGGAGGGAGTTTACCGTTGGCCCATTTATCTGTGCCAAAGTTCTTAGGCCTCAAGCCTTATGCCAACTGCTGAAGCCAATGTCTTACAAGATACAGGCCTGTAGGTTCCTTGCATTATTGCTGAATATAATAAAGGCGGAATAACAAGGGAAAGGCAGTGAATACAGTATAGTCAAGCTAGTCCTATGGGCTACACTAGTTTCTGAACAAACAGGTAGGAACAGGCACTCCCTGCGCTGAAGAACATCTATTGTTTTAACCTCTGCAGTCTTATGAGGGGCATCTGGTAAGGGCCACAGAAGCCCTGCCTTCTTCACTATACTATAGATGCTTAATAATTATTTTATTTGTTCTTCTACCAAGGTGGTATTTGACTTGAGTTTCTTTACTCCCCTTCACTTGGCTGCTTTGTTTAATCAGAACAGCTTTCTGCCTAGTCAGCATTTCTCTGTCTTCATCTAGAATTGCTTTTCTCTGGGCTGTGAAGCTTGTAGATATTGCTTTTAAATCATGGATCAGATAAAGTGGTAAAAAGGATCTTCTGATTTTAATATCACTCTCAGTCCTAGAAGAAAGCTCTCAAACTGGACTGTGATGGCTCCTATTTCACTCACTCTTGCTGAGATGTGTCATCAGTTATTGATTATTTTGATTATTTGGGATGTGTGGGGCGGGTTGGCTTAGAAAGAAAGGAAAAAATAATGTTTTCATTATGTGTTTGGACAAGGCATACATTTTAAGTGCTCAATTTCAGAACCAGACAAAACATTGCCAGAGCTTAAAATGACTTCTTAATAGTCCTGGGCAATTTAGATGCACTTAGAAAGTGACACAGCTTCCATTGCAGACCGATTGTTGGAAGGAAGTATCATTTATCAAAATGTTTTCCAAAATGCTCCGTTTTGTAAGTGTCTCACATACCTACATATCAGTGTCAATCCCAAACGTTTCCCTAAGTGTTTAAAAGATAGGCAATACATTTTCTTGTTATTGTATGCTCTGTTTGTGCCTCAGATATAATTTTGCAAACTAGTTTTGGAGCCTTATGTTCCTGGGGATGGTCTCAAGGTAAAGAGCATTTTAATCCCAGCCTCCTGTGAGCTGGGAAACCAACGATTAACTTCCAAATTGCAGCAGTTTTCCAAATCTGTTCAGCTGCAGCCTTTGTAAACAAACTAATCCATCAGTGGATATCAGCATTGCATGGGAGAGGGCAAAATAATTTGAGTGATACTGACCAGTAAGAAGAGAGTGAGGAAGTTGAATAAATTAATGGGAGTTATTATCGGTGGAAATGTAGGCCTGCTGAAAGGAAATGTTTTGATTTTTCTGTTTCAAAATTTCTTACCACTTTATTTAAAATATTAGCCTTTGAGGGGTTTTTGTGTTGTCTAAACAAAACACTTAGTTCAATCAAAATGACATTTTTTACAGCTGGTTGATTTGCAAATTTTACTTTTATTTTTGAACTGCCAGAGAAGTGGCAGCTTAGAAAAGAGACGACTAAGGGGGGATATGACAGAGGTCTATAACATCATGACTGGTGTGGAGAAAGTAAATAAGGAAGTGTTATTTATTCCTTCTCATAACACAAGAACTAGGGGTCACCAAATGAAATTAATAGGCAGCAGATTTAAAACAAACAAAAGGAAGTATTTCTTCACCCAACACACAGTCAACCTGTGGGACTTTTTGCCAAAGGATGTTGTGAAGGCCAAGACTATAACAGGGTTAAAAAAGAACTAGATAAATTCATGGAGGCTAGGTCCATCAATGGCTATCAGCCAGGATGGGCAGGGATGGTATCCCTAGCTTCTGTTTGCCAGAAGCTGGGAATGAGTGACAGGGATGGATCACTTGATGATTACCTGTTCTGTTCATTCCCTCTGGGGCACCTGGCATTGGCTACTGTCGGAAGACAGGTTACTGGGCTAGATGGCACAGAGTGAGGAAAAGGCTTCTCCGAGGAAGCCTGCAGCAGAGCTAGGAACTGAATTCAGATCTTCTAGGGCCTAGGTCAGTATCTCACTCCAGGACTGTTCTTCTTCTCTTGAATATTTTTAACACCTCAATGGGGTAAATAAAAGTTCTCCTGATCTTCATGGAAATGTAATTGGGTTTTGACTGGCTCAAAGGACCCAGATGGAGCCAGGTTTAACACTCAAACGAGTTTTTACACCCTATTCATGGACTCAGGTCAACAGACTCAGCTTCTTTTTTCAGATCTCAGATTTTTTTTTCCTTTGGGGGTCATAATGCTTTACTCTGTTTACTAATGCTCTTACTTATTCCCCACAGCTATTATTTTAGAATAAATAAGTTTGCTTCCATAACCAATTTTATAGCAGGTAGGTGGGGCGTGGGGGGAAAGTAAGAGAAGGTGAAGGAAGAAAAAAAGAGCAGTATTAAAAGATGCAGAGGGAAAAGTGCTTTTATTAGGGGCATGATCTTTTATAAAGCAATCAAGAATTTAGATAGGCTGTTGAGTATAGGAACAGACAACAAGTATCCAGAGCTGAGAAGTAATTTATTTTTTTCTCCAATATTTGACACTTTGAGTCACATAACATCAGTCAGTGACACTGAAATAATGTATTGACACAACTGAGTATAACTTGGCATAACACATCTGGATTTTTTTTTTAAAGTGGCCTTTTCTTCAAATATCTAACCTACATTCAAATAGCAAGTCAGAACAATAGTGGATGGAAGCAAAGATAATGACAGTGTGTGCAGATTCTCTTCAAAACAGCAGATGCGGAGGTTCTCTGGCTACCTGAATTATTTATGGTTAATTCGGCACATTCCTAGTAATGTCTGAGGCTTTTATAGATCTCAGAAGCATATCTGAGAAAAATGCACCCATATTCATGCACCTGCATATTTTTAATTATAAGCTCTGTGGATTGTGTGACTGCAAGTCATTTAGAACTTTTGGCTGAATCATTCAGAAAGTAATTTGACATTCTTTTGCAAACCACAGCAGACGGTATCACATTTCTTTCCAGGCATATTCATTTTCATCTGAAGACATTTAAACAGGGTGTGATTCAATAGCAGGGAAACACGGAAATCATGGTAACGACATGGAGCAGTGCTCTGTCTAGTCTGGTTTTGGCTCCAGTTTTGTACTTGGATACAGTAGCACTGTGGATACAGTAGCAGTGTGTTCAACCCAGGCACAGGGTCCTCTCTAGCTGATCCTGATGCAAGATTGTGTCCTCCGATAGTACTCAGTACCAGAAGTTTCAGAGAAAAGACAACTCTCCTATGCGTATCATGCACCTATTTATGCACCATAGTAAGTAAGTAATAAATAGTATTTTTTTCTGTGGGAATCTTCTTGGCCTCATTGTTTGTTCCTGCACACACACACAAGCCTAGGCTTTGTAGCTGCAAGCATGTGCTAAAATTCCGATACTTGCATATGGCCCTAACAAGTGCTTGCAAGTGGTGGCATCTATCTGTTTCTGCAAAAGTCATTGAGATGAATGGACATCTGTATGGACACCAAGAATATCCAGAATTATACAAGTCAAGGGCAAACATTTTGAAAGCATATAAAACCTTAAACTTTAGGGGTTAAACTAATCTCTATTTGGGATTAGGATGAAACCTTCACGGAGGATAGGTTATCTGGTGTCTTCCTACCGTGAGGTTTCTTCCACCTTCCTCTGAAGCGTCAGATGCTGGCCATTGACAGAGAGATGATCCTGGGCTAGAGGACCCTGATCTGATACAATATGGCAATTCCTATGTTGTTGTGTAATTTTTTTGTAGATACAAATGCTGCCCACTTGTTTTCACAGGTGTTAGACTATTGAAAGGGTACTCACAAGGATTAGTGAAGTAGTACTTATTAGTTATATTGTAGTAGCACCTAGTGCGGACCAGGACCCCATTGTGCTAGGCACTGTACGAACACACAACACAAAGACCATCCCTTCTACAAAGAGCTAGTGTATTGCAGGTGCAAGAAGGTAAGTGGGTAAGGTTGTGTGAGTAGAAATGGGGACTAAGAGCTGAAAGTCTCAGCCTGAAATGTTTTTGGGGGCATTTTGAAATTGTGAAGTGCTTGATAAGGGCCATTATTATTCGCTCTATTTCTATCTTCTCCCTTCTTCCCAATGGAACTAGAGCTCCACTTACACTTGTAAGTTTGAGGATTGATACGCAGCCCTGGTCATTATATCTCAAAGGGTGTCGCTGCTGATGCGAGACCAAATTCTGCACTGAATGACACCCTGTGCAGCCCCACTGAAGACGATGCAGGTTCTCAAAAGGGGTGGGATCCAGTGGTTAGGGCATTTGCCCAGTACTTGGGAGACCTTCAGGTGCTTGCTTCACCCCAGACTTCCTGTGGGTAAGTCACCTAGGGCCAGGTATTTAAAGGTGTTAGGCACCAAAAGATGCCAATAGGTGCCTAGGTGCTTTTGCAAATCAAAGCCCTCTAGACAGCTACATTTTAAGGCACCTAAATACCTTTTAAAAAGTCCTCAGCTCTCTGTGCTTCGGAGACGAGATAATAGCACTTCCCTATCTCATGGGGGTGTTGTAATGATGAAACACACTAATTGTTGTGAAGTGCTCAGATACAGTGGTTATGGGGTAAGTACTTTAGATAGCTATGCTTATTCATGTGTGTCTACAGCTTTCCCCAGTTTGCTAAACAGCTTGGTGAATGACATCACCAGGAGTAAAGCAGCCCTGGTCCACAACTGCAGAACCAAAGACCCTGGAACTTTGGGGATGTAACTCTGAACCTAGATAGGAAATTTGCAAATGGCCTCTATCTTTATATTGAATTGAGCCAAAAGACTGACTCTGCAATCAGATCCTCAGGCATAGGACCCTAATGCACAGAGTCCTATTGTATTAAAATGGAGCCACGCTAGAGCAACTGAGATGAGAATATGGCTTAAAGTGATCTTCAAATATTTCACTTAAGTCTCACAGTACCCCTGTGAGGTGAGGAACTATATTCATCCCCATTTTACAGAGAAACTGAGGCACGGGTACATTTAATACCCAAAGTCTTTCAAAAATCGGTTGTAGAGCCAGGGATCCTGATATAGTCCAGGGGCTAGGCTGGGTTATGTCTGTCATGATGCAACCTGAGCCATTTGACTTCCCTTATGTACTACAGAGCTTGGTCAGATGGGTCTGCATTGCATTATGGAAGATATAGTCCTCCAAGGAGCATGGCCCATTCGAGACAAAGGTGGCCCAAACTCTAATTCATATAAGTTAAGAGAAATGCTCTTTTACTCCAAAACCAATGTTTCAGGTCAGTTCAGCAAAGTGAAACAAAACATTTCAGTTTTACAAAGGTGCATTTTTGTTTAGTTTTAGCGAAACCTATTGAAACAAAACATTTTAATGTTTTTGAATAAATTTTTTTTAAGACTTCCATTCTGTGAAAACTTTTGAACTTTCGTTTTTTCATCCCTTTTTGGGATGAAAACAAATGCTGAAAAGTCAGATTTCCTGCAGAACAGCCATTCCAAATTTTACTAAGTGGAAAACTAAACCCATTTATTCATGCAGTAAACACCCCATATTTAGGCCAAAATACAGTATTCATAGAATCATAGAAATACAGAACTGGAAGGGGCCTCGAGAGCTCATCTAATTGAGTCTCCTGCACTCAAGGCAGGACTACGTAATAACTAGACCATCCCTGACAGGTGTTTGTGTAACCTGCTCTTAAAAACCTCCAATGATGGAGATTCCACAACTTCCCTAGGCAATTTGTTCCAGTGCTTAACTGCCGACAGTTAGGAAGCTTTTCCTAACGTCCAACCTAAGCCACCCTTGCTACCATTTAAGCCCATTGCTTCTTGTCCCTGTCCTCAGAGTTTAACAAGAACAATTTTTTCACCCTCCTCTTTGTAACAACCTTTTATGTACTTGAAAACTGTTATGAGAGTAGCTCCAGTTCCTTCACAGTGCCTAAATGGGAGCAGAGCTTTTCTGATTTCCTGCTAGCTTTGCTGGGGGATCAGTAAGTATGGGATTTAGTCTAGCAAGGATGCACAAAGGGAAGACCACATTGGGTCTCTCCACCTTGCATACCGACACATTTTCTGGCCAGTATCTGGCTCTGAAGTTTTATAGTTCATCTGAACAGTCCAGATAGCTGTGTGGCAAAATATCTATTCCCTACAAAATAAGGGGCAGGAAAATCAAGAAATAAAAATGGAAATGAAATTAACGAAGTGGAAAAAGACAAACTTGTATGTAAAATGTCTGTATGATGAATAGACACTGAAATCTTAACATTACCTCAATTAAACAGTCTACAGACACCTCAAACGGCATACATCCAATGGAATAAATGCCACATGGTTTGATTGAAGGATAAAAATGAAAGCAGATGGACAAATTGTTTGTATGGATTGAAAAGTCTGTGGAAAATGAGAAATGATTGAGAGTTATACTGAATTCATACGTTTATATAGATATAGTTACACTGGATTGCATACAATAATAGCAATTTCCTTTGTTTCTTTTAAACAAGAGCATCATTCATAAATAGTGCACGTTTTTTTGCAAGCCTCCTTTTTCCTATGTTTTCAATTTTACAAACAAACAATTTAAGACTTTTTTCAGCTGAAATGTTACTTGGAAACTACATGAACTAATTTTTTCTGTCTCTTGACCTTTTTCAGCAGTAATTCAGCCTTCTTGCAGAACCATAGTCAGAGCTAGGAAGAGGTGAAGAATCATCCAGGCAAAGCTAAAATGGGACAACTTCATTAATTAGACTTTGATCCTGCAGTCCTTACTCAGGCCAAACACTGTGTGGTCTCAATCCTCAAGATTGAGCAATTTGGCTTGGATAGATTGGATTTTTAATGTTATGAAATCTGATGAGTCCTATTGATTTCCAACTCTATATCTAGATCACTTTAATTTCTTGTATTATCAGGAAATTGAATAACATTAGATACTAATTGTTATTGTTAGAAAATGTAATGGCTGGTGAAATCCAGACTCATGATGGTTTCGATATAGTTGATAATAATTTTTAACTTTTTGTAAAATTAACATCTTATGAATTGGTTGATGGCCACAGAGAATTAATAGTGACAGAATAAACTGTGGAACATATGCTTTTAAACTTTCCAATGCTGTAGAATTCAGTTACTAACTATGGAAAGGTTTCAGAGTAGCAGCCGTGTTAGTCTGTATCCACAAAAAGAACAGGAGTACTTGTGGCACCTTAGAGACTTCATGTTCTCTGTATATATATCTATCTTCCTACTGTATTTTCCACTGCATGCATCCGATGAAGTGGGCTGTAGCCCACGAAAGCTTATGCTCAAATAAATTTGTTAGTCTCTAAGGTGCCACAAGGACTATTGTTCTTTTAACTATGGAAAGTATTTTTCATCACTTTTTGGGCAGACTGGATGCATTTCCCCCTTCCTCCTTGCAGGGGGTCATATGTAGCACTTACACTGTATTTAAACCCTGAGACACTTAAAACACCAGGAGAATTTGAAGGTGCATTGACCTGTATGGATCTGTATAGGGGATATAGGTGTACAAGCGCTATTCATTTTGATGGGAACTCTGCATCTATATCCCCCTAAATGGCTTTTGAAGACCTCACCTTTCTTCTTTAAAATCCAACTGACAATTACTGTCAATTGCCTTTTAAAATCAAATCCTTCCCACTCTAACTATAGCACAGGATCTTTCTGCACCTGCTTCTGGAAATATAATCTTGATTCAAGGATCGGAATTAAGCCAAAATTTAGTCATCATCTTTGATTTCCAAGTTAGGAAGTTGAAGAAGTTGAGACGTCGATTCCTTTTTTGGATTGAGCCATGGAACTAAAATAGAGCCATACAAAACAAAGGCATTTTTCTGACAGAAATTGTTTAAAATAGTTCACTCCATATTTAGTTAACAACGATAAAGCCGAGATTGCTTTTAGAACTGTATTAACAATAAACCTATGATTTGCATTTTGGAATTAAATCGTTGACACTTGGGGGGGAAAAGCAACACAGAAACCCACCTTTTGTTACCTTTTCCTTGTTGGGCAAATTGGCATTCTGTTGATCTCATATTTTACATATTAAGCATTGCAAGCCATTATAATGAGTCTATACTTATTTGATACCATATTTCTCTAAGATACTCTGCTTTTTACTGCCAAAAAGCATATGCTAGCTGTGCTATGGCAAAAGGTAAGTGGCAGATAATATTTTTGGTATTTCTGTTAGTTAGGAGGGGATATTTAGACATACCAAAAGAGAAACAATAGACTTTGTATTTACGTAGGCCTCAATGCAGCAAAGTACCTAAGTGCATGGTTAACTTTAAGGTCTATGCTTAAACACTTTGATGAATGGGGAAGCCAGTACTTATATACTTAAAGTTAAGCAATGGGATTAACTGCTTTGCTGAACTGGGGCCTTAAAGCTGGTGGTGTTTAATTTTTGATCTTCCAGAGTTCTCCTCAGCCATTCCTCCCTGGGGATGGGGTGGGGAGCAGAGTTCCCTTACTGAAGTTCACATTTCAACATTTTCATATTTTTTCCTGAAATTTCTAGTGCATTTTAAAATGTATTTAATGGTAGTTACTAGTGTCCTAAGGGTCGCTGTACAGACCAGCTCATCTACTTAATCCAAAATCCATGGAGTGGCACTATCAGAAGCTGTACGAGCAGGTCTGTGCTGAAGGTCATGGGATCATACCCTGCATATAGCCAAGGTCAGGTTTGTTATAATAGGTCCTATGTTATTGCTCCTGGGCAGAATGGAGATATGCACAAATGTGAAAAATAATGACCTTTGCTCTTGCTTTAGCTGATTTTTTAAAGCATTTTTAAAGAGCTGTCTGGTTTCTGAAGCATTCAAGTTCTTTTCAATTCAAATGTTACAATAGATCCATGTTTTGACTAGAGTTTCAGAGAATTATTACTTTATTCAAACATGTTTTCCCATCCGTAATGAAAGCATATATTTCCTTGGGTTAAAAATGTACTGTATCTAAGCAATTTACTATCCTGCTATTTATAATCATGGAATTGTGAGGGCAAAAGAGAGACATAAAAGGTAGCAGACATATATTTCAAAGAGGGTGTCCTGTTGGCTCTGAAATGCAGGGCATTCACATTTTGAATAAAGAAAATAAACCTACTACCAAGCTTAAGAAATGTTTGTGTTTTTATATAACTCTCTGTCGGTCTGTCTCTCTCTCTTACACACACACAAGATATTCAACTTTATGGATGCACAGTCACAAAAAAAGAAGAAGAAGCCAGGAAAATAAGCTTCCAGTAGCCATGTTAACTTGGCCCTTTGGAGCATCCTTCGCTCTCTCTCTCTCTTTTTGGGGTTTATATTTTACAGCATAAACTGTCATGTACTAAGCTGCAACTTTAACATCAAAACAGAAATAGAAAATACCACATATGTACAATACAGCTTAGATAATGTTGCTGTCGCTCATGCCAGATGACCTGGATAACTCATTCCTAGCTTTGCTGCTCATGAGTAATGTGGCTGTTCCAGATTCAAGCTGATAAAAACTATATCTAGATATGCATATGCCCCACATTACCATAGTGTTTGAGTACCTATAACACATCATACCATTGTGTTTGCTTTGTCTCTGCCTTTCTCTTTCTCAAGCTCTGACTTTCTCTTCCCTGAACCTTGGTGTTTCTCCAGACTGGGTAGAGGAGAAAGGTTGCTGCACTTTTCATCCTGAGTGAGGAATTTGGCTGGAGTCCATATTTGTTTAGCTTCCAAAGGGAAATGCGCACCTACACATCTCTGATTTACCTAGAGTTCTGCAATGTACCACTGCCTCTAGTTTGCCTGGTTTTGTTCATATATGATGCCCGGATACTATCAGGTGCTACAAAAGTCTGACCCAAGACCAACAGGAGTGATTTTGGTGCCATGATTTTCAGATTGTGTCTTTTGGTTTGCTTCATGATCTCATAAGATTCTCTTCTTGATCAAAGTTTGAAGACTAACCTATAAACTTCAAACACACTGTTCATATAGATGAATTGCTTTGGTGAACTGGGGCCTTAAAGCTGGTGGTGTTTAATTTTTGATCTTCCAGAGTTCTCGTCAGCCATTCATCCCTGGGGATGGGGTGGGGAGTAGAGTTCCCTTACTGAAGTTCACATTTCAACATTTTCATATGTTTTCCTGAAATTTCTAGTGCATTTTAAAATGTATTTAATGGTAGTTACTAGTGTGCTAGCGATCGCTGTACAGACCAGCTCATCTACTTAATCCAAAATCCATGGAGCAGATGACCCCAGATGACCCAATGGCTTCTGTTCTATGAGGAAACTTTATTAGTTCCATACTGGAAACAAACAGGCCTTAAGATGGAGTTGTGCCAAGGGTGGTTACACCATTGAATGCAAACACATCCCATTGAAGAATATCAGATTTATAACCTAGCTTGGGAAATGGATCAGCTAATCATCCAACATGACATTTGATCTGAAAGCTAATAAAGCCAGCAATATATAGAAGCTAAGGCATGTCATCAGCATTTTTTTTCAGCAAAGCGTCTCACTGGTTTATGCTGCAGTTAAATATTTGTTATTAAATGTCAGAACATCAAGTGGAAAACTCTCCCGTCAGACACAACAGAGATGAAATCATAGATGTGTTTTACTTTTAAATACCTCCAATAACTTTTATTGGTGTATCCCACCAGGAGAAGATCATAAAACATTGTCTCTCCTAAGTCAAAGGTCACATTCTTCACAGGCACTGCTCCCATTAACTTCGGTGCAATCTGTATGCTTGAAATTGGCCCTCAATATGTACAATTAAAGGGTAGCGCCGTACCTGCTATACATTGGCATAGCTCTCTTGACCTAAATAGAGCAATGCTCATTTACAACAGCTGAGGATCTGATCCGATGTCTGAGATTTCTACCAGCCTGGGTCATAGCTTTTGTGATACCTACTATAGATTTCATACAAATGACTGAGTTGTGACTGAGTTGCACCTGGAGTATGGAATCAGGCCTCTATCTACAGCTCACATTGTAAAATTCAATACAATTTTAGACGGGACAAACGTTTTTAAAACATCATTTTTAGAACCAAATTAATCACTGTCTCAAACAAATGGCCATTCAGTTGACAACAAGCCTTCTTAACCAAACTGTAACTGATTTTAAACAAAAGCACCTTTAAGCCAGCTATTTGGAGAAGTTAAGTGTTTGGCTTATTACACCTACATAATGATAAATTCTCCCTTCAGATGCCCATGTGAGACTACTACCAAAATCAATGGGAGCCACTAGAGGCAAATTTCTCCCACATCATCCTTCTGATCTCAGAGAACTTTACAAGCATTGAGCAACTAAGCCTCACAACAGTAAGTATTATATTAATTTTAAAGCCAGGGAAATAGAAATAGAGGTTAAAGCAAAAGTTTTCCAATTAGAGGGCCCAAAATTAGGCATGTAATCCATAGTTAGGCAACTAGAGGAATGCTCTGATGTTCAGTCTTTTCATTAACAATGAGTGATACACAGGCAGGCAGGGGTAGGGGAGATATTAACAGCCAGTGTTACATGATGAGGCCCTAGAGTTTGAGTGTGAGGGCCCTCAAGAGACAGGATGAAATTCCCTGGTGCCACCACAAACTTGGGTGTGGTCTACACTACAGGGTTAGGGCGATATATGACGCCTTACATCGACCTAGAGGTGGAAATGTCTTCACTTAAATTTGGCTCCCTCTCTATGCCAATTTAGTAACCACACCCCCTCCCCAAGAAGCGTAGAGTCACAGTGGATGTAATTAGGTCTACGCAGAGTCAATGTAGCCACTGCATTGTTTACGTCGACGGTTACTGGCTTTCAGGAGCTGTCCCACAATGTTCTACACTGACAATACATTCGATAAAAGCACTCCTGGCGAGGACACACACCACCCACATAAGGAGCCAAGGGTGCACACACAAAAGCGAGTTTATAACGGTGGCTGTATGCTGACATAATTTTGTAGTGTAGACATGGCTTAGGTCACTCCTGAAACTTGACCCTACAACGGGAACTTTGGATTCGCAGTGCCTCTGAAAATCAGAGGGCATTTATTTAGGTGACTAAATACACACTGAAGCTTTTAACTTTAAGTCCCAGGTTTGAAAATTCTGGCCTATGTGCCTCCCAGTAGGCCACACAGCAAACTAGTGAGAATCCAGTAGGCCTAACTTCTGGTTTATTGTTCTAGCCATTAGAAAACCTCCCTCCCTTTTCTAGGAAGCAGTGCTTGCAGGTTTCATTTTCAGCAATTTAACTGTAACTTCACCAGTTTAACCAGCTTCTTCTCTTTCACCAAATTTCACAGAGACGCTACCACAGCCATCTTACAGAATGTATTCAGTGCCACACAGGTTTAGAATTCAGGCAGAGTTTGAAAAGATGAGCCCAGTGAAGGAATGGCTGGTGGAGTCGCTGAGATTGATGAGTCTGTCCGATAATGCTGATGCGTATATTACACCAATAAAGAATGATTTTTTGAATATAAATTGGGGGGGTCAGCTGATGCAATTGTTAGTAACAAAGGTCTATAATCACAACCAAGGTAGCACAGTGACCCTGTATTTTTACAAATCTGTCGAGGAATAGCTCTCAGATAAAAAATAACCTCTCTTCTTCTTGACAGTAAATGTTCTATACATTTCCAATTAAGGAATGTATCTTTCTTCCCTTCTCAATGTGTATTTCTTTAGTTTGCATTATAATTAGCTTGAAGCATTATAATTCCTTACTTTACTACAGACCTTTATGGAACTCCCTAGCCCTGCTGCAAATGTAGGTATTTCACCCATAAATTACACAGAACTCACTCAGCATTTTTTTTCCTTCTCAAAGCTTTTGAATGCTATTCCATTAGCACAGAATACCTACCCAGAGGCCATTAGTCCAACAGCATCCATTTCATGCTTAGCCACTGTTCAGGTTAAAGTATTGGAACACCCTTGAGGAGTTCTTTTTAACCAAACTACTTTAAAAAGAAAGAAACAAAACAAAAAAGACAGATTCTTTTTGGCAGAAGATTGCATCAGTTTCTCTTGTCTGTTTAAAAAAGCAGTTTAAGAGATTAAAGAACATGGACCAGATTCTCAGCTAGTGTAAATTGGCCTGGCATCTTTGATTTCAATGGGACTATGGAAATTTACACGGGTGGAGGATATGGCTTGGTATAGCTTGCTAAATGCCCTCAGCTGTGGATCATCTTCTGGTCTGTTAGGCAATATAAAATAGTCCAAATCTGTGGTGGGGGAGGGGTTTATTTTGTAAGTGACTTTATTTGCAGCTGTGGTGAGGAATCCCTCTTCCCACTGAAGTCCCTCAGAGCTGCAGGTGCAAAATCCTTCTGAAAACCAGCTACTTACTTACCTGAATAAATATGGACTTAGGTGCCTACCTTTAGGCACCCAAGTTTGCAAATTTTAGCCCCCAGTACATTGTGTTGGAGGCAGTGATCTCTCTAGTGGTTAGACTAGGGAACTGGGTGTCCTAGCCCTGCATCTAGTCCTTGCTGTGTAACCTTGGGGAAGTTACTGAATCGTTCACTTTACCTATCTGTAGAATGGATATTTCAAGATGTACCTTTCTCATCAGGATGCTGGGAGATTCAATGAATGCTTGTAAAGAGCTTTCTGGTCCTTGGGTGAAAGTTTATGGATATGGGCAAAGTATTATTTACAGAGTTAAAATGATCTGGCCAGATACTTTTGAAACTTATAGGGCCTGATCTCTGAGCCCTTCATATTGTCCCACTAACTTTAGAGGGACTACTCCCACGAGTAAGGTTTCTACAATTGGGCCTACAGATTTTCTAGTGTGAATGTATGTGGTGGGTTGCAGTTCACCTATTTCTTTTCCTTTTTTACAGGTATGTTTGTTATTTATACCCAGGTACGAAGCTGCTAGTAGCCAGAGGCTCAGGAGCAAGTGTTGTACTTTTCAAACATGGGATCTAAATCATATCACACATCCCAGTGTGGAGGTACATCCTCAGGCCTATGCACCATTTAAATTCCACTTTAATCCTCAGGGCTTGAATGGGACTTGCATGGTACAGCATTCCCAAGCCTGGTACTGATCACCTGCACTGGGGTGAATATCATCGTGAGAAGGAGACGCTGGCAATCAAACAACATCATCAGCAGGGCTGGCTCTAGGCACCAGCGCTCCAAGCATGTGCTTGGGGCAGCACTTTCCAAGGGGCAGCACTCCGGCTCCTTTTTTTTTTTTGCTTGGGGCGCAAAAAGCCGGGAGCCAGCCCTGAGCGGAGGTGAGCTGCGGCGGTGAGGGCCGCAGGAAGTAACCCTGGAGGGGAGGGGGGGGGGGCAGAGGAACTGCTCCCCCTCAGCTCACCTCCGCCTCCTCCCCCGAGCGCACCGCCGCTCCGCTTCTCCCCCCTCCCTCCCAGGGGAAATGCGGCATGCCCGGGGGAGGAGGCGGGGCCGGGGATTTGGGGAAGGGGTTGGAATGGGGCGGGGAAGGAGCGGAGTTGGGGCGGGGCTGGGAGGGCGCGGGGAATTTTTTTTTGCTTGGGGCGGCAAAAAACTTGGAGCCGGCCCTGATCACCAGCTCCCCAGCCAGAAAAGACCTGCTCCAAAGCCTATTGAAATCCATGGGAATCTTTCTACTGACTACAATAGGCTTTGGATTAGGCACTAAGAGCCAGATTTTTAAAGGTGTTTAGGCTCCTAAAGATCCCGATAGGCGCTGAGCAGAATTTTCAAAAGTGCCTTGGCACCTGACTCCCAACCTTTACAAATTTGGCCCTAAGTGTTTTCCATTGACCAAGATGACCTATAGCTTCCTGGCAACCTGCCACAGCACTTCAAGCCCTGTAAATTTTCAGAAGTGAACTTGGGGCTTGTGTGCCTTTTTTCCTGAGCCTAATGCCTCTCGGTTGAATTTTGGTGCACTCTGGCCTGTACGCAGGGCCGGCGCAACCCATTAGGCGACCTAGGCGGTTGCCTAGGGTGCTATTTGCGGGGCGCCGGCACCCCGGCTGTCCATTGAAATTTGGGGGCGGGACCTTCCGCCGCCGCTGTTGGGGGCGGCATTTCGGGGTCGGGGCCGTGGCGCTCCTGCCTGTACGACAATCCAGGGATTCTGTTCTCTCACAGCAGGGTTTGAGTTGCTCCCCAGGGCAGGCTACAAAGTGCACTGGAGGCCTGCGGGCATTTTAAGTACTTCAGATTCTATTGTATACTAGAGAGGACCACAAATGAAATGGGAAGTGCTGCATCGGGGCCTGGTACAGTCTTGACCTGATTCTGCCATGTGTTGCCTCTTATTTCCCTCTGCAAACCTTTTACTACCTGCCAATCGTTTTTGTTGCTCTTATTTAATTTATCCATTTATTTATTTAAATGTATCTTTTCCTTTTAGGCTCATCAGAAGTGTTACTTCCCTGATGGCTATGGTGGATACACAACAATGTAGCCAAGGACATAAGATATCAGGTATACTTAGAACATAGGGGTGAAATATAAGTATTAATGAATACTGTAACACATAGCGTACAGGCCTCAGTCCTGTAAGGTATTTAGCTTAGCCAAACAAGGCCTCAGGTCTAAAGAAAGACTTGCCATGAGCAAGAAAGTAAACTTCATGACCAGTAAGTGACCCTATATCACAAGAATGCTGCATGAGGAGTGTGTTAAAGGCTCATATTTAGGAAATATATATTGTAATGTACCAGTTAAAGCTGGTTAGAATATTTTTGGAATTTTGCAGACGAGTGGTGTCACCGATGTGCTAGCCACCAATTGTTATGGTGATTAAGTAACGTAAACATTAATGAGTATACGGGGAACTAATGAAAAATGGGGCACCCCAAAAGTAGTGGTGTGTGGAAGTTCAAATAAGTAAAAAGGGTTAAAACCTTCATACATATGTTACACCCCTGTCGGTGTCAGAGTAACACATTACAGGAGCTGTGTCCCAGCCTGCACGCCTTGGGCGAATGCCGGGATGATGACCATTTGGGAGGATGATGATGGTTAGAATGATGAGGAGGAGGATGACTGACACTTGGGGGCTCTCCGCCTGGGAAGGTGTGAGTAACGTAAATTCTAGATGTTCAGAATTGTTTTCTCTCTTCTTTAGCAGAGTGCAGTGTGTGTGGTGTTGTTTGGTGAGCTAATAAAAAAGTACAAAAAGAGCACTGAGTTGTCCCTGTTGTGCCCCATAGCACTTGCCTTCTGTTAATAACCTCTCTACTATGGTCAGTCTTGTGGCCGAACCGTCACAAATTAAATATGCGTAAACCCTCCTATTAGGGTGGGTAATTAATTAAAATAATCAATAACTATAGACAAGGCTGCAACAAGCAGCATCTCTAGGGAAATGCAGTGGTATGTGAAAGCTCTGGAAGTTGCTTCCCCTTCTAATATGTTTTAGTGACTGGGATAATATATTTACAATTGCCTCTCTAAAGATGTTAAGGTATTTAGCCGCAGAATGAAGCCAGAGTCCCAGTTAGTCATGAGCTGTGACAGACAGCATAGTCTGCCTGGTAGTTCTGTTGTTTGCAATTATGCATAAGAGAAGAGATGTGATAAGTAAGACAAAGGAACTTGTTTACCCTTCTACTTTGTATTATTTGGGAGCTGATCTTTAAAACAAAACAAAACAAAAAAAACCACTACCCTGTGCTAAGACCTCATACACTGCACTCTGTCTGTAAAAGACTCTGTGGGCCAGATTCTCATCTGGTGTAAATCAGTGTAGCTCTGGTGTCATCATGGAGCTATTCTGATTTATTGCAGCTGAAGATCTGGCCCATCGGTTACTATATAAGTAAATAACAATGCCTTTTGATAGGTGACTTCTAAGTATGCTAAATACATGAAAATAAAAGAAAATAACAGGATTTAAATATATCACATACTGCACTCACTAATGGTACAGTTGGGTACATAAGATCACTACTTGTTGATAACATGTGAAGTAAAGTACAAATAGAGGTTCCAGGAGAATTAATATCATGTTACAGGAGGTGATAAATACCAAGTATTAATCTGATCTAAACAGAAAATAAGCCAGAGGGATGCATTCAGAGTCACAGGTCAGAATTTAAATAAACAAATAAATAAATAATAGGAAAGCCAGCCTTGCCATTGTCTGGCCTTAATATATTTCACATGTCTATAGTGCATTACTGAAGTTATGAAGCAGGCTAGCATAATTATCCCCATTTTATTGCCCAAGTTTACAGAATCTGTGTCAGAACATTTACAACAGAATAAAAGTTGGGGAAAATAAAGTGGCAACCATAATTAAGTTTTAGTACATAATGCAGCCTGGCTGTGCTTTGTGGCTCCTGCTGTATTCTAACAGCTGGCTGTGTGTGGGGATGAAGAAGGAGAAGAGAGAGGATCACACATTTACTCTGTCTCTTCTCGTAGATGTGATCTCCTCCTTTAAGAGTCCTTTAAGCCTGCATTTGATAAATCCTGAAGCTCTGCTATGATTCTGGGTGGGGAGTAAATCATGAAACTGATTATGCTGGGCAAAGTTCAGACTGTGTTTTCATTTATCTGAGCAGTTTTATCCTTTCCTGATACATATCTTCCACTTCTGAGGGCATCAGCTATAAAACACTGATGCAAGGTAAAAATTACTGAGCCTTTCTGGGATGGTTGTAACACCAATGAATGGGTTAATCAGTTCTCAGAAGATGCTAGGTAACCAGGTTCTGCCCTTAGGATAACTAGCCAGCCAATGAAAGATGAGGATGCAATGCTTTTATTTTACATTTCTGCATGTTGTTGCCTAATATCCTGCCGGGAGAGTTGTGTGGGTGGAGGGTTTGAGGTAGAGAAGGCCAGAGGATGACAATTCAGGGCTTGTTTACACTTACTGGAGGAGCGTCGCTGCAGCGATCGATGCATCGGTAGTTGATTTAGCAGGTCTAGTGAAGACCCGCTAAATCAGGGGTAGGCAACCTATGGCACGCGTGCCAAAGTCAGCACGCAAGCTGATTTTCAGTGGCACTCACACCGCCCGGGTCCTGACCACTGGTCCGGGGGGCTCTGCATTTTAATTTAATTTTAAATGAAGCTTCTTAAACATTTTAAAAACCATATTTACTTTATATACAACAATAGTTTAGTTATATATTATAGACTTATAGAAAGAGACCTTCTAAAAATGTTAAAATGTATGACTGGCACGCGAAACCTTAAATGAGAGTGAATAAATGAAGACTCGGCACACCACTTCTGAAAGGTTGCCGACCCCTGCGCTAAATCAACCACTGATCGCTTCTCCACTTTATCGAGAAGAGTAAGGGGAGTCGACGGGAGAGTGTTTCCCGTCGACGTCATGTAGTGTGGACCCCGCGGTAAGTATATCTAAGCTACGTCGATTTGAGTTACACTATTCACGTAACTCAAATTGTGTAGCTTAAATTGACTTTTCCCTTTACCGTAGCCATAACAACTTTCACAGTTTTAAGATTTGTTTTCGTTATGCACTAAAATTGAAAAAAGAATCTTTCCAATGCTACTGAGGAAACAGATTTGTGTTGAAATAGCCATTTATGGTATGAAAAGGTCAGGTTTTTGATTCTCTCTCTTGTTTTTTCCCTGACCAGCAAGCCCTGGACCTCAGACACTTTCCTATTGAAAACTTCATCAAAATTGATATGTTGCTGCTAAATGCTTTGGCTTCAAAACAGTGTGTAGTAAGTGAAGGCCCTGATAAAGGCCCAGTATGAGGCCTGAGGCCTAAACTGAAATAATGGTCAAAACTTTGCTAGCATAAAGCAAAGTTAAGCTGTGAGCCAGAGGCAGGCCCTGCTCACAGAACCTGGCAAGGAAAGGGCTGATGCTGCAAGAAGATACATACCTAAAAGGTACAGAACACTAGATATCATGTATACATTCCACACAGATAACATGGAACAGGCCGACCCATCCCAATGACAGGGGCAAAAGGGTAAAATGAGTAATAGAGTTGTTTTGATCGAACCAATCTGTACAAGGTGAGAGGCGGCACCTTACTACGTAGAGGGGTTGTCCCTTGCTGTGTAGAAGGGTTGCACCTTAATACGTCAGGAGTGATGTGTAATTTGTTTGTACCTGTGTATAAGAACGTATCCCTGGGGCAGTGTCTTTGTCCGGCCGTAGGGGGAGTAGAAAGTCCCGCCACTAAGCCAGGTCCTTGCCAAGAGGCACTTTCTCGTAGTATGCCCTGAGTTAGGCTAAGAAACCTACAGGGAACTGCAATTGTGTCCAAGATCGCAATAAACCTAGTCGACGTGACTTTGCATCTTACTGGACTCTGTGGTTATTGGGGGTTCTCTTCGGGTCTGCTGGGTCAGCTATCTGCGCAGAGCTGGGGCAGCACACAGAGGGAACACACACATGCAGCCGAGTGATATCAACAGGAGAAAGCAGAGCACCATACCGGTAGCATCTGACAACACAGTGTATTTCAAGGAAAATACATTTTGCCGAATAGGTTCTGACCAGCTTTAGTTGTAAGGCAATCTGAGCACTCCAACTGTCTTGCTCATGGCACTCAATTTAGTCCTTAACGAAAAGAACTTATTATTTTTTCCAACTCATCTATGGGATAGCTGCTAGCGCTGAGAGGTGAAATCCTGGCCCCATTGAAGTCAATGGCAAAATTCCCTTTGACTTCATTTGGGCCAAGATTTTACCCTGTTACAAACATAATGAGATTGTGTGATGCACACAAGTGGAGAATGAAGCCATTAGTTCCCAGTCAAATGCTTTGCAAAACCAAAACCCAACTCAATTCTTGCAAAACCAAACAAATCCCCAGTTGCAGGACTGACAGCATTGTGTGTGTGCTTATTTAGCAAAAGGACAACAGTAACAGAGAACAGACTGCTCAGAGGTTGCAGCTTTAGGCCGCAATTCTGCAATCAACAGCATAATGATGATTTCAAAGCCCCGCTGCAGTCAGGAAGCAGTCCACTTGCACACTGTCAATTGCGGAATCAGGATCTTTGTCACTATGCTCATTGCATTTCCACAAGTACACAGAACAACCCTGTCTGCAGGGCAGTGTCTGTAGTGGAGCAGAGTGCTACAGTACTAGAGATTGGTTTGGGGAACAAGCGTACACAATGGTTGTCACTAAGGAGTCTCCATTTGCCAACAAGTTACTATCTAGTGGTATTTGAGACACCAAACTTTCCCCTATAATTATAATTGGAAATAACTGTAGTAACCATGGGGTAGCTGCAGCATTAAACACAGAAAACTACTCTGGTGTTTTTCAGGGTTCCACTGGTGACTATGGATATTGGGCTCTCACTGCTCTCACTTTCACCAGTTTGAATATGTAAATGAGTTAAATTAAATGAGTTACTCCAGATTTCAGCTGGTGAAATATGCAGCATTTGGCCCTTTGTGTGAAAAATGTCTACCCCTCTGTAATTGTTACCATCTGTGTGGGATTCACAATGTGAAAATGCATTGACGATAAGGTCAGATTTCAGATTCTTTTCTCCATTTGGTGGTAAGAATGAAGCTATAGCAGTCTGTAAATGCATCTGCTGGTGATAAGATAGTACAGCTGTAAATGGGATGCTAGATTGTGCATGGTTCTGGAAGCTAGCTGCAGTGCATGCGGCTAGTCGGTGAGCCTGTTGGATGATTGATGTATCACATAAATGGGGTGACAGAAAAGTATTTTGTTGGTGTGATGGGAATAGGAAGTGCAAAATGTCAAAAGTGCCCTGAAAATAACCATTCAAATTTATGCAAATTGCTTAATTAATTGACTTCATTTGGGCTTGCAGATTTTCTTTTCATTTTCCTTTGTGAATTAGTTATTTTTCATTGTACACTGAGACAATATTCCAAGGCTAATTAAACCATTTAGAGCTATAGGTTAATATCTAATTCATATGTAAACGCATTTATAAACATTAATCAGATCCAAATTACTCATTTTATAAATACTGTTTTATTCACTTACAGCTAATAGTTGTACTCCCTGTATTTAGTCAGTGTTGGCTTCAAGGAATTCACATGATTTTCTAAATGCTATTTGTTTGAATGGCGTGCTGCTGTTTACCATTTGCATCTATGTGTCCCTGTTGTTTCTTGTGTATATGAAGGTTTCAGTGTAAAACTCTATTTGCGGTGTAACATAAGAATTAACATAGAGAATCAGACCCCATGTCCATCAGGTACAGTATATGTCTCCAACAGTGGCCAATAGTACTGCAGAGGAAGTTGTAAGAACTGTGCAGTGGGTAGATGTTGGTGAAGGTCTCATCCAGAACTCTAATAGCTAAAGATTGGCTCAGGCCCTGTCCCATCCGTTTTAATCGTCTGTCCAAAATTTTTGTTAGCATTAACTCTCATAACTCTGCATACGTCCATATAATTAACCAATCCATCCCTTTCTGAATTGTGCTAGGTTCTTGGCAAGTTCTTGCTAAGTGGTGGCATGTATGTGGAAAGCAGGAAAGCATGTTCTTCCATAGATGACAAAACTTCTCCTCTGGTTTTTTTTTGTCACAAATGGTGTGTGAATCCCAGACTGCTGGGTAAATGACTGGTCCTAGGTGCACAAAACTGGGGGTAATGGAGGAGATATGCAACATGGGAGCATGATGTGTGCAGATGCCTGGGGTGGAGTAGGGACATAATGTAAATGACATCCCTTCCCCAGGAGAATCCTGGAGTAGATCTCAGTCATCTGCCTCTGTCTCCTCCTTCAGCTGTCACCTGCTATTTGTATTATAGTAACACATAGAGGCTGCCACCAAGACTGGGGTTCTAATGTGCTAGGCACCATACAGACTGTGAGACAATCCCTGCCTTGAATAACTTACAGTCTAAGTACTTAAAACAGACAAAAGGTGGGAGGAGAAACAGATTGGTGAAGTGACTATCCCCAGCTCAGACAGGGCAGTGGCAGAAACAGGAACAGAACTCAAGTCCCCTGACTCCCAGTCCAGTGCCTGACCCACTGTATCTTCTTGTTAAATTACTGATTATTTCTGATTATTTTGCCCCAATGAATTATCTTGTATTTTCTAAGGTGATCTCAGTTAATTATTGGCTGTCTGCCTGTCTAACTGCTGTGTCTATGGGCTTGTCTACACTTACAGTGACTCTGTAGTGCTTACTAAAGATGCTAAGATGAGAACTTCTTCCACTGGCATAGGTACTCCACCTCCCCGAGACATGGTAACTATGTTGGTGGGAGAAGCCTTCCTGTTGACATAGTGCTGTCTACATTGTGGGTTAGATCGGTATAACTACGTCTCCACACCCTTGAGTGATATTTTTATACTGCCATAAGTTGGCAGGGTAGCCTAAGACTCCCTTTCTATTATATTTGTTTCCTCACCGGCTGTGTGCAGCACCTCCCACATCAATATCCTGTTCTAGTCACCTCCACATGCCATTTATCTCCTTTTCTCATATCACCGAGGAAGATGTTAATAAGGCTATAGCTAATGCTGGGGTTCCTGTAGTTTCTCGCACACAGCTCCTTAATTTTATACCTTGCCATTATCATCCTTACCTTTTTTGTGGTCCTGCAGCCAGGTTTCACTTCATCGGACAATTGCCACATTCCAGCCAATCTGAATTCAATTTGAAGATTAAAATTTCCTGTGACACTGTAGCCAATACTTTAGTATAATCCAGATATATCCAGTATGTTCTTTTTGTCCACTAATTGCTCAAGAAAAGCAATCAAGTTTTGCTGGCATGATTTATTTTCCTATAAACTCATGCTGCCTATTGGTTCTGTTATCCCTAGGAGCTCGGATTTTTTTTAAATGTCCCCCATAATTGTCATTCTTTGATTTCACTAGGGATGGAATTTAGATTTATGAGGTAGTAATTGCCAGGGTCACACTCTTGAAGATTGGTACCACATTTAATTCCCTGGAACCTCTTCATAACATTTTTAAACATGACTGTTAACATGCTAGTTCTGTAGGTTTGTTAGTTAATGCCTTAGCAACCCCAGGATGCACATCATCCAAACTTGCTGATTTGGGGTTTATTCAAATGTTGTAAGATTTTTCTCTACTTGTTTTTACGAGAGATAATTTATTTTGTTGTGTAAGACAGATGTAAATTAACAAATTAGTTATTATGTTTATCCCAATATATATAGAAAAGAAAATAGACCTACTAAATGAGGAAGTGTGTGTGTGTGTGTGTATATGTATGTGTATATATATATATATAATGACTCAACCAACTCTCTCTCATTATTTAGACAATGGGCCAAATTCTGCCTTCATTTAGATCCATGAAACCTCATTGAAATGAATAAGGCCAATTGAGTTGATCCACAATTTGGCTGAAATAGTCTAATAGGTCCTGCTGTTATCAAGTTTTCCCCAATATTCAATATAGATATTTAATTTCTTGATTTAATTCCATTAATCCTGGTTATACCTTTTATTACCACATTAGACAATTCCCCTTCCTCTATAGTATTTAATCCATTTAAGTATTTTAATGGCTCTGTTGTCTTAATGAAATGCTATATATACAGTGACCTATCTGTGGCATATGCTATCAGAAATTTGGATTGCATCTGATTTATGTGATGCTTGTTTACAATCTTGCTTATTAGCCTATTGTGTGCAGATAACCTAGTGTAGCATTTATAAGAATC
Source organism: Platysternon megacephalum (assembly GCA_003942145.1). Classification (NCBI taxonomy): domain Eukaryota; kingdom Metazoa; phylum Chordata; order Testudines; family Platysternidae; genus Platysternon; species Platysternon megacephalum. The sequence continues at coordinate 3,268,691 of QXTE01000150.1, read as the reverse complement.
TGAGGAGACATGTCAGACAAAGGGACCATTCTGTTTCCATTTGGAATTTCTTCCTCCACTTTCTAGCTAACTGCACCTGTCTCAGGGGATCTTCTTGAAATTGTGGAATAGACAAAGAAATACGCAATCTTGTATTTTAAAAAAATCCCTAAACTTACTTACTGTGAAAAGGAGAGACAAAGGGAAAAGGTGACTTATAGCGGTTCTCAGAAAAATGCAGCCTTATGAAATACAGGCATTACACATCCAGCTTCTTGTTGTTATCATTAGAGCTCTATGAAGCAGAGGATTTGGATCACAGAGTGTCTAGAGGACATTCCATTGTTGTTTTGGTTCAAGTCCCATGAGTTCACCCCCTGTGTCTTTTGAGCTGAGTTTCACTTTTGAAAGAACTCAAAGCACAGCTCAGCTAAAACTTCTGAATTTGGTCTGCATTGGAGTCATAACTATATGAAACCAACCAGTCTTGTGTAGCTTCCTTAGGGCACTAGAAAGCCCTTTAAGGTATGCCCTCTCCTGGATGAGTTTCAACCAAAAGTTGGCCCAGGAATGTGCTTGGGAATGTGGTGTAGGTTGACTGAAACTCAGTCAAAACTTTTCAAAACTGTCAGCAATCCTGGGCCAATTATTTTTGGTTTCTTAGTAAAAAGAAATCTAACTGGACAACGCGTTACAGATGCATTGTAGCGATTAAATATACCAGGAGTGGAACCTGCTTCCCCCAATGAACAAGTGCCACATATACAAATATCTACTTGGTGACTCTTTACCTAGTACCTTCGCTGTCACCCTCCAGTATTCATTCCTTGTCTTGTTTAGACTTAAGGCAAGTCTACAGTTATAATGCTACATCGGCGCAGCTGCACTGCTGTAGTGTTTTAATGAAGACGCTCTAAGCCAACGGGAAGGAGCTCTCCTGTAGGTTTAGTTAACCCACCTACCGCCTACACAGTGCTGTCTGCACAGGGGGGTTAGGTCGTCATAACTACGTCGCTCAGGGGTGTGGATTTTGTACACCGCTGAGTGACGTAGTTATACCAATATAAGTCTGTAGTGTAGAACAGACCTGAGATGGTCAAGATTTTAGTTTTTTCTCCCCAGGAACTGGAAATTCAGAAATACACTCTAGCATGTGGTAATTATTATGTAGCACCACTTCGAGAAGCAGCAGTGTGGTGTCTAAATGACTTAGTAGCCCATCTGAGGCTTAGTCTTAGTGAAAATAAAGTATCTTATTTATTACTCTAGGAACAAATACAATCTAACACAGAGCAGGAAGTATTAAAGAAATAGTTTTATACACCGAAGGTGCTCATCTTACGCGCTCTATGTAAGTCTCTCTTTAGCTACTTAATTATTTACAAATATACATATTGTACTATGACTGGTCTGTCTGAGGTTACCTCCCAGCACTAACCCTTGCTACTGGGATGACTTTGAGAATCCCTCACTTTCTCTGAGGAATCTCTTCCCTCCACAGCCCACCTAAGTGGTAAGCTTCTGGGGCTAGGGACACCAAGCAGAGCTCTCTTCAGGTTCTCTGCTCAGAGCTCTACTAACCTTCCTTAAGTTAGCCTAAGATGACTTTGAGAGTCCCTCACTTTCTCTGAGGAATCTCTCCCCTCCACATCCCTGCAGCCCCTGGAGGTGAGAAGCGGACAGGGGGCTCTGTGTGCTGCCTGCGTCTGCAGGCGCCGCCTCCACAGCTCCCATTGGCCGCAGTTCCCTGCCAACGGAAGCCGCGGAGTCAGCACTCGGGGCAGGGGCAGCATGCGGACACCCCTGACTCCCCTCCCCCCGAGGGGTCGCAGGGAAGTGCTGGCCGCTTCTGGGAGTGGCACGAGGCCAGCGAGGGAGCCTGACTTAGCCCCGCTGGACTTTTAGTGGCCTAAAATCTCCTGGATTGGCTTCAATAGCCTCCGGGAGATAGAGCTTGACTCCGGGAGACTCCTGGTGAAACCGGGAGGGTTGGCAACCCTAAGAGTAGGCCCAGGAGTTCTCAAACAGGGACAATGACTAAGTTCTTCAGAGCAATGTATGTCTCTTCCTTTGTCTATTAGAAGAAATTTCGTAAGGGTGAGATATAGTCTCTCCCATGTAGGGAAGGAAGTACCATGGCTTCTGTCATTTAATACTAGACTGGAAAAAGCACTGGAGTCTGTGATATAGAGAACACTCTTGCATTGGCATGGGGGAAAGACTAGTTATCCTAAAAGGCTGTTTCCAGCACTGAATACTTTAGGGAGTACATGATGTATGTAAACCATGTGGGTTAAATGAGAGGTGGTCACATCAAAAAGGTACTGCCTTTCATACTCCAAGTCCAGGTATCTGAAAACCCCCTCAGTTCCCCTTTTATTAGCCACAGGCTAGGTCTTTAGGAAGGTAGAATGTACCTGAAAATTATTCAGATTTTGAGAATAACTTGGATTTGTGAATGAATGTGTCTCAAAACTCTCTGATGGCCCTCTAACCTAAGCAGCTTTTGTCAGCCGCTCTTCACATTCACAACCAACCATTCATGGGCACTTACCCCTGGATCTGGCTCCAATCTAGAAACAGAATATAAAGAAAACTTTACACAGATCCAATTTTTCTTATCCTGTGATGCTGGAATCATGCCCTGTGGAGACTTGAACCCATTCTGGGCCAGATCCTCAACAGCTAAGAGGAAACCAGTGAAATAGAATTCCAGCGAGGAGGAGATTCAAAGTGCTGAAGCAACTACACAAATGTTGCAAGGAGTGTCCTCTCTCAGCACTTCAAGTGAGGAGAGGAACTTGGATACCCTAATCCATGAAAAATATATCCCGGTGTAGGCTGCAGCTAAGCTTTCATTATGGCAGTGGTCAACAGGCTCTCCAAGACTACAGCCTATGAATAGATTCAGCAGGGTATACAATGCACTGGGGAGGGAAATACAGTGTTCTCCCTTCATTTGCAGCCTGGGAGAGGGAGTGAGCAAAAGCATGAAGGGGCCAGAGGAAGAGAAACCAGTTCTGTTTCTGTGTCATTGTGGGTACGCAGATGGTGCCTATATTTTGAAACCTAGATTAGATGGTGCGTCCGGGTAGAGAGAGAGAGAGTAGAGTCAAAGAACAGGCACACTACGCAGCATGCGACCCCAGAAGCTATTATAACGTACATACAGCAAGCAGTAGGCCATCCACGGGAAGCACTGCATGGAAAATAGTCTTGTTGCCAGCACCAGTGCGGGACCTGGGCGATTGACTTTCTGGATGTCATTGTCTGTTCTGTATACTTTTGTCAATCAACTAACTGCTAATCAGTGGTAGAAAAGAGTAAGTAGCATGGCTGTGACTGCTGGCAAAATATGATCCAGGACTCAGAAGCAGTAGCGGCGCCAGCTTTGCTGGCGCCCTAGGCGGCGGAAGGTCCCGCCCCAAAAATCCCGCCCCCAACAGCGGCGGCGGAAGGTCCCGCCCCCAAATTTTTACGGGCGGCGGGGGCGCAGGCGCCCCCAAAAGAGCAGCGCCCTAGGCGACCGCCTAGGTCGCCTAATGGAAGCGCCGGCCCTGCTCAGAAGTCATGTTGTTGGACCCGCAATAGAGGTCTCCCTATGGGATGGGGAGCAGACAGATACCAGACACAGTGTTGGTATATAATACTCTAAATCAGTGGTTCTTAACCTTTACTCCAGACTGCACCCCTTTGGTTCTCAAAATATGTTCTCGCACCCCTTATCAAAAATCATTCAAGTAGGTCAGTTCTTTAAACCTAGATATATTTTTTTGTTTGTATATTACAGTAATCATTAAAAAAATGTATAATGTAAATAAATACATAGGTTTGATGAAACAAAGTAGTTGTACTTCCGTGCCTGTGCTTAATTTGTGTTTCGATGATTTGCCTTCTAAAAAAATCTGGCATGTCTCACACCCCCAGAAAGGGCATCTCACACCCCCATGGGGTGCATGCACCCCAGGTTAAGAACCACTGCTCTAAATGCTCTTTATTGATTACAAAACAAGCCTTACTCACTCACATTCACACCTCAAACATACTATACCAGAGTCCAAAGGTCAGAATGGTCCCGAGGGCCAGTCGAGGTTCCTTCTGATCATAAGATGTGGGGAGCCAGAAAAAAACACATCTATATCCACATGGGGCTCTGGATCAATAAACGACTCCAATTTGCAGAAATCATAGGCAACCATTTATGGTCTATTCCGTCGTGTCATTGGTTCTTTGCCTTTGTTTACTAGGCCTTCTACCCACACAATTCCAAAGAGACAATCCTAGGCGGGCTGCCATGATCCAAGGCGTGCCATTTCCTCCAATTTTTATACAATTTTATCAGTCCAGCTGGTGTAGTTTCATTTTCTGCTGAGTCTCCGTATTTTTCCCGGAACACAACAAGATTGTTTTTGCACAAATAGTTCTAATAGTTCTTGACCTTAAGTTCTTGCTTCGGTTGCCAACTTGCAATGCACGTATTCATTTTAAGCACGCGTCATTCATACCAGGCCTCAGTGACCTATAACATACTACATGGATATATGAATCACAATGTATATATATACCTCAACAATGTGCTGGTGAAATGTGTTTCCTAACGCAATACAACTCCAACTCAGCAAGCTAGAGTAAGGACAAGTGGGAGTCAAAGATTCCTGGTTCTCATATCTTCCTTATTATGATCTATTGTTTGTACTCTGGTAGCACCTAGAAGCCCCACTCATGGACGAGGATCCCATTGTGCTTGGTGTTGTACAAACACAGGACAATATGACAGTCCCTGTCCTGAAGAACTCCCACTCCAAGTAATCTTCCTCTTTTCCCCTACATTTTTCCATCTGCTGTGCAGAAGGCCACCTGTGTTTAGGAACCAGTTCCACAAAACTGTAGCTCTATTCATGGTCTGCAGCTATGCCCTTTTGCTCTGGGATCACATCATATCTCAAAAGCTTAGAAGGGCAGCACAAGATTGGAGATTTAGCTTTACACAGATGTCACCTGAAAAGCAGGTATGTCATCAGCCAATTCATTCCTGACAACAGAGAGGCTCCTTTTAGCACAAGAAAAGCTTTGGAGCACGAGTGTCCTTGGAGAGTTCTCAAGAGATATGCTCCTGCAGACAGCTGGAGAAAAACACCATCTTCCAACAGGAGTCACAGGTGCAGAATGAGAGGCAACAGCACAGCAGCTCCCACGGGAAGAGAAGATGTTACAAAGCAGAAGCTCTTGCCCTTCATTCCTCTCTGGAGTGGTCCTTGTGTACCACTCGGTCTAAGATTTCTGACCTCCTTACCAAAGATTTAGAACCAGATCCAGGTGAATCAGTGGAAAAGACTCTTATCTCAGTTAACTTAGATGTCTTATTTCAGTACTATGCTGACTGCTTTTTGTTTGTTTGTTTAGTATGAGGTTTCAGGTGCATAAGATGGAGAAGAGAAAATTCTGCCATCAAATACACCTGTACAGCTCCCAGTAATGTCAGTAAGGCCTAGCACAAAGGGTCTTGGGTGTTACAACACCTAATTTTTAGGTGTCTAGAAAATCACAGGAATAACACTTTGATATGCAAAGCCTGAATTAGGTGCCTAGGTTCCCTGTACAATGAATGAGGAAAAATAAGCACCTTAGAATATAGCCCAGAAAACCAGCACTCTAGGCAGGGGCCTGCCTATGCTAGTCAATGTCAGACACTGTGTCTTAAGCCTCATCCATCTCATGGAGATAAGCACCTAAGTCCAGGCCATGAGTAGGTGCCTATTGCTGCTAGTGGTCCACAAAGCAGAAGAAATTAGATGCTCTTCTGCCTAAGTGGTGGGTGTGGCTTGACAGGTGTGCTCAGAGGCTGCGTAAGCACCACACAGCATGGGGGGAAAAAGACCTCTTTTATAACCTTTAGCTTCCTGGGTAGAACCCTCATATGGGAGACCACGCAAAGGGTGGACTGGAACTGGTAATTAGAAGAAGGGATCGAACAGGGCTCTCCCATCTTTTAGGTGAGTGCCCTAACCACTGGGCTATAGAGTCACTCATTTGCTCTGGCCCAATTCATATTTAATCATTCAATTAAGGTGGGACAACTTAAATAGGAGAGATTGAGTAAGTCCCACATCAGCCTATTCCATAGCCGGGTGTTAGGCCACTCCCCTGTTCAAATCCTGTCATCCCCCTCTAGGAGCAGGGGGACTTAAACTGGGGGACTTCTAAATCCCAGCTGAGTGTTCTAACCACTGAGCTAGCACTGCCTCACTTTCTCTCTCATCTTCTTTGTCATGGAGTGAGCACACCTAGCAGATCATGCCCCACCCAGGGCCGGCTCCAGGCAACAGCGGAGGAAGCACGTGCCTGGGGCGGAACATGCTAAGGGGCGGCATTCCGACCAATCTTGGGGTGGCGCAGTCTGGGCGGCTGTTTTTTGTTGTTTTTTTGCTTCGGCACTTTGGGCGGTAGTCCGAGTGGCTTTTTTTTTTCTTGGGGCGGCAAAAATGGTAGAGCCGGTCCTGGCCCCACCTGTGATTTAAGCAGAGGGGCACCTGTCTTCTCCTGCTTTCTGGATTGCTCTGGGGCTTAGGCAGGAGATAGGTGTCTGGGTGCTTAGAGGGAGGCAGCAACACACATGCCCAGAGGCAGAAACATAAGCCCCTAGGAAATTTTTACCACTAAAACTTGGGCGTTGAGTGAATTTAGACGCCTGCAGTGTTAGGTGGCAGCCAAGTAGGAGTTCTCAGGATCACAGTGGAGCCTAAAAACAGGATTTAGGCTCCTATGTACCTATGGGTCCAGGCCTAAGAGCTGTGTGTGCATATCTGGAGGCAGAATTAATCCTTCAGTTATCACATAGGCAGGCAAGGCACATTAACTTAATTCCAACAGTCTTGTTGGCACACCTGGAGCCTTTACTACATAAGTGAGCTAGCAAGAAAAGTGTATGGTGTGTAAAGGTTTTGTGAAGTTTCACTATCTTTCTGCAGAACGCAGACTGCAGTAGTGTGTGTCTGGTAGAGAGAAAGGCTGTCCCCTCCCTTATCTGTGACAGGATGCTTCTGCATGTGCAGTGTCAGATTGCATTGGTCTTTTTTGCTGCTATGTATTGTGAATTCGTATCAGCTTTGGGACGTTTAAAGGAAATTTAAAACGCTGGTTCAAAAATAAAAGGCAGAAAAAATAGCCAGCATAAATTAACCTGTGGAACTTTCTGCCACAAGATATTGTTGAAGTGAAAAGCTTAGCAAACTCAAAACAGGATTAGAGTCTTACATTGAAATGCATCCCTGTGCAGGAGGCCAGCAAAAAAGCCTTTGTATTGGATAAATCCCACTTCAGACCTATTCTAAGGGCTTAATTAGGATTGAACTGACTCACTGCACTTACAAAAGTGAATTTCATCTCTACATGAATACAGAGCACACCTATTGTAGCTAACTGACATGCTATGGGTGCAATCTCCAACACCCTCTCACAAACAGGTAATGACTTCAGTGCTTGTGTAGAAATCAGGCCCTTCGCAAGCTACCTGCTATCAGGTTGCAAGGCATAAAGGTGATCACCAACCAGTCTTAGAAAGAGATCTCTCTCCATCATATAGTATTGCACCAAGTGTATTTATGAAGGGTTTAAATCTTTCTTGGCAATGACTGATGTTGGCCACTAGCCTATTTTAATTTGGCATCTCCTGCGTAGCCCGTAAGACCAGCAATAGAATGTTGCTTTACTATGCAAGGTTGGAAATAGCCAGAGAGTCCACCTTGTACCTGAGAAAATTTTACATCGAAATAGATCTCGGCCAAACATCTCAGTTTTGGCAAAATAGCATAATTCAATAACAAAAACAAAATAGCCTATGATGTTTCAACCAGCTCTATCCTTGAGTGAATGGCTCAGCAATTAGACACCTGTGGCTGGCCCATGCCAGCTGACTTGGGCTCATGGGGCTTGGGCTAAGGAGCTATTTAACTGTGGTGCAGACATGCAGACTCTGGCTGCTGTCCAAGCTCTGGGACCCTCCCATCTTGCAAGGTCCTAGAGCATGGGCTCCAGCCCAACCCCAAATGTCTACACCACAATGAAATAGCCCCACAGCCTGAACCCTGCGAGCCTGAATCAGCTGGCACAGGCCAGATGCTGTTTTTTAATTGCAGTGTAGACATACCCAAAGAGCGCCTGAATGCAAGCCCGCCTTGTCAGTAGTGTGCGGCTTGTATTCCAGCTCTACCTGAAGCCTTTAGCACCAGCTCAAGGCTTTGACAAGATTTTTAATAAATTAGTGATCTATTTTTGGAAATACATTGTCATTTCACCCTCCCTCCCCTCCTTCTTTCTGGCAGAAGGCAGCTGCAATTAGGCAAACTCGTAATTTATTGTAGGCATCAATTAAGATCAGGATAACACACATTGAACTTTTTCATGCTTGTGTGGTAGTTGCTGTACCTGATAATTAAGCTGCATAAAATGGCACCCCGGAGATTAGCACTGGAGGAGGCATCACCTGTCTGGGTCCATTTTGTTTTGGAGACTTTCCTCTAAAGGATACAATAGTGAGGATCTGGGGAACTTTCAGTTGGGATTTAAGTCCACAAATGTGTCAAGCTCTGCCTGTGAAGTGGCAAGGAACATATGAACAGTAATCAGCAAAACAACCCAGAGAAAACAGCCACACTGCTGTAGTACATTTTAAAGTCTGAATGGAGCTCAGCTGTTTTGGTGGACATGAGGTTCAACCAATAACTTTTCACAGGGCCACCCAGAGCGGGGGGCAAGTGGGGCAATTTGCCCCAGGCCCCGGGCTCCACAGGGGCCCCCACGAGGATATAGTATTCTATAGTATTGCAACTTTTTTTTTATGGAAAGGGCCCTCAAAATTGCTTTGTCCCAGGGCCCCTGAATCCTCTGGGTGGCCCTGACTTTTCAGGCTTTGCTTTGTGGGCATTTTCACTCCTGGTGAAATCCTGGACCCAGTCTAGTCAATGCAAGGTTTGCCATTGATTTCAATGGAGTCAGGATTTCACCCCCTTGCCTTTGAGTTTGAGACTCACGGGAAGCCGGGGAAAAAGGAGGAAGGCTGGCCTTTTTGTTAAGGTGAGGAATCAGGAAAACTAAGTTCTGCCTCTAGCGCTGCCACAGACATACGGTGTGACCTTGTGCTAGTCACTTAACATCAGGTCTCAGAAAATCGGTTCACATGCGTAGGTGCCCAGGCTAAGATTTTCAAAAGTGACAAGTAATTCTGGGTAGGTCAGTTTCTGGGTAACTGATTTAGTGGACGGATGCTCAGCTTTTTTTGAAAAATCAGGTCCCTTTGAGATGTCAAATTGGGTATCCAAAACCAGACACACCACAAATCACTTGTCACTTTTAAAAATCCTGGATGAATTTTAAGCACCTGATTTGGACATTTTTACCCATATTTATATTTTTGTCCTTTTTGGCAAAACAGCTTTTTTTTTAAAAAAAAATTATACATCTGTTAGTTGCTGCTTGTCAGCCTCATTTTGCATCTAAAATGTTAGGCTTTTATCTTCCCTCCCCCCCCGTGCCTGGACAAATGGTGGCTATAAAATCAGACAATTAAAAAAATAATAATTCTCAGGTATATATACAAATATATAGAAATATATTATTGTTCTGCAAATGGGTTCACCAATAATATGCTATTTAAAAAAAAAAAAGGGCAGCACTGGTTCAGAAATGTCTGGGATCTGTTGGTAAAGATCACCAGGCACAAGGATCACAGGGAGCGTATATTACCTAACCAATGCATCTATTTTTCAAGGTACTGCAGAGAGTGATTTAGGAGGGAGTGCACTTCCCTTGGAATTTATATTGAACCACTGCCCCAGCTTGGGATTCAGGGCACTTCATTAATAGTGTTGCTGTCTTTGAGAGAAGAAAATAAATAAAACCAAGCTTCTGGCTATATGGTAATTAAAAGACCCATAATACTTTTCAAAAGCATAGTGATATCAGCCCAAAAATCCTGGCTAAAATCTAACTCTAGTTCAGGGATTGGCAACCTTTGGCACGCGGCTCGTCAGGGAAATCTGCTGGCAGGCTGGGATGGTTTGTTTACCTGCAGCATCCGCAGGTTCGGCCGATCGCAGCTCCCACTGGCTGCAGTTCACCGTTCCAGGCCAGTGGGGGCTGTGGGAAGCCACGGCCAGCACATCCCTCGGCCCGCACCACTTCCTGCAGCCCCCATTGGCCTGGACCAGCGAACCGTGGCCAGTAGGAGCTACAATCGGCCGAACCTGCGGACGCTGCAGGTAAACAAACCGTCCCGGCCTGCCCGCAGATTTCCCTGACGGGCTGCGTGCCAAAGGTTGCCGATCCCTGCTCTAGTTACTATATTTCACCTATCTAAATTTCACCCTGTGTTTTTAAGTAGGCATGATAGTTTTCTGCTCTGTGTTCTAGACCTGTGTTTAATATTCTACCATCCTGTTAATCTGCTGTCACATTCCATCTGAAGGACACTGTACTTCAATGGTGGGCAGAGTGGGTCCAAACATGGAATTTCCATTTGACAGGAAATTTTGACATTTCAAAATTTGTTGTTGTTCCAAATTGGAATAAAAAGCAAATATTTTCAAAATATCCTTTGCTATGGAAATTCCCCAAAAATTTCATTTAAAATTATTTCAAAAATTATTGTTTCAGAAATTTTATTTTGTTTCTCTATTACTTAATTATGTTTACCTTATTTCATGACATGCCAGCAGTAGTAATGACAAAAATGAAAAGATTTTGATTTAGAAATGTAGCCATGATACCTCATGGGAGTTGCAGTTCAAATTCCTCATGTTCCTATTCTTCACTATAGACAGGTCTCTGCAGATAGACTACATCTCCCACAATACACCACAGTCTCCCATCTTGGAGAGAAGCAGTTCTTCTCCTTGGAAGTCCATGGATCATGGGAGCTATAGCCTAAGCGGGAAGCTTGACCCATCATGGAGAATAGGGATATGAGGTAATTCAGCTAGTACACCTGAAAGGCACTGTGGCAGAATTTCCAAATTGAAATATTTTGATTTTCAACAAAAATATGTTGGTTTGCGGGGAGGTTAGTTTTCTACAAAAAGCAAAAAAACAAAACAAAAAAACAACCCAAAACCAAGATTTTTCCATAGAAAGCAGACACTTATCACTTTTACATAATATAATTTTCAAGCCCCTAAATAAATATAAATAAAATATACCTATCTCATAGAACTGGAAGGGACCCTGAGAGGTCATCAAGTCCAAACCCCTGCCTTCACTAGCAGGACCAAGTATTGATTTTGCCCCAGATTGCTTATTGGCCCCCTTAAGGACTGAACTCACAATGCTGGGTTTAGCAAGCCAATGTGCTAACCACTGAGCTATTCCTCCCTCTGCCCCATTGTCTGCCAAAAACCACTTTCAAAAGAAAAATTTCATCCAGCCCTACTTTACACTTCTTTTGCACTGGTGTAAATTGCTTCAAGGTGGAAGGCTGTGGAGAACCAGGTCCACATCTATCACTGCTGGAGTGCTACAATTGCCCTCTCCACCCCTACAGCTCCATTGTCCCAGAGTCTCACAAGGACCTAATTTGGCCCTTAACCTTTTGCGAGGTTCATTTCTTACCTTCCCCAAGGCCTTACGCCACGTACTCTCAGTGAAATGACTTTAACTGCTCTGGAAACCCCTCACTGCAAGGCTGCAGGTGCATTCCTTTCAGTGCTCCACACCTGACTTTAGGCCTCCTGTTTGGGGATTTCTTTCCAGCCACCAGGGAGTTTATCAAATAAAGAGCTTGAGCAATGATAATGCTTGACTAGCAGTGGGATCGGGTGGGATTTTTTCCCCTGGCCACGTACATTTCTAATGACAGATGAATGGGTGCAGCAGTTGTGTTCTTTAAAAACAGTTATACTAGAGATGAACCAAAACCCCAGAATCCAAACACCCGGAACTGGGGGTTATTTGAAATATGGATCAGAATTTTTCCAGGTGTATAATGTATTCTGTAAGTACCAGGGAAGGCTTGCTAGAATGTGGCACATTAAGAATCAAATGAAATATTGTATCACCTTCTCTTTTAAGGAAGCAGCTGAAATAGAAATGTAATGTTCCAGAGAAGGGTGAGAAAGGTGATGTGTTGAGACCTATATATAGGAGAGACCGAATTGATTATTTAGCCTGGAAAGGAGAACAGCACGGGAGGGTTTGATTGAGATATTTAATAAGATGAGGAGGACATATTAAGAACTGATTACTCCTTCCTTTATGTGCCATGGTCTAGATAATACTTAGTCCTGCCATGAGTGCAGGGGACTGGACTAGGTGACCTCTTGAGCTCCCTTCCAGTTCTATGATTCTATCCCATAATAGAGGAGCAAGGGATCACTCAAAATTAATGGCAGATGAGTTTAAAACCAATAAAAGGAAATATTTCTTCCCACAGCACATGGCCATTCTGTGTCATTTGCTGCCTCACATGGTCAGAGTTAAAAATAATGTCTAGATTTTCAGTGGGGTGTGTGTGGGGATGTTCATGCTTTGCCAATGATATTTGCATGCTAAAACAGGGTTATAGGCACTAGGAAACCATGCTAGCAGGCACTATATAAGCAGGGCCGGCGCAACCCATTAGGCGACCTAGGCGGTTGCCTAGGGTGCTACTATTTGCGGGGTGCCAGCGCCCCGGCCGCCCATTGAAATTTGGGGGTGGGACCTTCCGCCGCCGCTGTTGGGGGCGGCATTTCAGGGGCGAGACCTTCCGCCGCCTAGGGCGCCGGAAAAGCTGGTGGCGCTCCTGTATATAAGTACTTAAAAAGTAATCAAATCTCAGGGCATCAACTAATCAGTGAGTGTATCAGACAAGAATTCTAGCCTCACCTCATGCTCAGTCTTGCACAGTTACCTAGGTGGAAGAGGAAGAGGTCTGACTTTTCCCAGAAGCATCTGTTATGGGACACTGTCAGAGGCAGACTACTAACAGAATGGCATCTGACATAGCATGGGAAATCCTACATTGCTGCAGTCAGTGAGGAAATTAGGTACACATTACAGCTCCACTGGAGAAGATGGTAAGTACTAGTGGACCATGCCGGGTAGTGTTTCTAGGGAGAAAACTTTAAAAAAATACTTTAAATTCAGACTTTGACTTTTAAAAAAAAATAGAGGCCTGAAGTCTGCATAGATTTTTGTGTAAATATCTGCATATGTTACTGCAACTGCCCTTGCAAATCAGGTATTAGCACCTGCACATGATTAGGCATCTAGGCCTGATTCACAAAAGTACTGAGGTGCCTAAGTTTCTGCTTCTGAGCATGTGCACTGCTGCCTCACTCTAGGCTCTTGGGTACTTGTCTCCTGCCGAAGGCCCACAGCAAACCACAAACCAGGAGAAGATGGGCGTTCAGCCACCCAAGTTGCATGAGGGGACCAATCTGATAGACATTCCCAGGGGCTCCCTACTGGATTGGGCCCCTCAGGCAAGTACACACAGGGCAACTGGGGGAGAGGGGCAGGGACGAGCACCTCCCTCAGAACTTTTGGCCCAATGGTTGGAGTTCTCACCTGGGATGTGGGAGACCCTCAGTTCAGGTCCCCCCTTCAACTGAGAATAAGGAATTTAAACTGGCCCATGCTACATCGTAGTTGAGTGCCCCAACCACTGGGCTATGGGAGATTCTGAGGTGAGGCTCCTTCAGCCTCTCCTGTCGAGCCTGCTCCACTGTGGATGAATAAATAAAGAGTTATTGGAGGAGGGGGACTGGATCCTGGGTAAGGGCTCTAACCACCAGGCTACAGAGTCCTTCCCATGGTTCTGCTCTCTCTGGCCCAGAAGGCTCTTTAATTATTAAATCCACAGTAGCATAACTTCAACCGGAGAGACTGAGGGAAACCAACATCAGACTATCCCATAGCCCAATTGTTAGGGTGCTCACCTGAGAGCTGGCAGGTACCAATTCAAATTCCTTTTCATCCCTCAGGAGGGACTTGAACTGGGCCTTCCACATCCCAGGTGAGTACCCCAACCAGTGGGCTGAACTTTATGAAGGACCACCACCCCAGCCCCTTGCAAATCCATCATAGGCACCTAACTCCAAAGAGTGTTTCTGACTGCGAATCACTAGCAGGGCCAGCTGCCTCCTTGCAGTCTGGATTAGGTGCCTATCTCCAAGAGAGGGGCAGCACTTCGTACATACCCCTCTGGTTGACATCTCCTATTGGCTAGCTTAGGCAACTCCTTACCTAGCATGCTGGTTTTTGTGAATCGCAGTCTAAGGCACCTATCTTCCCCTATTATTGGGTGTCCACCCCACACCAGGCCTGAAGGAGTAAATTAGGTCAATTAACCTTAGGCTGCACGTGGAGGAAACATAGGGAATGCTGGGCCCTAATTGCAGATGAAGTCCAGCTGTGGGGAGGAGCTGGGCAGGATTTATAGAGAGAAGAAGTTGGCAGGCCAGGGAAAGAAACCTGCCATTGCACTCCCTGATAGAAGGGGGAAGAGCAGGAAGCTGCAAAGTCAGAGTAGGAAGCAGTCCAGGGAAGGAGCAGTAAGGGCTGGTAGAGTAAAAGCCCTGAGCTGCTGGGTTGAAGGTCCCTGAACTGGAACCCGGTGTAGAGGGCAGGACCAAGTTCCCCTACCAGCCACTGGATAAGTGGCATAGACCAGGCAGTGGGGAGCGGACCACCTGGGACAGTTTGCCTCAGAAGACTTGCAATATCCTGGAACAGGGGAGAATTTTAATGTGACTTAGCCGGAGGGCTAAGGTATGAAGACGACAGCACTGCGGCTCCTGGTGCACGAGAGGCCCAGGAGTAACGGAGGAGAAGCACAGACTGAATAACCACTGTAAGGGGTTTCATACCCGGTGGCAGAGCTGTGGCTCATGTAGAGAACTAAGGAGGTGCCACCAAGCAGTGAGTGGACCACCTCATTTATTGCACAGGGAGCCGAGGCAACTAACTCAGGCTTTGTGAATCTCAGTGTTGTTCCTGTGTCACAGGGTGCATCACTCACTGGACTGGTGCCTCCTCCTGGTCACTGAGGATTAGGTCAAGGCCAATATCCCATCCACAGTCTGCACCCCCAATCACTCCTTCTCC
Source organism: Platysternon megacephalum (assembly GCA_003942145.1). Taxonomy (NCBI): domain Eukaryota; kingdom Metazoa; phylum Chordata; order Testudines; family Platysternidae; genus Platysternon; species Platysternon megacephalum. The sequence continues at coordinate 3,253,634 of QXTE01000150.1, read as the reverse complement.
ACAGTCCACATTCAACCCCTCTCACAGTGTCAGAAACCGCAGTACAGGTCTGTCTTATCTTACGCTGGGGTTACGTTCCGCGGTTAGCACGTAAAGCGAAAACCACGTATAGTCGAAATCCCATTGACTTTAATGGTGGGCAGAATCGCCTGCACTACAGACACACTACATAAATAGCTATTTTTCTCTTTTTGTGTGTGTGTGTGTGTTTTTGCCGACCGCGCAAAGCCCGCGCGTAAGATGAGACAGACCTGTATCCTCTTAGTGGCTCAGCCCTCCGGCAGTGTCACTATCCATGATCCCCCATTACATGGGAGTTTAGCCACTTCCCCAGTGGCCAGTAGGTGGACCCAGGTCCACCCACTACTCTGGGTTCTAGCCCAGGGACCCACCGAACCACAGTCACTTTCTGCATTCCTTTGCCTCGCCTATTGTTGCATTTTCTTGAGCCACTTCCCCGTGGCCACAGCACCCTCCTCAGTCTCAACAAGCTGTCTGGAGTGTCTTCTCCTCTCCCTGGGTTCCTGCCGACACAGCTCTGTCCAAAGGGTTGCAGACAGCTACTGACCTTGCTCTACCCTGAGGCTCTTTTTATCTGAGCCTTCTGGGTCCTGATTGGACAGTCCCCACAGCCCCTCTCCTATTGGCTGCTTTTCATGCAGTGTCCCTAGGGCCCTTACTGGCCCATGTGAGGCGGATGCCCCATCACACTGTGATTTTCTAGGCATGTCAGAATTAGGGGCTGTGATGCCCAGCATAACAATGCCTGAGTACTTTTGGCTGAGTACAAGCCCTAGCTACCTACACATGCAAATTCCACATTTGCATGTGCAGTGAAAAATGCATGTGAAAAATGTGACACCCTAAGAGGCAGATGACCTTTGGGAATGTCTACACTGCAGCCAGAGGCGTGGCTTCACATGTGTAGACATTGCTGAGCTAGCTTTGATCTAGCTGACTTGAATAAGAATAGTGAAGCTACCGCAGCAGGTGCTTTACAAGCCCACCCAAGACCCTGGATATGCACTTGAGCAGCTAAGTCATGCTACCGCAGCCTCACTCTTGTTATTATTTAAGCTAGTTAGATCAAAGCCAGCTCAGATACGTGTACATGTGCTGCGGCCACCGCTCTGATTGCAGTGTAGACACAGAGCTAGAAGTCAGGCCTTAAATGCTTTGAGTATGACAGATTAGCTGTATTATTAGCACAGCACATTACATTACCTGTTCTCATTAGACTCCAGATCCTGGCTGTCTTTTAAAAGCTAAGGTGATAACCAGCAGTCTCTTACATCAGAGAATAATTTGGGATGGGTAGAATCTCCAGTGGTTAATTGGATCTGTCACTGGTCATCATGACAGGTGAATGTTAATGAAGAGGAAACCCACAAAACGTTTGGTGCAGGTAAGTACTCCACTGTTGGTTGCTTTTCTGAAAATGTTCAGAACCTCCTCAGTTTACAGAACTGGTCACAAATGAGGTCCTTTTGAGACTTCCATCAGAAGAATGGTCGGTTAGTATTATTTGTGTTACAGTGGTGTCCACAGGCCACAATTTAGACCCCATTGTGCTAAATGCTCTACATTTTGGTCAGACGTAAAGGCACGAGACACTGCAGCCTGAGCTAAAGAGCCAGGCTGTGTAACTGAGGACGGTAATAGACTTAGGTACAGAGGAGGGACACAACATACACACACCAGGAGAGACAGTACCTGTCCTGAAAAGCTTGCAGTCTGAACCAAGAGCCTTCCCAGCCTTTTCCCCTCATGGTATCTTGGTGTTTCCACTTCCAGCCAAAACAAGGAAATGCAGAGGGAGGTAAGAATGCAAAATGTGAAATAAAAATTCAACAGCATAATTCCCTCCCCCCCACACACACGCCAAAAAGTTCAAGTCTGCGGCAAAAGTTCAGATCATGTTTTTTATCTGAACTTCTCTGTCCAACACTGGATCTTCCCTCTGAATTCTCCCAGCCAAAACGCCACTTAGTCATTTTGCCTTTTTCTTTGCTTCCAGCGATTGAGAGCTTCATGTGTCATACAGACAAGGTGCATTCCACAGGCATTTTTTTCCATTCCTCAATTATTTTAGGATGGACAGTTATTCAGCCCCTTTGCAGGATTCATTTCAGCCCACAGGGTTGCTCCATGGGCCATGGCAGATTTTTTGAGATTTCAATTCCTCTGAATCAGTTTTGCATGCTGTGTAGGCTCGGCAGAAATAGTGGCTAATGCTAGTGCTGTTAGTCATTTGAGTGGCTACCAGTGTCAGAGATTAGAGGTGCTTAAGAGGGAGAGGGGTGAGGAATGAAAAGGGAGATGCATTATATGGGGGAGGAGAATGACAAAGGGGTGGGGAGAGATGTAGTGATGGGGGCTGAGAGAAGGATGAAAAATTGAGAGAAGAAAAAGTCATAGACAGAAGGGTATGGAGGAGAGAAGCCTGAGGAAGATGTAGAACTGCAAGAAAAGAGAAACGACTACAGAAATAGTCTCACCTCACTTGCAGACAAGAAGAGCATCTCCCGTGAAGTCTATTCAGGAGCTCTGAAGTGGCGTAATAGGTAAGGAGCCAGACTTCTGATCTAAGAGAAGAGCAACATCTTCCACAAACTGGAGGATGATTCTTTCCTTTAACGTTAACACCTGTTGTTCAGCATTGGTGAGACTCTAACTCTGGCAGATTCAGCATTTCCTTTGCAAGGACAGATCCTCTCCTCGTTTCTTTTTCCTGGTCCTGATTTTCTGCTGCCTTGCACCTGGTGTAGACCCACAGACCTGAGCAAAGTTGACATGATGTGTGTAAAGTGCTACAAATGGTACCACTTTGCACAGATGTATATGACTACACAAGGTGTGAGGCAGTGGGGAATCAGGCTCTATTTTAGCAAGTGATACTTTGCTATAATGGGGTTGATTTTTGATGGAGGCAGGTTGGTCCTGTAGATAAAGCATTGAACAAAACCTGGATTCAATGTTCAGCTCCACCACTTTGTGACCTTGGGCAAATCACTTAATTGCTCTGTGCCTTGGTTTCCCATCTATAAAATGGGCACAATACTACTTTCTGTTTCACACTTTTTGTCTATTTAGTTTGTAAGCAGAGACTGCCTTTTACTGTGTTCATACAGTGCCTAGCACAGGGGAGCTCCAATCTTAGTTGTGACCTCTAGGTGCTACTGTAATAAATTAATTAAATAATAATGATTCTGCACTCCATGACACCAATTTCCCATGCAAATCTGGTGTAAATGGAGTGGAGACGCAGTCTCTGTCCCTCTCATGTTCACATTTTCATGCAGGAAGTATACTCCATTTTGCCTAACTTTTTACTCACTCAGACTAGTTTTCACAATGTGTACCTATTTCTTGTCAATGTCTTTACAACACAATAGAACCTTACATTAGCGGCACGGGAGGCAATTATGATAATTATTATCACTTGGTTTACTTTGTTTCAGTACTTACGTCAGAACTACTTTTTTTTCTAGTATACTAACTTTTGTTATATAACAAAAAAAAAACCCAACAAACTCTCAGCTTACTCCTCTATAAGTATGAAAAAAAATGTCAGTATGTGGACCACTTTGAGGTAACTTCAAAAAAATATGACACTTCTGAACAAAAAAATTAGGCTGGCATGAGTCTGTTTGTTTCAGGAGATTGGCAACAACCTATGGAACTTTTCTGCTCCACCTCACTGATTCAAACTTGGCCACAGGTTGGTAGTAACCAGAAGGCATTACATATGAAAGATATATAGTGAGTTTATCGTTTTCAGTCATGTTCCCAATGTCCCATCATCTGAACCACCAATGCTAATTAACAAGACAGATAGCACTCTCAATACAAAGGCCAAAAACTGAGAACCTAATCCAAACTCCACTGGATTCAAGGGGAACACTTCAGTAGGGTTTGGATGAGGCCTTGAATGAGGCTGGAGAAAAACGCCACTCTCTCATAACTAGAGGTGGTCACTCAAACCTGGGTTGAAGCCCACTAGTAGAGGAACATCTTGCTCTGCTCTCTATGCTGTGCCATACCATTTACATTGAGAAATGGACATTACCATGGCTCTCAATCCTGGTGCCTTTCAACACAGCAGCTATTTTCACTTAAGTTTTACCAGCTTTGAAAGAATTCAGTTCTAAAACCAAACTTTCCACTTGCAGTGAGAAAGATGAAAAGAGTAGCTTTAGTAAGGATAAGGGCAGAATCAAAGTAATAAATCGTCTGAACAAACACACACAAAGTGCCGTGGTGATCAGCTCACTCTCAGGTGCAAGTGAGTAAGAGTATTGTACACAGATTACTAGTGCAATATTTGACCAGACAGCAGGGAATGCAGTAAAATAGAGGGTGAATCTATGCCTTTGGGGCAATCAACAGATACTGAGCCAAAATGCTGTGTCACTGAGCACCAATAATCTGAAATCAATGGAATCGTATGGGTCTGAAGCCAAGTGTTGAGCTTTTAATTCCATAGAGAGGGAACAGCTCAATCTGATCCTTTGATGGCACTTGTCATTGAAAAGTCTCAAAGCAAACATGGAACAATGATGAATGAGTCCTGGCCACTGCCTGTGAGGTAGGTCAGTATTGTGACTATTCCATTTTTACAGATGGAGAGACTGAGACAGAAATTTTAAGTGACTTGCCCCAGGGCACACAGGAAGTCCATGTATGTCCAGAGAAGAATACCCCAGTCTCTTGTCCCTTAAGCAGAAGACCGTCTAGGATGGCACGCAGTTATCATTGTATAAGTGGAGATTCAGTGCAATTGAGTTTTCTACAGTCAAGTAACCAAATACCTTGGAGAGAATCAAGTTTTAGAAGCAAGACGGAAATCAGTTACTGATTCTAACAGTTCCTCCAGGTCTTAAAGAATTTGACTTAAGACTTTATGTCAACTGCTGCTTTTCCATTCTATGCTGAAAGAAATGGGGCAGATTTGATTTTTTCCTATGTTATTCTGTGTGTCCAAGACTCTTGCATGGATGACAAGAGGAGCTTCATTATCTGTAATGAATTTAAGGAAAGAGATAGCACAAAAAGAGCTGGAAGATCGTCTCTAAGGTGCCACAAGTACTCCTGTTCTTTTTATAAACATATACTATGCCAAGTACAATAGTCCCACTGCCTCTCATTGAGTTGAGACACCGTAAATGTATTCTGAGTTTAAAAAAAAAAAAGAGCTTGTCTTCCTTACGCATTGATAAATTTGAGGGGGAAAATGATTCATAGTAATTCATAAATCCATTATTAATACATTCCTGGCCCTTTTCATTTTTAATGGACTTGAAATACTTATTTTGTGAGGCATAGTTTGGCTGTAATAATGTAAGCAGCCTGCTGTTTTTTTCCAAACCTGACCACAAAGACAGAACTTAGTTTGTTTTATGTCCTTCTAAGATTCACAAGTGCCTAACGGTCATGTTAGGAAGTGGCTACTATCTCACATCAAACGGAATATAATGAAGGAGCTAAGAAGAGTTCATCTTGTGCATTTCCTTTTCTATTAACTGTGATTCCTGGAGTATCCCATTCCTCTGGATAGATCTACTGTTAAAGTTTTCATTGTCTGGTGGACATATATGGGGACATGTATTCCAGTGGCTAGAACCGGAGGCTGGAGGTGAAAAATCTTGGGCTATATTCCCCACTCTTCCACATAGGCTGAAATATACGAACTTGGGTGCCCCAAATCCTGATTTATCAATATTTGTAAAGCACTCTGAGTGATAATGGGAATTAAGTGACCTATAGTCCTGCAAAGGATAAATGGAACCCTTTGGAGTCATCAGAGGAGAGAGGCTGTATAACTACAAAATATTTGGGCCAGAATCTGCCACCCTTGCATGAAACAGTATCTTCCTCTGCAAGTAGTCCCACACCGCACAGTAAATGTAAATGGCAAACTTATCACTTCATGACACCTCATGCTTTCCAAAAGGGGAATAGACTAGTTCTGATGAACCAAGAAATTAAAATAATGATATTTTGTTTAATATTTTAGCAGCGCTCATGCCACTTTGGCTAAAGGTCTATCAGCATTTGCATAGTAAAATCCCAGTCTCAGAAGTAATTGCTTGTCTCTAAAAAATGATATTTGGCTTGATATCAAGCAAGACATTATCTGAGTTTTAGAATGACTTTTTAAACAAGTTTTTGAAAAAGTCATTTTGTCCATATTTGTATACCAGGATAGACACTGATTACTCTTCTTCTTCAATGCTTAGCCAGACAGTCGGCCGTAGCAATCGTTCGCCATTTGGTCCGTTCCTGCACAACCACAAAGGCTTGACGGCCTGAGAGTCCAACATCGGAACAGACTTGATGAACCCATGTAATAGGGGGTCTGCCTCTGGGCTGCCTCCATCCCTCGGTTGGTGGAATTTTATCCCAGATGTTACAAGCCACCCGGAGAACGGCGTTCGCTGGAACGTCTTGTGGCATCCTTGTCCAAAAAGCATAAGGCACCGCCTGCAGACAATGGCCCCAGTAGTCTGGAGACCCGAGCGACCATAAACATCTGCATTACAGATGAAGTCATTCCACTTTATGCCCAATATACAACATTGACATTTTGTGTGGAAAGTCTCCAGCTTTGTCCAGTCTGAGAGGCATAGTGTCCATGTTTCGTAGCTTTACAACAGTATGAGAAGGATACAGATCGAATAAATCCTGAACTTGGTTGTCATACTAAGATGATGTGATTCCATATCTATCGTAAACGGCCCATGGCTGATGCTGCAATGCCAATCTGATGGAGAACATCCATGTGAGAATTGGAGGAGCTGGTAAGTATAGAACCCAGATAGCAAAAGCTGGAAATTGATTCAACAGTCTCGTTGTTCAAAGAAATTGGAGTCGCGGGTGGACCTGGTCCTAGATTTTGCAGGTTTGTCTTTGACCATGAAATGTGGAGATCAACCTTAGCTGACTCCTCCTCCATATGCTGGAGTGCCTCACAAAACCTGTTGGGGCTCTGTACTAAAAGAACAACATCATCAGCGTAGTCAAGGTCTGTGAGCGAGAGATCACCGATCTTAATGCCTATGGACCTGACGGAATGCTGCATTATGAAATCCATTGCCTGACAAAAGAGTGCAGGGGCCAAAACGCAACCCTGCCTAAAACCAGATACTGATTTAAACGGTGCTGACATCCGGTTCCCCAGACGAACATGGGCAGTGGTTCCATTATGCAGCTTCCTAATCAAGTCCAGCAGAGTGGTAGGGACACCTACGCCCTTTAAGGCCTTCCATAATGCAACATGGTTTACTGAATCAAATGCAGCCTTAAGATCAACATATGCTATATGCAGAGGCTTCCTGAACTCGTGATGTATCTCAGACAACAAGCGAATGGCCAAAATGGCATCTAATGTGGACCTGTTCCTTGTAAAGCCTGACTGTTGGGGACGATGCTTCCGAAGTAGCAAAGGCTCCAGGCGTGCCAGCAAAACATGAATAACCTAGTATTCAGCACCAGGGTTAAAGCCTCTGCCCCACTTTCGGCTGTAGATGCCTTGTCGGTGTTGTCTCCCCTCGGTGCAAACATGATGGGTTCGTGCCAAAGCCCCCCTTTGGACGCGCATCCTCTGATATCAGCAGGCAGGTCTGCAGTACATTGTGACAATGTATCCAGTTGTATCTGGGATCTCTGACAGTCCACCAAAATTGCAACTTGGAATGTTGCAACTCTTGACAGGCATAGTCATCAGGTCGCTGTCTGGCATGAAACGGTCTGTCTTGGTATATCAATCGCAGGACTAACAGAAGCAAGGCTGATAGATCACGGACGTCACGAGGTGGAAGATTCCTTACTTCTGTATTCTGGCAGCCCCAACCATTTACATGGGGTAGCACTACTACTGCAAGGCGAGGTCAAGTCCTCCCTGACAACCTGGACGCCTGTGTCTCCTCATTTACTTATTGCCCGTCTTAAACATCAGCACGGTTACCTCACTGTCATAGTAGTCTATGCGCCAACAGAATAATCTATTGACTCAGTTAAAGATCATTTCTACGATCAATTGGAGCATCTAGAATGCAGTCCCTCCACATGATAATCTCGTGATCCTGGGTGACCTAAATGCAGTTAGTGGCTCCCTGCGAAATGGGTTTGAACAGGTTATTGGTCATTATGGTTCAGGCACCACCCAATGATAACTCTCGCCGCTTGCTTCCATTCTGTGCGTCCCAGAATTTTTCCATTCTTGGGTCATGGTTCAAGCGGCGATGCATACACCAGATGTCATGGATCTCTCAGGACTAATTACTGAGTAGGATTTTTAAAAAGTGTTGATGTTAAGTATTTAATAGAAATTGTTACTTGAAGTTTAACTTTCAGGCTATTCATTTGGGATGTGGAGGTCTGCTGCTGAGTCATCTTATTTTAAGTTAAGTGAGCCCAGTTATTTAATTGACAAAAATCATCACTATTGCTATGCATTTGCAGCAATTATTTCTCATAGCAATGTTATACCCAGAGTTACTCTGCAAGTGCATATCCAGGTATGACAGATAAAGTAGGTTTTAAATCATCTGATTAATGTTGACATTTATGATAGGTGCATATGGGTGAAATTCACCCCTTTGAAAAGGACCAGCACAAGCCCTATGTGCCACATATGTATCTGTTAAGATATATATATGAGGGCTCATGTGGGATGTAAGTGATGCATACATCTTGTTCTGGACCATTGCACAGGGTGAAATTCACCCTCTGGCCAGCTGTAAAGATAGGATCCTTAAATAAAGCACGTATTGACATTGTAAGGCACGATTAAGATACATAGCATACCATTGTGATGATCCATGAACCAAGTACTCCCAAAGCCATAATAATTCATTATTTTAAAACAGCTTCTATTGAGTCTTATTGTGTCAATGAAATTGGAGTCCACTCACAGGGAGTGTTTCTAGAACATTGAATAAGTCACATTTTCTGTTGTCAGAAAGTCATGAATCTTAGCCAACACCAAGCACTGATAAGTATCCCGTATAGGTCCATCCATGCCACTTTTTAGTTGTCTGCAGAGGTAGTTGATGAGCAAGGCTGGATAATGGCAGCCTTGGTGGATAAGAGAGTTGGACTGAGAAATCAACCCTCCTCTGTCAATGAAACTCTTAAGCTACTCAGCCAGTTGCCTCAGATACTTTAATTATTCTTGAAAAGGTTCATTTTAATTTTAAAATAGATGAACCATATTGTTCTATTGGACACATACCAGAGATCTCTTGCTTCAGTGCTATTACAGCTTCTATCAGAGAATTGTAACAATTCTGTTGCTGATATTGACATGTCCTGAGAACACAAGTGAATTTCTTGCAGAAACAGCACTTCAGGTTTGGGCATTCTTGCTTTTAACCAGTCAGAGCAGACCCTCCACATTCCAGCTCACTCCCTTAATAATCTTCATTAAAGGCATTAGAATCAGGCAGCTTTCAGAAGCAGACACAGCAATCAGCTCAGCAATGTGGGTTAGTGCCTCCCAAGCCATAGTCCAGGGAGTATGCAATACTTCCACATCTCTCAGCATCTCCAGGACCTCGGTATGGCTCACATCTTAAATAGACACAACAGAAAACATCAATTTCTGTTGCTGAAACATCCTCTGACGTTTGAACGGCTCAGCCATCAAATCACCACCACAAAGTACACTTGAGAATAAATAGAATTAAAGTCTTGTCTGTCTGTTTAACATTTGTATTTCTATAGGCACCAATTCAGCCAAGCACTTAAGCATGTGCTTAACTTAAATGGCTTAAGTAACTTGACTTCATTACTTGATGTGACAGTGTGCTGTTAGCAGCTACAAATAGAGCCCATTGGAGGCCAGCACCCTGGTTGCTTAGATCATCCAGGACACCAAGTGTGGTTAGAGTAGGAAGGAGTGTGCTGCTGTAACAAGCTGCAGACCGCTCCCAGCCCTACACTCCCACCAGCATTCACACAGGCAGGGACACAGCCAGCTGCAGTTGCATTCAGGCTCTGGCCAGCCACTACATGAACCAACAAGAGAGAGGTTACAGCCAGAATATCCCACAGCTCCCCAGACTAGCACCCCAGAGCAGTATTGTTCTGCCCTGGACAAAAACTCCACCAGTATGAATTTATTACCCAGTTTGCCCCTCCCTTGATGTGGAGAGGAATATGCACACCAGCCCTTATTAGCTGAGCTGAGATTTTCCAAAGCACTTCACTCAAAATACACTGGTCAAGATAAAACATAAAACACCTTTATTAACTACAGAAAGATAGATTTAAGTGATAGCAAACAGATCAAAGCAGGTTACCTGGGAAATAAAACAAAAACGCAAACTAAACTTAAAGTACTAGATAGGATTTGAATCAGTAATCTCTCACCCTGACTGACGATACGAGCAGTCCACCAAGTTTCCATTCACAGTCTAGAAATACCTTTAACCTGGGACCAGCATTTCCCCCAGTTCAGTCTTTGTTCCTCAGGTGTTTCCACATGTTCTCTTGTGTGGAGAGTGAGGCCAAGAGATGATGTCACTCCACTCCTTATATAGTTTTTCCATATGGAAACATACAGGTACCAAAATGGAGTTCAGTGTCATGTGGTCTGGTCACATGCCCTTGCATGCCTTGCTGAGTCATAGCAGCCATTACTCATAGGTTGGCTGAAATGTTCACAGGAAGGTCTAAGCTCTTCCATGGTCCATTGTCTTTGCTGATGGGCCATCTGCACTGTCTAGCTTCTTCATTGTTGCACCGGAAATGCTAGCTGTGAGTGTTATCCAGAGTAAGCACATTTGAAATACAGATACATAGTCAATATTCATAACTCCACATACAAAAATGATACAGGCCTACAAATAGGATAATAATATTCAGCAAATCATAACTTTTCCATAGACACATCACATGACACATCTTATACAAAATGCATCATAATTATGTCATAATCATATCATAATCATACCACTATGATGAATATGGGGTGTAGTTTCACAAATGTAACACTGTTGCAAAAAAAAGCAAACATTATTCTGGGATGAATTAGCAGGACTGTTGTAAGCAAGACACAAGAAGTAATTCTTCCACTCTATTCTGCGCTGATTAGGCCTCATCTGGAGTATTGTGTCTAGTTCTGGGTGCCACATTTCAGGAAAGATGTGGACAAATAGGAGAAAGTCCAGAGAAGAGCAATACAAATGATTTAAGTTTTACAAAAGATGACCTAAGAGGGAAGATTGAAAAAAAAATGTGTTTGTTTAGTCTGGAGAAGAGAAGACTGAGAGGGGACATGCTAACAGTTTTCAAGTACATAACGGTTGTTAGAAGGAGGAGGGAGAAAAAAATATTCTCCTTAACCTCTGAGGATAGGATAAGAAGCAATGGGCTTACATTGCAGCAAGGGAGGTTTAGGTGGGACATTAGGAAAAACTTCTTAACTGTCAGGGTGGTTAAGCACTGGAATAAATTGCCTAGGGAGGTTGTGGAATCTCCATCATTGGAGATTTTTAAGAGCAGGTTAGACAAACACCTGTCAGGGATGGTCTAGATAATACTTAGTCCTGTCATGAGTGCAGAGGACTGGACTAGATGACCTCTCAAGATCCCTTCCAGTCCTACAATTCTATGATTCCAAATTAACTGAATCAACTCAAGAGAGGGACTTGAGAGCATTATTTCAGACAACCCAATGAAAACCTTTGGTCAGTGTTCAGTTGCTGCCAAAAAGCAAACCGGATATTAGTATGTATAAAGATTGAATGGAAATTTATAATTACTTTATAAAAATTATTGGTGTGGTGTCAGCTGGAATATTTTATGCTGTCCTGATCATTTCATCTCAAGAATACTGGCGAATTAGAGGGGGTTCACAGAAAGGCAACAAGAATGAGCAAGAGCATGGAAAAAACTCTCATATGAAGAGCGATTGAAAGGAGTAGGATTGCTTTCCTTAGAAATGAGACTAATCAGAGGGGACATGATAAAAAGATATAAAATAATGAATGGTCTGGATAAGATTGATTGCAAACTGCTGTTCTTCGTCTCTCAAAGCAGGAACCAGGGGACATTTAATAAAACTAAAAGCTGGTACATTCAAACCTGATAATAGGAAATACTTTTTCACAGAGCATGTAATCATGCTGTGAAACTCATTGCCACAGGAAGTGATTGAGATCAAGAACTTAGCAGGATAAAAAAAAGGGGACTGGATATTTATATGGGTATCGGGAATATCCAGTTATCATAATTAAAGCTAACAATTTTGTGGATGATCCCTCATGCTTCATGGCCTGATCCAATATCTATTAGCAATCAGGATGAGATCTATGTGAGGGGCAGATTATCCCACATTTGCTTACTGCAGGTTTCTCACACCTTCCTCTGAAGCATCTGGTGCCAGCCACTGCCAATGACAAGATACTGAGATAGATGGACCTTGAGTCTGATCCAACATGGCAATTTCTGTGTTCCTAGCATTGGCTTGGACCTCCCACTCTCAGTACTGGAGGGTGATGGTTTTTTCACTTCCCTGAGCAAGCTCTTGTGGTGCTTTGTGCAAGTTGTTAACTGCATTCTAAATTTCACATAAGTAACCCCAATGGAAGCAAGGAACATAACCTCTAATGTTGCTCATTACATGCCTCTCCTCCATTTTCTTCTCTAGAAATCAGAAGGAACTATTATCTTCACTGGTATACATCGAACTGTTGGTCACATCGCAAATGAGCATAAGATATCCACAATCAATAAAGTGAAGAGCTAATTTTCATAAAGACTGTGACATAGATAGTATTCATTAGAGCGTGCATAAATTGCATTTTAAAAACCAGCCAGGAGATGAGAACTTCTTTCATAGCAATAGGGCGAACAGACCTAAAATAATAATAATGACCTGCAGTGTGAACGTTTGGAGCCATTTAATAGTCAGTGAGCCATCATTTCCCTCTATCATCAATGCATGTAAAAATGTTATACTATCACCTTGTTCAACCTCCACTATAAAATTAATTACCTTTGAATAGACCCTATTTAATTGCTCATAAAATTGATCTGACTTTCCAGCTTTTATGGCAACCACTATGTCATCAACAAAAGTGCCTAGAATAAATAAGACATCCCTTTTCTGTCTCTGATGAGATGATCACAAAATGAAAGCTATGTGGGTGTTCTGATGCTTATGGGAAGGCAGTGGGGGGACCCAAAGCACTTATAGCTTTCTGCTTCTAAGAAGAACAAATATGTGGGGCTAGCAAATCAATGTTTCTGACACTGTGATGCCGATCTCCAAGGCATCACCCTATGGAGGGTGGTATTTTGAGATCAGAGATGTCAAGAAAATTGGTGGCATCCTCATGGGTAAATCATGATTCCCAGAGGTGGATGGTGTTGCCCCTGTCCTAGGACTGTTAACACAATAGGGGTTTTCCTTCTCTAATGTGATCTAGTTCATCCTTCTGCCATTGCAAGATTGGTCCCTAATTTTCAGTTTTCATTTCAGTGATTTGTCACCCTAGTTTTAAATGACTCAGGAGATTGGGCTCCCGCAACTAATGAAGTTATTTGATAGTCTAATACCTCTCAATGCTGGGAAATTGAATGTTGGTATTTAGGCTGAATTCACCCTTGCTTAATTTCATTCCCCTTACTCCTTTGATTCAGTTCCCTTAGTACACCCTAAAATCTCATACCATGGTATTGCCCTCTTTGGGTACTTAGGGATGTATCTGGCAGAATCCAGTTCTCACAGAAATGCCTTTGACGGCTTTACTGCAAATATTTCAAAAGAGGGTTGGCTGATTTTACTGCTGTGTATGATCTAAGAACAGACAAACATTGACTGAGAATCAGACAAGAAGATACTTTCCCCCTGGATGTTTTCATGCCGTGAGAATCATTAATCAAAAAGGATAATGGAAAGATAGTTTCCCCAGTCAAATCTTGAGGTGTAAATACAATGTGTATTAATTATGACGAAGCAGTAGTGTCTGCTGATGAAAACACAGACCTCTGAATGGGGGTGGGGGGAAGGGAAATAAAATTCCTAGGCTCTGTTCCTAGTTCTTCCACTAATTACTTTGTGACTTTGAGCAAGTTATCGAGGCTTCAAGCCAGCCAGACACATAACTGTAAGCAAGTGTGGAGCCCCATTGAACTCTGACCCTGGTCTTTATTTTTCCTATGTTATATGGCAGGGGTGGCCACACTGTGGCTCACGAGTCACTAGCGGCTCTTTTACTATTAAAGTGCAGCTCTCAGAGCCCCTCACCCCCCATTCTCCACCTACCAGACGAGGGGCGGGGAGCTCGGGTCCTCTGCCTTGCAGCGGGGAGGTGGGATAGGGGCTTCTTCCCTGTGGGGAGGAGGGTCTCAGGGTTTCTGCCCAGCAGGAAGGGGGGTCTTGGGGCTTCAGCAGGTGCAGGGCTGATGACCTGCGCCCTGGCTCTCGAACTTCTGAAGATTTTCCTGCATTGCTCTGAGGGTCAGTAGGTTTGGCCACCCCTGTTACATGGGTATAATACAGGCTACTTGCCCCCTCCTCTATAATCATAGGATCTCAATCATGTGGTACACTTTACATTCAAAAGTATTTCCTTTTGATCATTTTATATTTTACATTTCCATTTTTTTCCAGTGTCTCCTTGCTCTGATAGGAAACAGTAAACCTGACTGGCCTTTTCTATACCCTGCACTACATTCCTTATCTCTGGGCCTCATTTTTAATCCTCTCCTTGCCTTCTTGCTCTATTTAATCTCTCACCCAGTCCTCATAATAGTTTTTGTTACACTTCCCTGGACTTTTTCTGTTTGCTCTCTGCCCCATTGGACCAGACCCTCGCACAGAATTCAAGGCAATTCATTGACTTCTATGCTAGCACAACAATGTTTCTGTATTATCCTTTATCTCCTTCTTATTACTGTCTAACTCCATCAATAAAATGGGAGGCCTGATTTCCAGAGATGTTGAGCACTGGCAGCTCCCAAATGACTTCAGGTGGAGTTGTAGGTGGTCAGGACACCTAAAAATCTGGGGAGAGATTCTCAACTGGAACTCTGTTGAAGTCAATGGAGCATTGCCAGTTTACATCAACTGAGAATCTTCCCCCCATCATTAACCTCTAGGGATCTCCATAATTCCAATATAACATGGAGACTTGGCCGACGAGGCTTCAGGGCTATTGATGTGCACACTCACTATGAAATCGAACACATCATCTGGGTTTGAAATTTTACTGGCCTTGATAACAGGCTGCACATTTCTCCTCCCCCCACCCTCGTGTTTTTCCCCATGGGGTTTCATCACACAGGCGGGAAAGGAAAGGAACTCCCCTCCCCACACACAATCACATTAATCCCACTTCTGTATGAGGCCACATTGCCTTATAAAGAAAAATCCCTCAAGCTTCTAAACAGAGCACAGACTAAAAGGAAGTGGAGAGAGATTAGCAAGGGTCCAGTGAGAGGGGCGTGCAGACAGTGGTCAGATGAAGGCTGCTTTGTAGAATAAGCAATTTATGTTTTATCAGTAGAGAGAACAGTAGCTCCCTATACCGAAAAGAGATTAAAGTGTAACAATAGCCCTTCTGTGTACTGTAGGCCCATCTGCTAAGGGCGTGAAAAGCCGAGAAGCTGCTTAGCGGTGTGGTTTGTTTACGGCTCACCTGCACCTACTTGAATTGTGCACACGGCATGGCATTTTTCAAAACATGCAGGCATATTTCCTAGCTGTGTTTTTTTTTTGTGACAGTGATTGTATACAGCTAACCCTGCATTGTCATAAGATTCATAGCCAGCAGAAAGGACAGCAACCATAGGGAGCTTTGTGGCTTAAGAAAATGGGAATTCTTGGAGAATAAAAAAAAACAATAACCACCTGCAGACTTTGGGATTGATTCTGATCTGGGTTATTCTGCTGTTAGTGGGGTTATTCCTGATTTATGCTGGTGTAAAGTCTGAATCAAGTCAGCAGTAGCTTATATATGGATGTTAAGTCCCTCTATGTTGAAAGATACTAAATAAATATATGATATTATCATTATTATGTAGCTAAGGGTGATGACATTTTGTTATGCTATTTGCAAATCAGCTGGATAGGCATTTTTGTGTTGTAAGCAAAAGACTCTGCAGTCTCATACACCTTTTTGTTCATTAAATAAAGGTAGCAGTTACAGAAGGCCCAGGAAGGTTTAAAATCTTGTTGAGCTTTCCTCACAGAATCACAGGACTAAGGTATAAACCAGGAATCGGCAACTTTTGGCACGTGGCTCGCCAGGGTAAGCAACCTGGCAGGCCGGGCCAGTTTGTTTACCTGTCGTGTCCGCAGGTTCGGCCGATCACGGCTCCCACTGGCTGCGGTTCGTCGCTCCAGGCCAATGGGGGCTGCGGGAAGTGGCACGGGCCGAGGGATGTACTGACCGCCAGGGTGCTTACCCTGGCGAGCTGCGTGCCAAAGGTTGCCAATCCCGGCTATAATGTATTAGTTACTCATAGCTTAATTATTGCATATTGCCTTTCCTAGCAGAATGATTATTTATTGGGTTTCTCATTGTAGTTGCCCTGCCCTGAGTTTGTAGTATGATTAATATTCATAGGGTGCTAGCAGATTTTTATAATATGTTTGGATGTTGTACAATAGTTTCTTTTGGCAAACTGAACATTTAAATTTAAATTGCAAAGGAGTTCTACTGCCTGGGCCTTTACATAGGAGAATGGCTTGGCTATTTTACTGACCACTAATGATGGTCCAGGGATTCAGTTTAAAAAAAATATATCAACAATCCCAAAACTGAATAAATCTGACATTATTTACTCTCAGCTTTGTTATTCACACAAACCCCTTTATCCCTGATCACCAGATTTATACACAGTACTAGAGGAGAGGAAAGAAGATGCTTCCCGCCATTCAACATATAGTTTTTATTTTTAAAAAGCAAAGAACATATTCCCTGATTAAAAGGATTTTGCATGTTCGCTATTTCGAGTAGCAATAACTGAACAATATTAAGTTTAGAGATGGGTGGCATTTTATTTTTCTCATGGCAAATATTGACTTTTTGGTGAAAAATCAAAAACTGAAAACTTTCAGCTGAAAACTTTGATTCAAAGACACCACGGTGGTGTCTCTGGAGCTGTAGTTCAAGTGCTTCGGGTTTGCATTCTTCTTCATGGGCCAGGCTCCTTGGCCAGATTATATCTCCCATGGTGCACCAAGGTCTCCTCTCTTGCTGAGACTCCACAATATATAATAGGAGTCCCTCACTGTGGTGCATCATGGGAGATGTAGTCCATCTGAGGACTTCATTCCATGGAGGTGAATGGGGGCATGAGGCATATGAACTACAACTCCATGGAAGCAGCAAAGCACCATTTCTGAATTAAGATTTTCTGGTTTTCAGCAAAAAACCCAAAACTTTTCAGTTTCCATGTGTGCAGTTTGTGGGTGAAAAGCTGAAATTTTCCACAAAAGCAGACAGTTTTCATGAAAAATATTATTTAGTCAAGCCACCAATTTTTATTAAAAATGGTTGACAGTAAATTTCCAAGCTGCCCTAATTAAGTTACACATAGGTAAAATCCTGGCCCCATTGAAGTCAACAGCAAAACTCCCATTCACTTCAATGGGGCTAAGAGTTCACCTGTGGAATTTAATGTGTTGATTTAGTCCAGCTTTCTCCCAGACAATTTTACTTCCTCATAGAGACAAGAGAGGATATAAAGTGCAGCTTACTCACTTTGTTACCTTGGATAAGTCTCTTAAGACTCCATTTTCAAGTGTCTTCTAGATTTAGGTGCCTCAGCTGCACCCTATTCTCTGTTCCCTCATCTATGAAATGGGGCTAATGATGCTTACCAACTTTGTAAACACTCTATGGATAAAAAGGACTATGGAGCTGCTCCTGTTTACACGAGCTGAGGATCTAGTCCAGGGGTCGGCAACCTTTCAGAAGTGGTGTGCCGAGTCTCTATTTATTCACTCTAATTTAAGGTTTCGCATGCCAGTCATCCATTTTAATGTTTTTAGAAGGTCTCTTTCTATAAGTCTAAAATATATAACTAAACTATTGTTGTATGTAAAGTAAATAAGGTTTTTAAAATGTGTAAGAAGCTTCATTTAAAATTAAATTAAAATGCAGAGCCCCCCGGACCAGTGGCCAGGGCCTGGGCAGTGTGAGTGCCACTGAAAATCAGCTCATGTGCCGCCTTCGGCACGTGTGCCATAGGTTGCCTACCCCTGATCTAGTCCATACAGGTGCTATGTATTAATTTGTATGGTTTACCATGCTGTTGTGTCAGCATACTACAGCTTTTTTCTAAAAAAATGAGTGGACCAAAAGAAAGCCATTGTTGGCTGGTACCAGTAGTGGAGCATAGCAGACAAGGATCAATAAGAGAAAGAAATCAGGACAAAAACAATCTGGACAGCAAATAAACTTGTCATTGTTTACTTGCGACCTAACCAGGGTGTTGAAAATGCGTTAGGAGTGGCCACATTAGCCACTCTATCAAGATCAGCAATTCTGAATGAGTTGCTATGGGAAACAAATTACCAAGATGTTAGCTGAAGCTGGAGGTTCTTACATGTAAGAACTTTACCTATTATATGCTTGAAAGATTTCTGGAACAACAAAAGGCTAGGACAGAGCATCCTGGTAATAACAAGATCAGCAAAGCAGATGTTACACAGATGCCCACTCTGTGGAATCTCACCACCAGTTTGCCAGTCATTTGCCAGCTTGCCTACACTGGACAGAAAGGAATTTCTAACCCTTGAGGCAAATGGTGCCAAAAATCATGTGTCTTTAGGAAGGTTAGCTGAATGTGGAAGAAACTGAACAGCATAGACATGAAAGGGACTCATCCCTGTTACAGAAGATGAAAGAAAATAGTTCTTTATTTTAGTTCTAATTCCAGTGAACGTAATTGAGAAATTATAAAGGGACAGATGAAACACCAACTGAGCTGAAAAAAAAGACCCTCAGGCTTGCTGGCTGGCTGTTTTTAGAAGGAGGACAATGACAATTACCTTAGGATGGGAGTTGCTTAGGGGGAAAAGATTTGGGACCGTAGTCTTCAGTCCAGCTCTGACCCTACTCCCTATTAGGATGACCCACTGGCCTTGACTTATAAAGCTTTACCCCAAATCTGCAGAATGGCTCTGGACCTTTTTAGTTTCTTCTCTTTGCGTCCCTATTGCTTAGATTTTGACACTAGAAATCATCGTCAGACACTTGTAGGCCAATTCAGAAAAGTTTAGGGACAGATTCTGCTA
This sequence comes from Platysternon megacephalum, assembly GCA_003942145.1. NCBI lineage: Eukaryota > Metazoa > Chordata > Testudines > Platysternidae > Platysternon > Platysternon megacephalum. The sequence goes on along the minus strand of QXTE01000150.1, from coordinate 3,234,376 downwards.
CATTTACCCATGTTGAATACAATCTATGTCACTGAAAGGTCCCATGGTCAGCATTGGGGTGGCTTGCAGAGTGGGGTACTGCTCAAAGGGGGTAGGGTGGAACAATCTGGCCTTTATTAAACTGAAAGATTTAATTTGCTCATTAATTCAATGGGGATATTTTCTACTGTTGGTTCTAAATAGTAATTTGTCCCTTGTCTTAATAGGTGCATTTAGGTTGCTGTTGCTGTGGCTCTTACTACTTTACTCTCCAGCCTGGAAAAGGGTTCAGTGGGAGAACAGAAAACTCTGCATCCATCCCTAGTGGCCTGCTGGAATAGCTCCAAAGGAAGCAGCATACAGCCCAGTGCCACCAGAAGGAGGTCATCTGACCATGGTAAAGATCTACTGAAATAGCTGCTTTCTTCTGATGCTCAACAAGGAACTTCATCAGAATAAGGAAAACAGCATCATCTGTAAAGGCTGTTGGCCAGATCCTCAGCTAGTTTAAACAGGCATAGCTCCAGTGAAGTCACCGACGCACAGCAGATGAGTTTCTGGCCCATTCTATCTTCCTCCTGCACTGTGCAGTTTCTGCCTACAGCCTTGCACATCTCCCCCACTCCCCACAACTTGGTCTCTGCTACTTTTTTAAAGAAACAGTACACTATCTCCACATAAGCTGAGATTTCATCACCTGGGTCTTTGTTTTGTAGAATGGCGCTGGGAGGAAGAAACCATGACGTTTGGGGGATGACCCTGTTCAGCGGAACAGGTGTAAAAAAACAAGTGGGTAAACTAACCTAAACTAAACTCCATATTCTCCTCGACTACACCATCCCTCCCCCTCCTAAAAAGAAAAAAAGAGAGAATCATGGTCATCAAGTTTTTATGCAAATAGAGCAGCCACCTGTAAGAATAATGAGTCCCTGTGAGCTGACATGGCAGAACAATAACAACCACTTTGTTAGTAATTGTGGGGTGCCGCAGTAGCTCCCTGATAATAATACTTTGTATTGTGTACATATGTACAGTGCATGTCCGAGGACATCAAAGCTGTGATGACATACACGAATGTACATGTCATTTCAAGAGCAGTAAATGCATTTCTAGAAGGGTGCAAAAAAGGAGGCAATTCACATCTTTCCTCTTCTATTATAGAGATTATTCCTCTTTGAATGGTATTTTTTTATTAGTGCTTTGTCGCCTTTGCTACCTGTTGAGTTGGGGGTTGGGAGAATGAGAGGGAGGGAGGAGAATGGTTATTTAATTTTCATCACAGCATTGTAAAAGTTAGACCTCCTAGCTGCTTTGCTTTGGATTGGGCTTTTCATTGCCTGAATATTGTACAGGAATAATTGAAGGTAATATCAACAAGAGGAGAGTACTAGGGGAAGGATCTGTAAATCAAGCTGGAATTTACACACTGGCTGATAGCAGCCTTGAAAACATCCTAGGTGACCCTAGTTTCACTGAAAGGGTAGTTTTTTTGTGCAATCGTGTCTGATGTGAGTGGCTTATCTGTTCCCAGAATAGTGCTAATAACCTGCATAGACATTCCCAGGTAATCCGAAATGAAGCAGCACAAATGAGAGTGGGAGGATTTCTAAATGCAGCTCTGCGGCTTCTGCATGCTGCAAAAGTTTCCCAGTCATCTCTAGCTAATAGCACGGAGCAGACACAGGGAGCGTCTGGGAGCAGTCTGCCGGAGGGCTAAAAAAACCCCGAAAGAACACCACATCAAGGCTTACCCCACAGTAAATGCTCTTTCCTGCATAGAACACCTTCCGTCCTAATGACCTTCATGCAAATGACACACAGGGGTTGCTTCACCCGCCCCCACAATGCAACCACCTGGGTGACATGGAAGAGCTCTTTAACTGTGCACAGCAACCTGACAGAAAATGCAGAACACCTGATTACAGGTGGTTGGCAGGGCTTAACATCAGCCTGGTTTCTCTTCACAGGCGCTCAGAGGAAGATAATGAGGTCGGACTAGCAATCACAGGTAGATCAAGCTCCATAGCAAGAACTCCTCAAAGTTATTTAGGCACCTACTTCCCATTGAAATACCTTACTGTTGAATTTGGACTGAAATGCTTAAGAGCGGCTACTTGAGATGCAGCAATGGAAATACTTTGGAGGAGGCTATACCTAAGGATTGAGGTGATAGCCCAGGCTGACATGTTTGTCGGCTAAGTGGCTAGGGCTACCCCTGAATTTTTTTAATTCATTCCGAGAAGGGACAGTCCTGGCCCATGTCTGTGATCCCCCTGCCACAACAAGGTGCGATTTATTAATCAGTGCTGGCCTCCTAGCCCCAGGCCCTTCCACTGTAGACTGCTCTCTGCTCACAGAGGCAGGCGGGAGCACTCAGCTTGCAGGCCTCACGGAGTAGCAGCCGCCACCCTCCCCAAAGTGGCATTAAGTGTTAGGAAAAAGAGGGACAGCAGAAGCAGGGCAGCTGGGTGCAGAAACTGGGGGCTGACAGATGTGGCAGAAAGAGAGAGGCTGTCCCGGGGAATCATGGGGCAGGCAGACGGAGCCATGGGAAGACACATGAGCAGAACGGATGGAAAGCAATAATGGGAATTCAGGGAAGCAGAGTATTAACTGCTTAATCCTCAAAACACCCTAGGAGGCTGACAGATGTACTGTCAGACAGGGTAAGGCAAACAGGATGAGCGCCTTACCCAAAGCCACAAAGGAAGTCACTGTCAGCACTGGGTCTACACCTCAGGAATGTAGGGCAACAAGGCGTCTAGCCATGGGATCAGTTCATTAGAGCAGATCGCTATACATTTCAATAGTGCTCCCTTTGTAACATTTCCACCATTTCTGTATTAGGAGCTGTATGCTCCATTTGTGGGTGGTGGCCCTGTTAGATTGTGAAGGCTTAGAGGTCAGGACTTTCTTGATGTCTGTGTCCTCTAGCATATTGCTGGATATGACTACAAATAAATGATCGTGTACACATACGATTTGCCATACTGGAACAGACCAGCAATAGTCCATCTAGCCACTATTCTTTCTCTTGCAACAGCCAGAACCAAATACTTGCACCAGAGGAAAATGCAAGAAACCCCACAGTAGACAGTCATAGAATAACCTGCCCAGAGGGGAAGTTTTGTCCTTACACCCATAGTGTTAGTTATTAGTTAGTGATTAGTATATGCCATAAAAGAGGCAGATGTATATCCTTCCTATTTGTCTCATATCTATTTTAACTGTGTATTTTTAACACCTATGAAGCCACTGGCTTCAGTGATATTTTGTAGCAGTGAGTTCCACAGATTAACTGTGATATGCAAAACATGTTTTTCCTCTCATCAGTTTAACATTTGTTACTTTTCAATTTCATCGTATGTTCCCTTATTCACTTAGTTTGAGAGAGGATAAACAGGAAAGCCCAACTTACCTTTTCAATATCATTCATCCATTTGATTATGTATCGGTCATATCCCATTGTATTCATCTCCTCTCTAAACTCAGAGGTCCTAGTCTTTTGTAGTCTCATGTGATATGGAAGTCTCTCCATGTCTCTAATCAGTCTCAGAGTCCTTCTCTCAACCCCCTCTCTTCCTGCTCAATCTTTATTAGGTATAGGCCCAGATCTTCAAAGGTATTAAGATGCTTTGAGATGCAGATAAGCACCTACTTGGATTTTCAAAAACACCTAACCTACTTAGGTGTTTATCTGCAACTTTAGGCACCTAAATACTTTGGAAATGTGGCCCATGGTGACCAGAACTGAACACAGAAATCCATGTCAGGATGTGCCACTGATTTATATAATGGCATTACAATACTCTCAGTATTATTTTCTATCCCATTCTTCATGTATCTTAACATTTAGCCAGCTTTTTTGACTACTCCTACAGACTGAACAGTGGTTTAATTGAGCTGTCCACTGCAGTGCCCAGGTCTTTTCTCCTTGGGCAGTTATAGCTAGTTTAGGGCCCAGCGATGGCAATGAGCAGCTCAAATTACTCCTTCCAATGAGCATGAGTTTCCCTTTGTCAAAACTGAATTCCATCTGCTGTGCTGAAGCGCATTCCCCTGGCTTGGCTCGGTCTCTCTGAATTTCCTCACTAGGCTTGATTAATCTAAATATTTTTTGATATTCCAGACATATAAAATGCAATGAAACCACTAGTGTTCTCTGTGGGGCTGCAGTTACATCCACTCTGCGCAATCCGAAGCTTTCTGTGGTAACTAAGGAAATGATCTAGGATGGATTTAATTAGTTGTTTTTCTCACATTGCTTTCACAGAGATGTGTGCAGCAGTGAGTGGTAGACATCTATGTAAAATAGCCAAGCTCTCCTCCTCAAAACCTCCTAGGAGCAGGGAAATGAATTCATTTCTATTTTGCAAGATGAAAGAAGGATATTTGGGCATTTAGGGAAGTTTTTACTTCTTAAAAGTTACTTCTTAAAAGAAATCAGGAAAATACAAGTAGGTTAATGTAGTCCTGTGGAGAATTTGAAAATAATTCTGTTTTCTTCAAAGAAGGATTTATTAGATGACTAAGGAAGGAATATTAATCTACATGCATGTATATCAGTGTTGAAAATGTCAGTGTTAATGGGTTATTTTTCCTTTCAACTACTGCATTATACATATCAAAATTTATTTATTATAGGTGGGGCCATACCACAACCTATTAACGTTGCCTGACAGTTTGCCCATTCAAGCTGAAATTTTCTGTGCTAGGTGTCTGCCTGAAGCTGAAACGTTCTGGAACTTTTTAGTGAAAACTGTTCAGCTGTTTCCAAGAATGAGGGTAGAGAAAATTTGTTTTGCCCATCTTAAAAAATTCTGGCTCAGCATACCAAACTTTTCACTGGTGTTCACTAATCATGTATTCCTCATTTTCTGGGGGTCTGATTTGAGACCCAGGGGTCTGATTTGCAGAAGTGCTGTGAATTTACAGCTACAATTGAAGTCAATGGGGGCTGAGCTTTCAATATATAAAGTGCTGTATACTGCTGAGTACTCCGGAAAATCAGGTCTTCGATGTCTCACATTGGGGACTCAAAATTAGTGGATATTTTTAACCTTAATCATAGAATCATAGAATATCAGGGTTGGAAGGGACCTCAGGAGGTCATCTAGTCCAACCCCCTGCTCAAAGCAGGACCTAATCCCAACTAAATCATCACAGCCAGGGCTTTGCCAAGCCTGACCTTAAAATCCTATAAGGAAGGAGATTCCAACACCTCCCTAGGTAACCCATTCCAGTGCTTCACCACCCTCCTAGTGAAAAAGTTTTACCTAATATCCAATCTAACCCTCCCCCACTGCAACTTGAGACCCTTACACCTTGTTCTGTCATCTGGTACCACTGAGAACAGTCTAGATACATCCTCTTTGGAACCCCCTTTCAGGTAGCTGAAAGGAGCTATCAAATCCCCCCTCAACCTTAATCTCAATCTCTCAATTTTTAACCTTAATCTCTCATAGACTCATAGACTTTAAGGTCAGAAGTGACCATTATGATCGTCTAGTCCAGGGGTCGGCAACCTTTTAGAAGCCGAGCCACTTCCCGCAGCCCCCATTGGCCTGGAACAGCGAACTGCGGCCAGTGGGAGCCGCGATTGGCCGAAGCTGCGGATGCTGCAGGTAAACAAACCGGCCCGGCCTGCCAGGGTGCTTACCCTGGGAAGCCGCATGCCAAAGGTTGCCGATCCCTGAGCTAAACCCTGAGCATGTGGGCAAGACTCACCAGCCAGACACCCAGGAAAGAATTCTCTGTAGTAACTCAGATCCCACCCTATCTAGTGTCACAGGCATATTTACCGCTAATAGTCAAAGATCAATTAATTGCCAAAATTAGGCTATCCCATCATACCATCCCCTCCATAAATGTATCAAGCTTAGTCTTGAAGCCAGATATGTCTTTTGCCTCCCCTGCTCCCCTTGGAAGGCTATTCCAGAACTTCACTCCTCTGACTGTTAGAAACCTTCATCTAATTTCAAGTCTAAACTTCCTGATGGCCAGTTTATATCCATTTGTTCTTGTGTCCACATTGGTACTGATTTTAAATAATTCCTCTCCCTCCCTGGTATTTATCCCTCTGATATATTTATAGAGAGCAATCATATCTCCCCTCAGCCTTCTTTTGGTTAGGCTAAACAAGCCAAGCTCTTTGAGTCTCCTTTCATAAGACAGGTTTTCCATTCCTCGGATCATCCTAGTAGCCCTTCTCTGGACCTGTTCCAGTTTGAATTCATCCTTCTTAAACATGGGAGATCAGAACTGCACACAATATTCCAGATGAGGTCTCACCGGTGCCTTGTATAATGGTACTAACACCTCCTTATCTGTACTGGAAATACCTCACCTGATTCATCCCAAGACCGCATTATCTTTTTTCACAGCCATATCACATTGGCGGCTCATAGTCATCCTGTGATCAGCCAATACTCCGAGGTCCTTCTCCTCCTCTGTTACTTCCAACTGATGCGCCCCCAGCTTATAAAAAAAATTCTTGTTATTAATCCCTAAATGCATGACCTTGCACTTTTCATTGTTAAATTTAATGCTATTATTATTACTCCAGTTTACAACGTCATCCAGATCTTCCTGTATGATATCTTGGTCCCTCTCTGTATTGGCAATACCTCCCAGCTTCGTATCATCCGCAAACTTTATTAACACATTCCCACTTTTTGTGCCAAGGTCAGTAATAAAAAGATTAAATAGGATTGGTCCCAAAACCGATCCCTGAGGAACTCCACTAGTAACATCCAGCCTGACAGTTCAGTATGACCTATTGTAGTCTCCCCTTTAACCAGTTCCTTATCCACCTTTCAATTTTCATATTGATCCCCATCTTTTCCAATTTAGCTAATAATTCCCATGTGGAACAGTATCAAATGCCTTACTGAAATCCAGGTAAATTAGATCCACTACGTTTCCTTTGTCTAAAAAATCTGTTACCTTCTCAAAGAAGGAGATCAGGTTGGTTTGGCACGATCTACCTTTTGTAAAATCATGTTGTATTTTGTCCCAATTACCATTGACCTCAATGTCCTTAACTACTTTCTCCTTCAAAAAATTTTCCAAGACCTTGCAGACTATAGATGTCAAACTAATAGGCCTGTAGTTACCTGGATCACCTTTTTTCCCTTTCTTAAAAATAGGAACTATGTTAGCAATTCTCCAGTCATACGGTACAACCCCTGAGTTTGCAGATTCATTAAAAATTCTTGCTAATGGGCTTGCAATTTCATGTGCCAGTTCCTTTAATATTCTTGGATGAAAATTATCTGGCCCCTGATTTAGTCCCATTAAGCTGTTTGAGTTTGGCTTCTACCTCGGATGTGGTAATCTCTACCTCCATATCCTCATTCCCATTTGTCATCCTGCCATTATCCCTAAGATCCTCATTAGCCTCATTAAAGACTGAGGCAAAGTATTTGTTTAGATATTGGGCCATGCCTAGATTATCCTTAACCTCTACTCCATCCTCAGTGTTTAGCGGTCCCACTTCTTCTTTCTTTGTTTTCTTCTTATTTATATGGCTATAGAATCTTTTACTATTGGTTTTAATTCTCTTTGCAAGGTCCAACTCTACATGGCTTTTGGCCTTTCTCACTTTATCCCTACATATTCTGATGACAATAAGGTAGCTTTCCTTACTGATCCCTTCCATCTTCCACTCCTTGTAGGCTTTCTGCTTTTTCTTAATCACCTCTCTGAGATGCTTGCTCATCCAGCTTGGTCTACAACTCCTGCCTATGAGTTTTTTCCCCTTTCTTGGGATGCAGGCTTCTGATAGTTTCTTCAACTTTGACTTGAAGTAATTCCAGACCTCCTCCGCCTTTAGATCCACAAGTTCTTCAGTCCAATACATTTTCCTAACTAATTTTCTTAATTTTTTTAAGTTAGCCCTTTTGAAGTCAAAAACCCTAGTCACAGATATCTTTTTTTTTATCCTTCCATTTACTTTCAACTGAATTAGCTCATGATCACTCGAACCAAGGTTGTCCCTTACAACCATTTCTTCTATGAGGTCCTCACTACTCACCAAAACCAAATCTAAAATGGCATCACCTCTTGTTGGTTCAGCAACTACTTGGTGAAGGAATCCATCAGCTATCGCATCCAGGAAAATCTGAGACCTATTATTATTACTAGCACGTGTCCTCCAGTCTATATCCGGGAAGTTAAAGTCTCCCATGATCACACAATTCCCATTAGTATTTACTTCATTGAAAACATTAAAGAGGTCTCTATCCTTATCCAAATCGGATCCCGGTGGTCTCTAGCACACCCCAAGCACTATTCCAGGTGAGGCTCTAGTAGCTTTCTCCCCCAATGTGATTTTTGCCCAGACAGACTCTGTCTTATCCATTCCATCACTTATTTCTTTACAGTCTACTTCATCATTGATATACAATGCTAATCCACCACCTTTGCCTTTATTTCTGTCTTTCCTAAACAGCAAATAGCCTTCAATACCTGTACTCCAGTCATGACTACTATTCCACCATGTTTCTGTTATCCCTATAATATCTGGCTTCACTTCCTGCACCAATAGCTCTAGTTCCTCCATTTTGTTACCTAGGCTCCTCGCATTAGTGTACACACATCTTAATTTTTGCTGTTTGGCTTCTCTCACATTCTTTACCCAATTAGGCGCAGACATTCTACCGCCAGTATCACCTATTAGACTGGTAGCTACACGACCCTTCCTCCTTATGTCCATTCTCCTACCCACGGCTGTATCCTTTCTTACTTCATTTTCTTCCCTCTCAATGTTAAAATCTGGCGTGGAGATTATCTGGACATCTCCCAACCATCTCCCCCAAATTCCTAGTTTAAAGCTCTCTTAATCAGTTGTGCCAGCCTCCATCCTAGAAGTCTATTTCCCTCCCTACTCAGGTGAAGTCCACCCCGAGAGAACAGTCCTCTGTCCATGAATGCCTCCCAGTGGCCATACATCCCAAAGCCCTCCTTATAGCACCACTGCCTGAGCCATCTGTTGATTGTCATAATCTTGTCACATCTTTGTTGCCCTTCTCTAGGAACAGGAAGAATCCCACTGAAGATCACCTGAGCCTCGATTTCCTTAAGCGTCTTCCCCAGTCTGGCATAGTCTCCCTTGATACGTTCCAGTGAGAATCTAGTCGTATCGTTTGTTCCCACATGAAGGACAATCAGTGGATTCTTTCCCGCTCCCGTTAGGATCCTCTTCAGCCTCAGGTCCACATCCCGTATCTTAGCACCCGGCAGACAGCACACCCTTCTGTTCTCCGGATCAGCTCTAGTTACAGGCCTGTCTATTCTTCTCAGTAAGGAGTTGCCAATCATGTAGACCTGGCTTTTCCTGGTGATGGTGCGATTCTCTGGTCTATCCCCTGTTCTCTCTGGCTGCAAGTCCTCTCGATTCCTATTGTCCCCTTCAATCCTCTGCAACCCATCCCGTATCCTCCTGGGGCTTATATTTGGCGTTATCTCCATTGACTCTTCCCCTCTTCCTGTAGGACTAGCCGGTCTTCTCTTCTTCCTTGCCCTCTCACCTTCAGTGACCACCTGCTGTGCCCCTTCTTCATTTTTCAACTCCACAAACCTGTTCCTGAGCTCTATTTCTCTTTCACTAGCCCGTCTTTTCCTCTGCCCGGTTCTCTTAGTCACATGCCTCCACTGTCCACTTTCCTCACCCAGCAGTCTCCCCTCACAGTTCTTTGGTCCTGCTTCCATCTGCAAGTCTGAGCTTTTCCCTTCAGCCTCCTCATGCCTTTGCTCCATCATCGCTCGAACCCCCTTCTAAACTCAACCAGAGTTTCCACCTGTATCTCTAATTCTCGGATCTTTTCTTCCATCAGCTCTATCAGGTGGCACTTCATGCAGATGAAACTCTTTTCAGGTACCCCTCCAGGATCATGTACCTGCTGCAGCTTCCACATCCAGTCATCTTCATTGTGTCTTTCACTGCTTGGATCACTACCACTGCTGCCTCTGTATCTGTCATAGCCTTCTCACCTAAGTCCTGTTAGGCTGGGAAACACAAACCAAACCAAAACACCACCACGCACAGAAAAACAAACCCCCAACGAGCACCAAAACACTGCCAGACCACCACACACTCCCTTCACTAGCCTGTCTGTTCCTCTGCCTGGCTCTCTTAGTCTTCTCCCCAAACTCCCCTTGCAAACTCCCACTCAAACTCCCCTGTTTACAGCTCTGTTTGCTGGCTCCTGTGCCGCTGCAGCTGTCTTGAGTATATGAGTCTATGAGTTGACATGACTGGATCAGTTCTGATGACACCATTAACGTATGATGTCAGCAGAGCCTTGACACTTGCATTTTCCCCTTCACCACTCTTTCTTATACATTATTTTAGATATTAAATACTGGTTTTTTAGTCTCTGTCCTTTCCCCCTCAAGTCAGTAACTATTATTATTAATTATTATTATTATTATTTATTTTATTTGTATTGCAGCAGCACATAGAGGCCCTGATCAGGGATCCCATTAGGCGAGGTGCTGTCTAAACAGATCATAAAAAGATAGGCCCAATTCCAAATTTCTTATAATCAAAGTATAAGACAGAAGACAACAGGTGGGTACAACAAGCAGACTGTGGGAGTGCAAGATAACATGATTATGATCATCATGATAAACATTTGTCACATCATCCACCTGCTTAATCATAGCAACTAGGTGAAACTGGTCCAAGATTTTCTTGAAAATGAGTGGGAGTTTTTTCTCTAATTCATCGTGGGTGGTTTTGCAGCCTTGATGGTTTATTTTATTGTGGCATGAGGAGGGAGGGGAAGAAGCCTAGACATTTTGTATAATTGAAAATCCAAAAATTTACTTTCACTCCAAAATTTGCATCAGTGACTTTTTAGCCTGAAGCAATAAGATGACTCCTCGAGGTGCCATTGTATAATGCACTGCATATAAGTCTGGGCAGCAGGGACACCTGAGTTCTAATCTCAAAGCTGTCATGGACAAGCCTGAATAACAGGTGGGACTTCCAGAGCTCTTTCTATTTATAAGGCAGGGGCATAGACAATTGTTATTATTGAGCAGGGGGAAGGGGGCTACAGTTAAAAAATAATAACTATTGAATATTGTTTTATACTATCTAATTATTATATTAGGTTTAAAGCTGATTAATCATACAATGAAACTGTGCGAGAGAGTCATCAATAAAAAGACTAAGAAGTGAAGTAGATATTAACGCAAATCAATGTGGCTTCATGCCAAGAAGGCCGCCAATAGATGCTATTTTTGCACTGAGGCAGCTAGTGGAAAAATTTAGAGAGAAAAGGAAAAAAAATATTCACATAGTGTTCATTGATCTGCAAAGGGACGAGTTCCAAGAAAAGTCATCTGGTAGTGTGTGAGGGAGAAAATGGTACCGGAACTTCATGTGTGGCTTGTTCAGGCCACGTGTCTAGGTGCAGCATCAATAGTCAGAACTTCTAGGGGTGAAAAAGATTGACAAAGCCCTGGCTGGGCTGATTTAGTTGGGTTTGGTCCTGCTTTGAGCAGGGGGTTGGACTAGATGACCTCCTGAGGTCCCTTCCAACCCTGAGATTCTATGATTCTATGATTCTATGACTATCAGGCATCCGCACGGAGCCCTTTCTTGTTTACCCATGTCCTGGATACCCTCACATAGAACACACAGAAGGAGGCTCCTTGGTGCGTGTTTTTCACAGATGCTCTATGCCAGGGGTCGGCAACCTTTCAGAAGCGGTGTGCCGAGTCTTCATTTATTCACTCTCATTTAAGGTTTCGCGTGCCAGTAATACATTTTAACGTTTTTAGAAGGTCTCTTTCTATAAGTCTATAATATATAACTAAACTATTGTTGTATGTAAAGTAAATAAGGTTTTTAAGATGTTTAAGAAGCTTCACTTAAAATTAAATTAAAATGTGGAGCCCCCCGGACTGGTGGCCAGGACCCGGGCAGTGTTAGTGCCACTGAAAATCAGCTCGCGTGCCGCCTTTGGCACACGTGCCATAGATTGCCTACCCCTGCTCTATGCAGTGAGGAGAAAGATAGTCTAGAAGAGGATCCTGATAATGGAAAGATGTGTTGGAGAGACATGAGCTCAAAATACACAGAGGAAAAACAGAGTATATGGTATGTAATTTCAGTAATGTGAGTACAGAAGAATTATTCTTGAAACCAGATGGGAAGACAGTACTGAAAACACAAAGTTTCAAATATCTGAGTTCCAGAATCTAAGAAGGTGAGGAAATGGAGAATACAGTTAGAACTAGGATAATAAATGCCTGGCTCAAATGGAGAAAGATGAGTGGTGTGGCATGTGACAGGAAGATACCACTATGATTTAAAGGGGAAGTAAATCTAGTTTTAGCGTATGGCACTGAGTATTGGGAAACAAAGATGGAACCTGGGCAAATGATCTGTTCTACAGAAATGCGAACGTTGAGATAGATGAGTGATGTAAGCAAGAAAGATCACATTAGGAATAGGTATGTTAGAGACATGCTCAAAGTAACACCCATAAATGAAAAAAAATGAGGGAGTGGAGGCTCAGAAGGTTTGGTCATATAAAGTGCTGCGATGACAATTATGTGAGTAAGAGAGTCCAACAGATCAGTACTGAATGAAGAAGACAGAGAGGATGATCCAAGAAGAAGTGGTGGGATGTTATAAGACATGTTAATATGTGGCGTGATAGAGGACGTACCACTGAACAGAGTACTTTGGAAGGAGATGACTTAGAGAAGACCCCATTTGATGGGATTAACACAAGGAAGAAGAAGAATTATTGTATCGGGGACAGTTCCACAATAATTCAGTTTGTTCTTCAGGCCAGGAGGAGTTCTGGTTCTGGATGCTTCAAGTCCTTCTCTTTCCCCAAGAGTATCAGCTGGCTCTTGGTTGCCAGAACTGGGTTGAAGGTCTGTCCTGCAACAGGCTCTGGCTATTTTCTTTGCTATTTAGTACACAGGACTGGAGGTTCCTAATGTAATAGGGTGGCTTGCTCTCAAGGGCTGGAGAGCCTAGGGCTAGCCAACTCTGGTTAGGAAGGAGCCACACCTGGGTTGGATCAGGTGGTTCCACTCTGTGACCAGCAGGATGCTGCAGTGAAGGGGGATGTGAGCATTGCTGAGACTGTCAGAGATGGGAGGACTGTCAGTGAGTGGTGGAAGAAAACCTTGGAGGACAGAGCCTCAGAGCAGCATGGTAATTGCCATCTTGTTGTTTTCGATTTTGGTTTGTTGTATTCGGAAAAATGAACAAGGAACACAAAGCCTGGCTAGAAGAGCCTGAAGACTGTTTGTTTGGTGGAAATGTAGTGAGAGAGCTCTGAAGAGGGCAGACATTTTTTAGCAGGGCACTGCCAAGGCACCCCAGCAATGAGGGGGTACAAGGAGGTGCTTGACTCTACTACACTTATTTACATTAAATTGATTCTAGTTACTCCCCTGTTCTCCTTTCATCCTGTGTCCCCTTCCCTCTTGCCTCTTACCTTAGACCTGGTCCACATTTAAAAGTTTTGTCAACCTAACTATACCTGTTAAGAATGTGAAAAAAATCATCTCACTATGCCAAAGAAAGTCTTAGTGTAGATGCAGTTATATCAGCAAACAAATTCTTTAGTCTGTATAGCGTATTTTGTTCAAGGTACTGGTATAAGCTATAGTAGCCAACCCTTTCTAGTGTGCAAGAGGCCTAATTTAAAAACATGGGCTGCATTGGTGTGTATGGGGAAGGAGAAAATGGTGATGATGTGGGGACCTAGAAGGAATTCAAACTTAATTACTTTCGTCAAAGAGCATTTGAAATTGACACTTAAAAATAAAAAGCAGCAATAGAAGCAAGCAGTGTTAATCAGAACAGCTGGACGCATTTGTAGTTATTACTTTTTATTTATTTATTGGTGGGAAAGGGCATGTAGCCACTAGTTAAAGTTTGTATATGAAAGTCAGAAATAGGTTGAATTTTATTTCCTCAGCTTCAATGGATTATTGAGACTTCTTATTCTGCAATGTCCCTCAGACACTGTAATAACAGTCCAGCTCCCACTGAAAATATAAAGCAATAAACACCTCTTTTCAAATGGAAAAGCTGCTCTTCGTTTTTTATTATAGTTTTTCATCTCAAGTGATACAGTGGATTGGTGACAGCAACTAAGGATACAATAAGTGTTGAAAGTTCTCTTTTGTACTGAGTCCCCAGCACACTAAATAGACTATCATGTTTGCTTCTTTCCTTCAAATGCAATTTTTTAAGAAGGAGAGAGAAAATAAAGGCTGGCAGCAGCATTGTTAAATATTTAGCAATAATAATCATGTAAGCAGGTTCTGAATGAGCGCTCCCCTGACATCTAGTGATGAGCTGTGGCAGAGAACTTCAGGAGCTGATCTCATTTACATGGGCACACCCACCCTGCCTACGTGCCCAGCATGATGGGATTATTTGCCCAAATGATCACTTGTGGCTGGTGTTGGATCCCCCAGGATCCTTATTATTGGGGCAGGAGTAATAAAGGGTTGTTATTTTTGTTGTATGCATCAAGGGCATCAGAACAGTGCTTGGCATACCGTGATTGAGGGACTCACCCTCAATTAAATGGCACTCACTAGGCAGGGGACATGGGTTCCAAAGCCTAGTGAGTTGAGAGGGTGGGGATAGGTATTTGCATTGGGGGGGGGCCCACTTAAGGCTTTTAGACACAGTTTGGCCATTTTTCTCTCCACTGTGTAATAAAAGAGCTAATTTAGACTCAACTGAGAGTCTTGTTACACACTACAGAGCTGAAATCACTGATACCTAGGTATAAGTGTTAGACCTGCTTTGGGACAGTGATTCTCAAATGCAAAAGACTGCCTAGTGTGAAATCACTGAGAGCTGTGTTAATTGGTGAGATCTGAAGACATCCTGGTGGATCGGTGACCAGCTGGCAGGGCAGCCAGCAGAAAGGTGTGGTGATCAGCCAGCAGGGTGGCTGGTAGAGAAGACTGGAGCAGAGCCTTACAGAGAGGCATGGTGATCGGCTAGCAGGGCTGCTGGTGGAGAGGAGCAGCGAGCGAGTACCTGGGCAGTGGAGTGAGTAAGGTGCCTTCTTACCCCCCCCCTCAACCCAGGGTGGGAGGTGAACTCTGCAGTTGCATCTCTGAACTCTGGGTCTGCACTGACCAAGGACAGCAACTGTGAGTGGGGCACAGAGAAGGAAAGGGCACGTTAAAGGGACTTTTATTTGCTGGACTTAAGAACCTGAGGGAAAAGGACACTGCTCAACTTATTTGGGGGTGGGTCTTTTGCTCATGGTTTATGTTTATGAATCCTGTTTGCGGTGTTTCCCCAAATGAATGCTAAGTTAGTTCCCCCCTTTTATTAAAAGTTTCTTTGCTACACTCAGACTCTATGCTTGCGAGAGGGGAAGTATTGCCCCTTAGAGGCACCCCGGGGGTGGTGTGTAATTGTCACTGGGTGAGGGCTTGAGCCAGTTTTGTGTTGAATTGTTGAAAAGGAAACCCTAGATACGAAACCCAGCCCTTGTTGCTGCCAATGCTGACTGGCAGAAGTGTTACAATAATATTAATATTATAATATTTATAATAAAATGACATAAAGCCATCTAACCAGGAGTACGTTGGTCTAATTTTGTTTTTGCAATCAGTTTAAAATTCACAATTGCTCTTCATTTTTGGATCTCTTCATCAACCTACTTCTTCTTCCAAAGACAGGAAAACAAAATGTTATTGCTTTCTCTTTGTTTGTGTTTGCTCTGACTTTGGCAGACAGAAAATTCCATTTCCTAATTCTGAAGGGATGAAACTGGGGAGAAGATGAGGTGGAAAGTGGTGGAACTGCCCACGATCCTGAGTGGCTGAACGTTTCAGGTAAAGTGACATTAGTTAAAGTTGGCATTACTTGAATTCATAGTTAACATTCCATTGATTGAACGAGTGCCATTCACACTGCTGTAAAATGTAAGGGGACAAATATGTAGGAATTGTTATACTGGATCAGCCAGGATCCTGGCTCTGATAGTGACTAGTGCCAGATTCTTCAGAGGAAAGAGAAGAAGAAGAAACCCCATTGTGGACAATTAGAGAATAACCTACCCGTAGCAGGGGCTTTTCCCTAACACCCTTATGTTACTGAGATCTCTTTCAGATGTTTGAGCTAGTCTAGACTAGAAATATGGCTATATCGGTATAGCTATACCGGCAGAGCCCCCAAGTGGAGACGCAGCCTATTCAGGCATAAGGAGATGTTTTGTTGCTATAAGTAAACCACCTCCCTGAATGATATAAACTGTATTGGCTAGTATAGCTCAAATTATACATTTGTTTGCTTTTTTGGCTAACATTGCTATATCAGTCAGGGGTGGGGTTTTTCATATCCCTCCCTGACTTAAATATGCCAGCAAAACTTTGTAGCATAGACTAGCCTTTAGTCTGACCCGAGGGCTCCTTCCCCTCATCGCTTGTCTTAAATAATCTCCCCAAGGCTTGTTAGTGCCAGCAGCCTGGTTCCACTTTGCTTAAGGCAGAGCCCTCCATTTTGGCATCGCTCTCCCTTCCCTAAAAATTTCCCAAGACACTAATAAATTTCAATCCCTTCTCCTTGCATCATCCTCTCATCCACACATTGAGCCTCAGATGTTCCCTTGTCTAACTGTCCCTGCATGTGGAACTGGAAAGCTGCCAGAGAGGCCCTGGCCTAAGCGTCTTTCCTCGAAATCTAAGTATCCCTTTCAACTTCTCTTTCTTAGAGTTCCCTGTGTGATTGGTACAGCTATGTACTCAGACCATGAACTCCTCTGATCACTCCCTGGATGTCTTGTCAGATACACCAGTAGGCAATTCACTGGATAGTTGTTATGGATGCCACATACCCAGCTATCAACATTTCCAGTGATCCAATCTCCTTTCACAACAGCCTGCTGGAGTCTCTACATGCCCATCTCCGGGAGTAACGTCGTCAGTATGTAACAAAGGATCAGCCTTGTAATGGGATGTGGGCCCGAGGGGCTAATTAGGCTACTTGACTACACCTAGAGGGAAAGCCAGGCCTAACTGAACAAGAAGCCCAGCTGGGCAGGAGTCAACTGGATAGCAAAGCCAGGAAGTTTGCAAAGGGGTGGCAGGGGTGGGAGAAGAGAGCGGGGAAGGAGAAAACCCAAGGGAAAACAAGCCCAGGGGTTCTCTCCCTGAACAAAGTGTCAAACTCAGAAGAGTTATGGGGAAGCTTGAGAGGATTAGGTAGGAAGAAGCCCAAGGAAATAGCAACAAGGAGTAGGACTGTGAAGACCGTGGCTGCTCCTGATAGGGTCGTGTGCTGGAATCCAGTGTAGAGGGCAGGCCTAGGTTCCCCTACCAGACACTGGGAAGTGGCACAGGAGTGTTGGAGATGCCAACCATACAGGTGGTCCGGAGAGACTTTGTTACCATGTAAGGGAGGACCAGAAGCTGTGGACCATAAATCAGACCCTGAAAGCAAATACCTCCATGAGAATATGTCCAGTCATTCCTGAACTATTGACAGTGCACTGATGAAGCTAACATACTTTGACATGTTGTGAACCCTTGTGATTTTGTGAGTTTTGTGATATATGGGATCTTTTCTTAAAGCACCAGATCCTGGAGTCATGTGATTAAGTGAGAACATCAGCTTTCCTCTTTTATAAAATAGTTTCTAGCCCTCATAGTCACAGAGAAAAGATTTAAAAACACTAGCCCCAAAGGTTCAAAAAACAGAAGGCAAAAAAAAGAAGCTGTCTATTTTTTTAAAATATCATGATTTTTAACTCAGTCTTAAACTTTTGTCAGGTCTGACTCATGATTTTTGGAATGACTGGCTTTGGCAATATTGCAGTTGTTCTTTCTATCCATAGTCTCTTCCACCTCGGGCCTTCCCTTCCCCACTCTATGCACAATTCTCATGGAAAATCCATACTGAGACTCCACAGGGTTAGGGTAAAAGAGATGATGCCAAGATAACAATACTTTCCCCTTCTGAGCTTACCGCCATACTGGCTTCTGCTATTCACTGCTCGTGGAAGTGAAAAGCATCATGGGACTCGGTATTCGTTAAATCAGAGAGGTCGTCCTTGACAAATTACCAGGAATGCAATATCCTTTCATTTAGAATCTTTTACATACAACATTTTAATTTGTCCCTACTACGGCTATTTCTGTTTCTAGGTGCCTCATCTCCTGTTCAGGATCTGTTGGCTTGGGCTCCAAATTACTGTTTTAAAGTGTAAACTATTTACAATAAGTGGCATAGCATTATTAATTTGTATGGTAATTCTGTTAATTATAATGCACTCGTTATTATATTCACAGGCATCCAAGCAACCTAAATATCTACACGAATTCCATTGGTGTGTCTTTAATGATATTTTATGCAGACACTAATTGTGACAGTCAGCCAGCAGCCTGTTACAAGTGTCTGTGTTATAGCTGAAGTGCTAGCGACAGCTACTATAGAGTTAAGGCCGTCCAAGAGATTTCCATTATAACATCATGTTTGCAGTCACTCAACTTTTCAAAACTTTCCCATTTCAAGCTGAAGTTTACCAGATCTGTTATTTGCCTATCGGTAATTTTTTCAGCCATTTTTTGATGATAAGCAGAATGGTCTGGGGTGTATTTATGCACTTTTTGAATTATAAAAAAACAAATGCATTTTGTAGCCTTTACTTTTCACTGCCAAAATGGCTGGAGCTAGAAAGCTAAAATGTGGAAGAAGATACACATCGCTTTTAGTGAGGGCTAAGCCACGCCCACTCACTGTCGTGTTCTGTCCCCCTCTAGTGGTGGCTGAGACACATGTAGAGGTTGATGAGCCTGCTACAGTGCTGGATGGCAGATTTGGGTCTCTTAAATCAGGTGGTAGAAGACTTGTGTTTAGATGCGAAGGTCTTATGTTTGATTCACTGCCATTAACAACCCACTTAGGAGTGTGGCTTTGCATTTGTTATACACGGTAAATTGGTTTTAATTTGGACAGGGTATGGGGGTTTGAAAATAACCACTTGCACAAAGGAGCACTGGAAGGTATTGTGCCCCTTGAACATGTTATTTCCCAGTGATTTTGCTGGACCGTTACAACTCTGCACTGTTCCCAACACAGCGCTGTAGCTAGCCCTCAACAGAGCCTTCTGTGAGGTGCAATGTGGACAAGAAGTTTTTATCTACACCTCTGTCATGTTGCATGTAAAGCCGGGGAAAAAATTGCAGATACAATTCGTTTTTTTCACCCAAAAAATGTGTATTTGGGTCAATTGAAAAATTCAGATCAAATTCATCAAATTGTTTTGACAGAAAAAGCTGAAAAAATTGAAACGCTCCATTTAAACATTTTCTAAACTAAATGTTTCAGTTTGAAATTACTTTTTGTTTAGAATTTTACTTCCATTTTATTAAAAATATAGAAAAAACCTCTTAAACAACAAAAAACATTTTGTTTTGGGTTGAACAATTTTTTTCCCCAAGTCCCTCCATCCAATTTATGTTTTACCTTTTTAACTGGCTGGGGAAAACATCATCTAGTATCTATCTGGGAAAAAAAATTCTTGTTTTGTTTTGGTTCAGCCATCAAACCAAAAAGTCAGTTATTTTCATAGTTCTAGTTGTATGTACGCCCGTGAAGATAAAAATGTCTCTGAACCAGTGTTAAGGACATACCCTCATCTTTAAGGAAGGTTTATTTATGTGTGAATTTCTGCAGAAAGGAGAAACAGGGAATTAGGTTAGAAGCATTATTCCATTGTGGGCAGTCACTAGGCAAATTAGCTTCATGTTGGAATCTCTTGGGCCTACAAAACTAGGCAAGAAATCTCATGACAATAAGCCATTTATAAGGTTTACAATTTTTTGCTTCTGGCCAGTCCAGATATACTTCAAGGACAGCATGAGACAGGAAGCACATTAACTGAACTTTTTTTAACCTTACAAAAAGTTTGATTTCAAGTTCCATTTACATTGAGGGCAAAAGCCCAGGTTGGTTCTCATTTTGTCCAAGCCAGTTTACTTATCCCTAGTGGACATGTCTTGTCTTTTGACATTCTAATCCCATTTTAGAAATGGCATTCCCACAAATGAATTTCCCCCTTGAGATAGGCAAAAACAGGTATGGTTTTTGGTTTTTGCAGAATCATAACCATGAATGCAGTGGATATAGTCCCATTTTATTTGAATTCCTGAAGCATTTGGGGGTTCATAGCAAAGTTTCCCTTTATGGCTCAATTCTCTATTCTTCGGGACAATCGGATATGTAGCCAGTGGTATTTTATCACTTGCTCATAAGGTTTCACAGTATGTTCTCAAAGTTTCTAAAAGGAGGACCAAAAACTGCTTCCTAACATCTATAGTCAATTCACTCTGATCTTGTAATCAAACAAGCCTGCATAGAATCTGCCAGACAATTTTCCTCTAAAGTGTTTGAACCTTGCAGGCATATTTCCAATGCCAAAAATCATTACAGAATTGAGAACCTCTTAGTCAGGTACAATCAAGTGTGAATCTGGGACTCCGGGTATATAATTTTTTAGATTCAGGGCATGTTAACGTTAACTGCTTGACAACTTGTCTGAAACAATTAATTTTTTAACCCAAAGAAGCTCTCCTGTCATAACTTTTTAACATTTTCATAGTAGTATTTGAATCCAGTTTGGCAGCAGGCCATCCGTTTCTGCTTCAATTAAATAACACTATTTTTATTCACTTGATGAAACATCCATCGGAAGAATTCACGAACCTACTTTTGGTTTGGACTACATTTTAATAGTAATATGTTTAAGTGCTGCTGTGCTAGAGTGAGGTTTAGTTTGTTCACCCTGGAACAAATCACACTGACAGGTTATACAGTATATATAGAAGCACTGTGCACAGAGCAAGAAACTAGGCATTGCAGGAACATCAAAAAGTTCACTCGCACTTGGAAAAAAAAAATCATTGCTTGCTGCAAAATTTTGCCAGGTAATGAACACCTTCCTGGTACATTACTGTGCCCTGTTGTTAAAACCTCTGTTCCCTTCAGAGCCCCATTAAGCATCAGTAGTAATAACATCTGAAAGAGTTACTGTCAGGTGTCAGTTTGCAATCTTCCTTGCTCTCTTTGAAAAATGAAACTGACAATTTGAAGCCCAGATCTACTGACTGACAAGCTGTTGAAATCTTCTAGGAAACTGATGGGGAAAAATGTATTTTGAGTCAATTGTGTCTATATAGAAAATTCTATATTTTCTGCTTTTTTCTTGTGAGTGGCTTCTTAAAGGTATTTGACTAATAAAAGAACCTATGGTATTCATTACTAAGTTCTATGGTCAAAATTGACCTGAAAGGAAATGCACCTCTTTGTAGCAGTGATGGATTTGTATGGTGGTCATGAAAATCTACAGAAACTGTGTTGATTGCCAAGTAGTTACTCTGTCTTTATACTAGTGTAAATGAGATGAGAATTTAGCCCTATATCCCCATTTTTGAACCACATTTTCAGTTGTTGTAAATGGGTGTAGCTCCGTTCATTCTAATGAAGCTGCATCCATCTATGCCAGTTGTGGATCTGTTCCTAAAGTTCATTTCCCATCGGAAAAAACAAGGCGGAATTTTGCAATTAGGGCCCAATCCAAAATCCACTGGACATTGGATCAAACCCTTAGTTACACCACTCTAAGTGCAAAGTAACTGCATTGATTTCAGCAGAGTTAGTATGGATAGAAAGTGGAACTGAATCATTATCTTTATTCTGTAGTGGCACAATTGATCGTTAAACAAGAAAATGTGATGACAGAGGCCCTATTGCCCTGCATGATCCTATTTGTGCCTTGCTCCATTCTCTGCCCCTTTCCTTGACCTCCTCTAGCTCCCCAGAATGCTGCACTCCATCCAATTCCCTGCTCTCTTTCCACACCTTCCATCTCTTTTCCATGCTCTTCCCTGGTCCTCTACTTATCCCCATCCATACCACCTTCAGCCCCTAGCACCTCCTCTATGATCTGAGTCTCCTATCCCACTTCCAAGCCCCTCCTCTAACTTTCTCAGGTCTCCACAGGGTGACCAGATGTCCCCATTTTATAGGGACAGTCCCAATTTTGGGGTCTTTTTTCTTATATAAAGCAACAGAGAGTCCTGTGGCACCTTTAAGACTAACAGATGTATTGGAGCATAAGCTTTCGTGGGTGAATACCCACTTCGTCAGATGCATGTAATGGAAATTTCCAGAGGCAGGTACAAATATGCAGGCAAGAATCAGTCTGGAAAACTGATTTACCCCTCTGATTCTTTTCTTATATAGGCTCCTACTACCCCCCCCCCCGTCCCGATTTTTCACATTTGCTGTCTGGTCACCCTAGGTCTCCAGCCCCCACTTCATGCTCTGCCAATCTACTGCACCATGTGCCTTGTCCTCAGAACCCATTCCAAGATGAGGGAGAAAACTTGAGAGCCTGAAGTTAGGTCCCTAAATCCATATTTAGGCCTGTCCTAAGTGGCCAGGTTCTCAGAGATGGTGATATTAGTGGGAACTATGAGTGTTCAGCACCTCTGGAACTCAAGCCATTGTTTGAGGTAGATTTAGGTGCTTAGGATGGAAAATATTGAGCTGAGTGCTTCCTTCTAAAAGACTTGCCTAAAGGCCACACAGACTCAGTGGCAGACCCTAGATCATAACTGACATTTTCCTTCCTGCCAGCCTGATACTAGGTCCACTGTGTACTTTTTCTCTCAGCAATGGATGCAGCTATTGATTCAGGATGATTTCAGTGGCCTTAAGTTCAGCAGCAGTCACCTCTGACGGTACTGAGACGTGATTAGGTGATGTCTGTGTGTATGGGAGAGGGTTGTCTTACAGTGAGGCCACCATTAAAATTATAGAGTTGTCAGACAATATGATTTCTGCTGCATCCTAAGTTCTTTAATGGTTTATGATTGTATTAACCTTGGACGATCTTCTGCCTGCAGCATTAATCAGTGGACAGCATTTTGTACTATGAAAGAATGTTGTCAAATCCAAATTTCAGAATGTATTTCCAATAAGACGGGTAGTGTGTTTCAGTGAATTTAGTGCTGGGATTTATTCTCTGCCACTGACTACTGTGTTACCTTGATCATTTGTCTCTGTCTCCTTTTGTCCTTTGTCTATTTACATTGTAAGCTACTCCGTGCAAGGACTATGTGTCTTACTATGTGTTTTTTACAGTATACTAGCATAATGGGGCCCTAATCTTATTCGCAGTCTCTGTACTACCATCGTAACTGCTGATAAGTTAACTTTAATTGGAGAGAAACTTTGGTTTTCCAAGCTGAAAATGAAGGCATTTGTAAAATAAAATCTTTCCTGATGAGAAGAAAAATTAAAGCTTGGTAAAGTCTTGCTAGTAAGATATTTTTTGCCAAGAATCGACATAGCTATGTAATAAATATATAATGAGTCACATTTACACTGGAAGGACAAAGCCATCATACTTATAAAATGCAAATTCTTTATTTAATATTCAAGTGAACTCTCTAATAATCCTCAGCAGGTTAATCAACTTGTTTATTGCTGGGTGAATTTGATTCACGGGAAGTGAACCAAATGCAACTTACACAGAGATCAATTATTTGATTTTGACTGCAAATACAGTATCTCCCATAAATTGTTTAAGTGTACTGGATCCCTGGAATAAATTGATGGGGTGTTTACTTTTGGTATCAGTGACATAATCCTTGCCAGACAATGATGGATGCGATTAAATGGCCCTGGATTCTGTTTGGAGCCAGATACAGAATAATCCTCTATCTTCTCTATATGGCATATGGCTGCATGGATGAAAATAGATATATAATCATGGTCACCAAATGGCGCCTGACATGGCTGCACATCCAGACACTGTTAAGGGAGGAGGAATTTTAAAGTGCTGTTCATCTTGGCTAGGAATCAGCAGGTTATTTAGTAAACCCTCCTAATGTGACTCTGCATACCTTGAAATATGTGCTAGGAGGTGGCCCTGAAATGAGAACTGCATAGAGCCTGGAGCTGTACAGTCTATTTTCTATGCTGCATTGAGCTACCATATGTTTGGAGTACAATACGAGCCGCTTAATTGGCACCCTGAGAAGCAGCCCACTCTTCAAACTGAGATGTTTGCTAAGAAAGAGATTCACAGTGAAGCATTTCAGAGTCTGAAGGTGTGTTATTTATCTGCATATGGCCTCGTTCAAAGCCCATTGGAGTTGATTGAGTCCAGGTGGGAAGTGACAAAGGTGTGTGTACCTCAGGCTAGGTCATTAACTGCCCAGGTGGGGTGGAGATTCTTCGACAGATGGTAGAATACGTTGTTTACAGATGCTGCTATCTGAGATGTTCGCATTAGCGAAGAATCTGAACTGACCATTTATGGTGGGGCCTCTTTAACCAAAGGAGACTGCACGGTGGCTGGAAACTCCTTCAAGTGCTTTCCTCTGCTTTGTGGTAAGCGTGCATTGCTCTTCATAATGAGCAGAATGTGCCACAGGACAGAATCCCTGCCCCTGGGAACTTTACAGTATAAAGGCACAAGCCGTTACAATTCCAGACCAATACGTTCGAGAACAAGTTCGCCGGGTGGGATTTTCAAGCGTACTCAGCATTCGCCTAACTCTGTTCCCACTGAAGTCAATAGGAAATTTCCCACCGGAACAGTTAGGCCAGTGCTGATTGCTCGTTGCTACTGCAGCTGGGGTGACTTACAGAACAGATGGATTCTGCGGGTGGAACGGTTAGCTAGGAAAGGGAGGCTGTTTGTCACTGGCTGTTTCCAAAGTATGCGGAAGAATGAAAGAAGGAACACATTTGGGAATGTGTGAAAGACAAAAAAAACTATAAGGAGGGAGACGTGGATATCAATAAGGGTATGTCTACACTGGAGCTGTTATTTCTAGCTCAGGAAGATGTACAGGTCTGTCTCATCTTACGCTGGGGTTACGTTCCGCAGTCAGCGCCTAAAGCGAAAACCGCGTATAGTCAAAATTACATTGAGTGTAATGGCGGGCGGAATCGCCCGCACTACAGAAACAGTATTTAAATTGTTATTTTTCTCTTTTTTGTTTGTTTTTTTCTTGTTTTTGCCGACCGCATAAAGCTGAAATCGCACATGTTAAATGCGCCTAAGATGCGACAGACCTGTATTCACACTAGTTTTGACTGCAGCGTAGCCAGGGTGACACACACGATGGGACAGGCTGGCTGCCCCAGTATGTGCCTAGGATCCCGTGTGGGATTGCACTTGGGACAGCTAGCCTCTGTCGCCGCTTGTGCCACAGCAGATACACTGCTATTGTTAACCGATGTGTTAATTTAGATGGAATGAATGGGCCAAAGATGTTAACATAACCCAGTCAGTGTCCAACATTACATAGTTTTAAACAAGGTTTGGGGGTGGCTATACAGAGACCACAGATTGCGTAGTACCGTGGCAAACACACCATTCAAAATCTTTTTACCCTTTTATTAATGATACTGACAAGAAGGAAACATAGCTAAAGCATTTGAAATGTAAGGTTATTAAGTAAGGCAAGGTGGGTGAGGTAATATCTTGTACTGGATCAAATTCTGCTGGAGAAAGAGACAAGCTTTCGAGCTCTTCTGTCAAGCTTGGTGTAGCTCGCAAGCTTGTCTCTGTCACCAACAAAAGTTGGTGCAATAAAAGAAATTATCTCACCCACCTTGTCTCTCTAATGCCCTGGGACCACCACGGCTACAACAACACTGAAAACAGGAATTAAGTAAGGCTTTCATTTTAACAAAACCCCTTGTCCCCCTTCCCTTGAGAGTTTTAGAAGGGAAAATCCCTCTTGTTCGACAGTCTTTTAGCTGGTATTAAATATGGTAATAACTGTCCTTTTGGGGGAAAAGAAAAGACTCTAGTTGAGATGAGCTAGAGCTGTTGTTTTGTTGAAGTTCAACCCTGTTGTGATGCTTGCAGGCCAATTGCCAGCTCCTGCCCAGGCTGCAGGCATTAGCTAAGAACTGACAAACCCATAGCTGGAGACCAGACCAGTTCAGCTGTATGTTAGTTTTGCTCAAAATAGGTATTAGACTTATAAGAATGTATTTAGTGCTTAGACCCTGTGGAGTGCTTGTAAATTGCTGCATGTATTAATTTCATTTGCAATGTCTGTATTCCAAGCTATAAGAAAATATGTACGTTTTGCTTTATAACTTTGAAAATGTTTGCTTTGAACTTATGAACCCAGGTATGGGAAGCATCCCGTCCCCCCATCCCATCTAGAAAGACTATCAAAATCAGATGGGCCATCAAGGAACATAGCAATGGTTAATGCCTCTATCACACCTTGGAAGTTCATCCTGTGGACTTGAAAGTTGAATGAAGGAAATAAAACAAAGCCACAGGAAAAATTTCCATCTGTTTCAACTCTCATAGGACCAAAGCCACCAAACTGAAGCGAGAGCTCCACAGGGGCTGCCTTCTAGGTCCGCCCTGAAAGATTGCTACAACTCTGTCACTCTCAGGATTTAGATGGTAACTCATTTGAGTGTATGTTTGCTTATTTTAACCTGTAAATAACTCCCATTTCTTTTTCCTAGTTAATAAACCTTTAGATAGTTTATTATAGGATTGGCTACATGTATTGTTTTTGGTGTAAAATCTAGCAACTGGTCTCTTGGGACTGGAAGCAACCTGATTGCGGTGTGATTTTTGATGTAAGTGATCATTTATCACTAAGTCCAGTTTGTCTGGGTGGCAAGATAGACTGGAGAGTATAAGGGGACTGTCTGTGACACCGTGGTATGAAGGTTATAGTTATCCAGATGTTAACGTTCGTTACTGGCTTGGTGAAATCTAACAGAACACACCACCAATTTGGGGTGTCCGACCTGCTTTTGACAGTCTGTCCTGAGGTAGGCACTCACAGTCATGAACCACTCCAGACAGCATGACAGCTGTTTCCTACAAGACAAAACAAGACAAACATATACAAAAGGGGAGAAAAAAGAATAACAAAGGTAGAAAACTCAGCTTCTGTCTCTGGTGTTGACTTTCATTTGCAACCTCACTGCTGGAGAAACAGAGGCACAGCACACAGTCTTATCAGCCACTCTGAGACCTGGCAAACTTGTATTAGCATTGGCTTGCATAAGGCTTTGATTTTAGGTCTTTCTGATCACAGGCTTACAGCAGTGTTGTGAAATACACAGTCTTGGCCAGCTAAGTCAGACTCTTATTAGATAGAAGGAAAAAAGAGAGAGAGAGATAGGAAAGAGAAGAAATAAGGCAGGAAAGGAAAAGGAAACAAATGGGAAAGGGGGTTATGGCACAGTCTGAAATCCCAGGTGTGTTTGGGATTCAGATGGAGTGGTAGAAATGGTAATGTCATCTGGATCCCTCTCTCTGGCCTGGTCTAGTCAGGTTATCTCTCAGGATCAGGATGATGAAGGACCGGGGTTTCAGGAGATGGTGGGGGTGGCAGCCATGATGGTGAAACTCGCTCCAGTACCCAATTTTTCTCCCAAAGTCTCTTTCTTAAGGACCCCAAAAGGCAGCGGTGGGTAGAATATCCCATCATCAATGTTTTGTTCACCACTTTGGTGCTGCTAAGCTAGGAGTCAACTTGTCTGTCTTGCTAGCAAACTTCTCAAGACTCTGCCAGTCCAAACCCTGCCTTGCAGATAACAATCTGTGAGCTCCAATCCCTGATTTCCCCAGAGACATCTCTCTGCAATCTCCAGTCCCTCTCACTGGGTACTCACAGAAGCTAGTAAGTTCTCTGCCTTCAAAGAGACAGAGCACATGTCAGCTGGTTAGTTTAGCTGAGGTCTTCACTTTTCATTTTAATATGCAGCACTGAGATGGTTTTGTAATAAAACAAGAGCCAGTTTATTGACAAAGAATAGATATTTAAGTGATAATCAGTAAGAGTAGAACACGCAGGTATGGTTACAATCAAAACAAAATAAAACATGCTTTCTAGGGACTAAAATTTAACTTCAGCAAATTATGATCTTTGTCTAAGCAGGTTTCTCACGTATAGTCAGTTCCAGATACTCTTGGTTTTCAGGCACGATGAGCCACTTTTCATGAGCTTGAAGGGTGCTGCTCCTCCTTCATCCCATAGGTGATGGATCACAAAATGGTTTTTTGCTTCTGCCTATATCTTCCCAAAGTTAATTGATGCTGTTTCAAGAGGCAGGAAGGCTTCTGTGCAGCCTCCATCCTCTGTTAAGTAGCCCTCTTCCCCCACTTGCTTCCTTTTGGCTTTGTTTACCTTACATGTAAATGCCATTTTCATTGTCTTTGGTCTCATCTGGCTTAATTTACATTGGAGACACTGACAAGCCCCCACAACAACATTCCTTTGTCTTGAACCAGAGCTGCCTACCAAATACATTTTAGGAACACATTTCTAGCACACACCTATAATTCTTTACACACCACCTGTACATAGTTGATGCAACAATATTAATGAGCAGTGTGTGACCAGTTTGCATATGACACCTTACACTACACCTTTCAGATACAGATTATGACAACAGTGAGTTGGGGCTATGTGTGTGTCAGACCTGATGTGAGTTAAGGTAGGGCATGCCCTCTTCCAGTTGACATTGAGGGGCTTCCTGGGTCACACTCACTCTATTGATCCATAAAATGGGGATAATAATATCTAATCTCACATTGGTACGTTGCAGTGAATTAAAGCTGGCAAAGTGCATTGGGATCCTTAGATATGAGGCCTCATCTTGCATGTTACTGAGCACCCTCAACTCTCATTGGCATCATGGTCACTGAGGACACTTCTCAACGCCCAAGAATGTTCAGCACCTTGCAGGATTAGACCTTGCCTATATGGGTATGACGTGTATATATCTATACATACACACATGAATTACACCAAAAACTACATTACAAGAACATTGTTAAGAATGCAAAGTCAATCACGCAAAAGCAAAGAAATGCCATAATTAAGGCTGCCTGTGTGAACCTAATTCACTCCCCCTCCTCCCACACACACTCCTTGTGTGTCTGCTTGATGATATAGTCTTTAATTAAATAATCACATACTATATTTTCCACAGGAGTCCTGCCTCATTCAGGGCACAGGATGAACAGCAATCACTTAATGAGCAGCTATTTGATATGTTGTTTTCTCCTCATTGTTCAATCTGTGGCAATAGACCTTTTATACTGTGCACTGTTCAAACCATTCTGTGAAAACAGAAAACAATTGATCATGGGATTACCTGTGGCGCTCATCATTATAGTGTCTGAGTGTTTCACAAGTATTAATGCATTTATCTTCACAACACCCCATTGAGGTTGGGGGTGTATGATATTATTCCCATTTTACAGATGGGGAACAGAGAGGAGGGAAAAAATATCCACTAATGTTTGGGACCTAATTTGAGACCTCTAGACCCTTCTTTTTTCAGAGTACTTAGTATTATATAGTACTTTATATGTTCAAAACACAGCTTCCATTGACTTCGGTTGCAGCTGTCAGTGCTCAGTACTTCTCCAAATCAGATGCCAGGATTTCAAGTCCAGCACCCAGAAAATGAGGAACACACCATTAGTGATCATCTGTGAGAAGTTTAGTTTATGTGACTTGTGAAGTATCACACGGGAACTTCCTTTACTAAACAACCTTGATTCATCCCCAGAGCAGGTCCAGCCTTTGCACAGAAAGGAGAAAGAGGGGTCCTGTGGAAAAAAAAAATAGTGTGTGATCATGTAATTAAAGACTGTCTCATAATGCAGACACAGAAGGGGATTGAATTAAGGTTGCATGGACAACTTTAATTCTGGCATCAGTGGTGGATTAGGGGGGCCCTGGAAAAAATGCATGCCCCCATGCCCTGACCCATTCCACTCACCTGCCCGGCGCTCCTGTTGGGGAGTGGGGAAGCCCCCACACCCCGACCCTGCTCCCCTGCAGGAGCACCGGGGAGTAGTGGGGGTGGGGACTGCAGGCTGATGGAATAGGGAGGGCCCCCACTTGCTCTGGCCCAGGGCCCCACAAAACCCTAATCCTCCTCTGTCTGGCATTGCTTAACTTTGGAATTCTTGACTTTGCAACCTTAATGTTTTCTTAACATAGTTTGTCTGTGTAATTTCCTAGTTTTTGAATAAAGGAAACTGACAAAATGGAAATTCCATCATGTGACATTATATGGACACCCACTTGGCTTATCAGCATAGAACCTTTAGATCCACTTCACAGACTTCTGCCACCTGAGCTAATGGAATAACTGCTAGCAATAATAGATTGGCATCCTTTATGTGAACAAGCAACAGAGTGTGGTGAGACACACACTTTGCTAATGGGTTTTACAGATATTTGCTGACAGAAGATGAATGGTCAGAGTCAGCAATCTTGGGTTCCATTCCAGGCTCTGGAGGGGAGTGGCTCTAGGGGGATACAATCTTCAGCCCATTCCCCTCAAACATGACCCCTTCTGTCCCATCTACTCCAACATGTCTTTTCCCCACTTGCCCCAGTTCCCCCCTCCAAGCTCCTCATCTGACGTGCTTTCCCCCTGGCCCTGATCATAGAAACAGATGAACTCTTTTGGCTGAAAAAAAAAAAAAAAAGCAGTTTGAGGCAGACACCTGGTATAGAAAATTCCAGCCAAATGGTTGATGTCTGGCAAAGTTATAAGCAACTGAAAACAGGGTCTTATGATGGGAAATATCAGGCAGCCTTAACAATAGGCAGCACTACCAGTGTCTGTCATGTTTTTTTTTCTTCTAAAGTTATTGTGGAAACGGTAGATTAAAAAGACTTTGTGTAGTTTACTTCCCAAACAGTATGTGGTGATGGATCTTATTCTACAGCCATTTGAATCATTCATGTCCATAAGCAGTACTCTAATATGTGCATATAACAATAGTTAAATGAGTTGTGGGTTTGAAATGCCTTCAATTGAGAGAGTAATATTTGTTAATTTATATTCTGTTTCACTGGGATGGAGAGGTGGTGTTACTACTTTGCTTTTCCCTGTCATTTTTGCAAAAATATTATCTTCAGAACTAGTAACATTTTTTGTGCAGAAAGTTTTTTCCAGCAAAAAGTATGGTATCAATTAAACTGAAAATGCTCATTGGAAAATATCAGTTCCAAAGGAAAATGAGTTTTCCCCAGGAAAATCCCTAAACTTTTCATTTGTAATTGACATTTCAAAACAAAACAAATATTTTAAGTTTAAAAACATGAAACTAAATGGGATTTTAAGTCAAAATGTTGTTTTGAAACAGAAAATCATTTTGAATTGGTTAAACACTTTCTGGAAGAAAACTAAAACTTTTCAATAGAAAAATATAGATCCTTCCCACCCCCAATTTTAATTAAACCAAGACATTCTGTACCATGGTTACTTGTCTGTAGCTCTAGTTAGATGTGTTGAAGTTGGTAAGATATTCAGTCTTTGCTCAAAGCTCTATTGGTTAACATTGGCAAACCCTTTGTGGCTGAAGGATAGTGTATGTAGACCTAGGCTATGGTCCACAGTTAAAGATTGCAATTTGGCCGTCTTCACAGACTAAGTTTGACACCCCTGTTTAAATGATCTGCCAATAACCAATGATGACAGTATACTCCAATGTTCATGTACTTCCATAAGGTAAATAGGACTCTAGGACCACTGTATTAAATTACTATGTATTGATCCCAACTAGGAGAAGGATCTTTTGAGTTTTATTCATGTGCGTAGGAACTAATGACAGAGGTGAGAGTTACTGAATCAGGCCCTGCATTCTGAAATTGCAATGACCCACTCAAGTAATTGCATAGTTCATAATTAATTATACCTTAAGATAAAGGTCCCTCATGAATGATTAAAGCCTGCAGGTAGCAGCTATTGCTCTAAATGGGCTGAAGGTTCTCAGGGAGACTATGCTTAAGAAAGGGTCTCCGAAGCAGGGGTAGTGAAAAGGCATGGGTTCTGAGTACAGTGGTGTCTCATGCTGCTCTCTTGTGCAACACCATGTGATGTCCAGTCATGCTAGACCATAGGAGCCAGAGGATATTGTTGCTCTTGGGAACAAGCTGAAGCTGAGCATGTATCATCATGCTTCTGTTATAGGTCTGAATAAGAAGAATGATGTGTCTCACAAATTGTATATGGGAAGCACTTATCATTACCTGCTTTTAATAGGTAACCGATAGTATTTTGTGTGAGGACCCCTTAACATGACAAAATTACATAATGCGACTGGACAACTAAGGGAAGTACTTGTCTTCATATGGCACTGTGAAAGGGTTGGGACTCACCACCGCAGCGCCTCCTGCTGGTTGTCTCGGGAATTAGCTCAGTCCAGTGGAGCGCCCCCTCCTGATGGTGTCCCGTCCGTCGTCTCGCCCTCAGTTGGCATGTGGATCCGCGTTGCTCCCAACTTGCAGCATCCTATTCGAGCCACTACCCTCCGGCAGTGCCCCTTAGTCCATCCTCGCCCCCTTCCGGGGGGGGTCAATCAGCTGTCTCTCTGCGCCCCGGCCAATGTGGGCAACTGCACCCCCAAGGTCACACCCCTCTTGGCAGGGAGTTGGTGCAGCCCAAGATGGCTGCTCCTATTGGCCAGGTGTAAGGCAAGGGAGAAGGGGGGGGGCCCAGGCCTGCCCACTACTCTGGGTCCCAACCCAGGGACCCTCTAGTGGCAGCCGTCCTGCCCTCCTTCTCTCCCTCCATCTGTCCATGTCCCTGGGCCGCTTCCCCTTCGGCCCCTCGCACCAGCTAGGCCCTTCCCCTCAGGGCCTGCAGCCTGGCAGACACCGGGCTGGAGTTCCCTTCTGCTCCCCCGGGCCTGCCCAGCATTCGCTATCCCAGGTGCTACTCTCCAGCTCTGGAGACAGACCTTCCCCTATCAGAGGCCTGGGACAGACTCCCTGCTCTCTCCCTGAGCAGCCTTTTTATAGGGCTGAGGCTGGCCCTGATTGGCTGTCTCCAGTCTGGGCCCTGATTGGCTCCCAAAAAGCCCTTTTCTTATTGACTGTTCGTCTGCGCAGGCCTACTGGCATGCTGCAGCCCCCTCTAACATTGGGGTGGGGCAGATGCCCCACAACAGGCATCTGCCCCATTACTGAGACTGATCATGACTCTATGTATGTGGATATAAAGACAGAGGAGACCTGGAATTACTTCAAGTCAAAGTTGTAGAAACTATCAGAAGCCTGCATCCCAAGAAAGGGGAAAAAAATCATAGGCAGGAGTTGAGACCAAGATCATCTCAGAGAGGTGATTAAGAAAAAGCAGGAAGCCTACAAGGAGTGGAAGATGGGAGGGATCAGCAAGGAAAGCTACCTTATTGTTGTCAGAATATGTAGGGATAAAGTGAGAAAGGCCAAAAGCCATGTAGAGTTGGACCTTGCAAAGGGAATTCAATCCAACAGTAAAAGGTTCTATAGCCATATAAATAAGAAGAAAACAAAGAAAGAGGAAGTGGGACCGCTAAACACTGAGGATGGAGTGGAGGTTAAGGATAATCTATGCATGGCCCAATATCTAAACAAATACTTTGCCTCAGTCTTTAATGAGGCTAATGAGGATCTTAGGGATAATGGCAGGATGATAAATGGGAATGAGGATATGGAGGTAGATATTACCACATCCGAGGTAAAAGCCAAATTCGAACATCTTAATGGGACTAAATCGGGGGGCCCAGATAATCTTCATCCAAGAATATTAAAGGAACTGGCACATGAAATTGCAAGCCCATTAGCAAGAATTTTTAATGAATCTGTAAACTCAGGGGTTGTACCATATGACTGGAGAATTGCTAAGAAAGGGGGGGGGGAAGTGATCCAGGTAACTACAGGACTGTTAGTTTGACATCTGTAGTATGCAAGGTCTTGGGAAAAAAATTGAAGGAGAAAGTAGTTAAGAATATTGAGGTCAATGGTAATTGGGACAAAATACAACATGGTTTTACAAAAGGTAGATCGTGCCAAACCAACCTGTTCTCCTTCTTTGAAAAGGTAACAAATTTTTTAGACAAAGGAAACGCAGTGGATCTAATTTACCTTGATTTCAGTAAGGCATTTGATATGGTGTCACATGAGGAATTATTAGTTAAATTGGAAAAGATGGGGATCAATATGAAAATTGAAAGGTGGATAAGGAACTGGTTAAAGGGGAGACTACAATGGGTCATACTGAACTGTCAGGCTGGAAGGATGTTACTAGTGGAGTTCCTCAAGGATCAGTTTTGGGACAAATCTTATTTAATCTTTTTATTACTGACCTTGGCACAAAAAGTGGGAATGTGCTAATAAAGTTTGCGGATGACACAAAGCTGGGAGGTAGTTCCAATACAGAGAAGGACCAGGATATCATACAGGAAGATGTGGATGACCTTGTAAACTGGAGTAATAGTAATAGGATGAAATTTAATAATGAAAAGTACAAGGTCATGCATTTAGGGATTAATAACAAGATATTTTTTATAAGCTGGGGACTCATCAGTTGGAAGTAACAGAGGAGGAGAAGGACCTCGGAGTATTGGTTGATCACAGGATGACTATGAGCCACCAATGTGATATGGCTGTGAAAAAAGCTAATGCGGTCTTGGGATGCATCAGGCGAGGTATTTTCAGTAGAGATAAGGAGGTGTTAGTACCGTTATACAAGGCACTGGTGAGAACTCATCTGGACTCCTGTGTGCAGTTCTGGTCTCCCATGTTTAAGAAGGATGAATTCAAACTGGAACAGGTCCAGAGAAGGGCTACTAGGATGATCCAAGGAATGGAAAACCCGTCTTATGAAAGGAGACTCAAAGAGCTTGGCTTGTTTAACCTAACCAAAAGAAGGTTGAGGGGAGATATGATTGTTCTGTATAAATATATCAGAGGGATAAATACCAGGGAGGGAGAGGAATTATTTAAGCTCAGTACCAGTGTGGACACAAGAACAAATGGATATAAACTGGCTTGAAATTAGACTTGAAATTAGACAAAGGTTTCTAACCATCAGAGGAGTGAAGTTCTGGAACAGCCTTCCAAGGGGAGCAGTGGAGGCAAAATACATATCTGGCTTCAAGACTAAGCTTGATACGTTTATGGAGGGGTTGGTATGATGGGATAGCCTAATTTTGGCAATTAACTGATCTTTGACTATTAGCAGTAAATATGCCCAATGGCCTGTGGTGGGATGTTAGATGGGGTGGGATCTGAGTTACTACAGAGAATTCTTTCCTGGGTGTCTGTCTGCTCAGGGTTTAGCTGATCGCCATATTTGGGCCTTGGGAAGGAATTTTCCTCCAGGGCAGATTGGCAGAGGCCCAGGGGGGTTTTCACCTTCCTCTGCAGCGTGGGGCACAGGTCACTTGCTGGAGGATTCTCTGCATCTTGAAGTCTTTAAACCATGATTTGAGGACTTCAGTGGCTCAGACATAGGTTAGGGGTTTGTTGCGGGAGTGGCTGGGTGAGATTCTGTGGCCTACGTTGTGCAGGAGGTCAGACTAAATGATCATAATGGTCCCTTCTGACCTTAAAGTCTATGACTCTATAAAGTCACAGTGTCAATACTATGAAGGAAGGATGAAGCACAGGTCTCAGAGTTTGAAGATCTGCATTCTGAGATCTCAACTTCATGTGTGGATATAGGCCTGTCACTTTAAGCCAGCTTTTCCACTCTTGTCTACCTAAAGACTTTTCGGTGCCTAAATATGGATTTAGGTGCCTAACTTTAGACACAAACTTAAAAATGTTGTCCTTTATTAACACTGATTACATACACCCATTGAGAGAAGTAAGTACTATTATCTCTATTTCATAGATGAGTAAGTAGAGGCACAATGATTTACTGAAGATTACATGCTAATCTAATGAGAAAAAATGGAATAAAACCTGGAAGTCCTGACTTGCAGTCCCCAGGCCTATCCACTGGACAATATTCTCTCCTATAGTGGATTTTTTGTTGAACTGCCAAAATAAAATACCTATTCCCAATTTATAAAAATGAATTAACTCATTGAAATTTACTAGATACTTGTTTTTAGGGTTGCATACAATACAAGCTTAATTTCAACTTCTGCAAAATAGAAATCCTAGTTTGGCTTAAAATTGTTTCTATCCTTAAAAAAAAAAAACATTTTTCCTAATTGGCCCAGAGAACTCTACAGGTTTTTGCCACTCCAACAAGCAAGATAGATGTGAACCATGCCTCCTTCTATCTGAATCATGTCCAGACCCCGGAACAAACCAATATGAGCCTGATCCAAAGACTTTTGGAGTCAGTGAAAAAACTCTTTGGATCAGTTCCCAATGATGCAACTGATGAGGCATGTCAGCATGATCCAGCAATAAATCAATAAACCTAAATCATTGTGAAAATCTAGGTTTTGCTTTGCTTTTAACTGATTAACCAAAATGAGAGTTGGTCAGAATTACCACCCCTCCTCCCCCCAGATTTTGACGTTTTAGTGAAAAATCAAAAACTGAACTATTTTGACCAAAAAATGAAATACCTGTAGTTAGATTAGGAAATGGCACCATGGTGCCGCATGCTCCCATTCACCTCTATTGGCAGGTCTCCCAGGTCAGGCTACATCTCATATGATGCATTACAGTCTCCCCTCTTGGTGAAGGGAAGTAATGCACTAAGGGAGTCCCATGACCATGGTACACCATGAGAGATGATGTCTGAAAATATGAGGTAGATTAACTACAACTCCAATTAGCTTTCATGGTGGAATATCTGAATTAACATAGTTTGCATTTTGGCAAAAAAACAGGTGGGGTTTCTGCAGAAAGCATTTTTTTGGGGGGGGGAAGTGTAGTTGAAACCCCATTTTTCTGTCAAAAAGCAGTTTTTTCATGGCAACTTTTTGATCAGCCTTAACCAAAACGTTTTTATTATTATAACTTAGGTTTGACATTTCCCGTGATAATGCAAAAGCAATTTCAGGGGTTATTTCCCTTGATTCGATATCTGTTTTTTTTTAAAAAGTCTTCCGCAAATGTTGTTCCTTTCCAGCCTGAACTCTCCTCTCATGCTGCTTTCCTCCAATGTGCATATGACACAGTGCTAGAGATCAGAATAAAAGGTACTGTTATATACAGTATGAATCAAATCTTATTTTATTACTGTCACTGTCAACACTCCACAGCAGCTTTTTTCTCTAAAATGATAAGAGGGAATATGAAATATGAACAAATGGGATTTAGCTACAGCTGTTTACCATAAAGCTTAATTGAGAATACAGTATAAATTATGAAAACCTACAAAAATAGCACTACGAGGCAGAGACATCACCTCACCTGAAACAAATGCAGGTAGCATGGTAGCTCCATTGACGGAGATAGAGTTAGCATGTGACATCTCATAAAAGCTCCAATGATACCCCCATTTTATTACTGCAACACTCATATGAAGAAGAATGATGTTTGGTACTACATTGTGGATGTTATTATCTAAGTAAGAAAGAACCCCCTGGTGGGTCAGGTAACTAGCAGCCACCTGTGGACACTTCTAGAAACTTAAAATGTTAACAACAAAACTCTTCCTTGATTGAGCCTCATTTTTAGAAGTGCTGGGCACCCGTCATTCCAGTCGATGTTAGCAGGAGCTGCAGATCAGCACTTCTGAAAATCAGACCCACAAGATGTTTTTAATTTGTACATCTCAAACACACTGCCAATCTGGGAAAGTATTTCTGCCCCTCAAATGTAGATGAGTAGCTGAGGTACAAAGAGATTAAGGCCACCTCTTTTGAGATCCTGGTCAGGTGAACTTGGGCTCCCATCTAAAGACTCATGTTGGAATTGGAGGCCCAGGGAATTTGCTAAGCTGGTGTTTGGATGTGGCAAGTTGTCTGAGGAACTAGTGACTTGAGCATTTCAAGGGAGTGGCTCTAGCAATGGTCTGTCAGGTGACTACTCAAATAGCTTTTTCACAAGTGTCCTGAGGTGCTCAAGAGTTGCTCCATGAGCTGAAAAAATTAGTCTTGTCAGAAGCCATGAGGTATGATTAAGGCTATGTTTATGTCACGGAATCCGTGACTTCCAGAGACCTCCATGACATTTTCTGCTTCAGCCCCTGGGGCCAAGTGGCTGGAGCTGGCAGCCAGCGAGGCTCCTGCAGGGTTCCAGCGACAGGCGACAGCCTCCTCAGGGGACCCTCCTCAGAGTTCCAGTGACAGGCAACAGCCTCACAGGGAGAGAATCCTGCAGTTCCCAGCCACCATTGTGGCAGGAGAAACCATGGAGCTGCAGCAGCAAAAGTCACGGACAGGTCACGGCTTCTGTGAACTTTTGTTTATTGCCCATGACCTGTCCGTGACTTTTACTACAAATAACCATGACAAAATCTTAGCCTTAGTTATGATGCTCGAGCAGTAGGCCCTCACTGGCTGCTCTGCAATTTGTCCTACCCTTAAAATAGACAGTACATCGAGTGAGGACCCCCCTACACACATTTGAGGGGGGGGGGAGAAGGGGAGGGAAGAGACAGACAGGATTGACTAAGGGAAGGCACTATTCATCGAGATGGGTTTTCTTTAAAAGTCAGTGTGACCCCGAGCAAAGAGAGCGAAAGGGCATACTAGTTGGGGAGGGTTTAAGGAGGCAGCTGAAGGTGTCAACCCAAATCTGCATTTTGAGCTGAAGAGAAGTTTCAGATGAAAATTTTTGCCCAGCTCTAGTCAGCACAGATAGACTTTGTGGAGTGGAGTAGGGGTCAGATAAAAAGGATCCTGATCCATTTTTTCAGGATAGTGATTCCACAAAGCCCAGCAAACATAGATTTCTGCCGAATTTTGAAATGTACATTTCATTTTCCTCTGGGACTGGAGAGTTTCTCTGGGTCAACATACTCACTGATGTGGCAACAAAACTGTGATGGATGGTGTGTGACACCACTCAGTTTCATAGATCCAAAGGCCAGAAGGGACCATTGTGATCCTCTAGTCTGACCTCCTGTATCACACAGGCCAGAGAATGTCCTCAGAATAATTCCTAGAGCAGATCTTTTAGAAAAGCATCCAATCTAGATTTTAAAATGATAAGATTCCCTTCATCACCCATAGCTTTGCCCCTATAACAACTAGATTCAGTTCTTCCTATAGGAAATAAAATCAGTGGCTAGGTTGTTAGTCTGGGACTTGGGAGACCTAGGTCCAGTTCGCTACTCTGACACTGACTCCCTGTGTGTCCTTAGGCAAGTCACTTGGCCTCTCAGTTCCTCATCTGAGCAATGGGAATAATAGCACTTCCCTACCTCATAGGTTCATTGTGAGGAGAAATATGTTAAAGATTGCAAAGGTCTTAAATACATGGTACTGGGGTACTAAGACAGACAGGCTGGGGTGTATCACAGTTTTACAAAACTGGTTTTGCACATGCCCTTTTTGAATTTGCACTTTTCGCAAGGTTTCACTTTTTACCCTAAAACCATGAAGGCACGAGGAAATGTGTCATTTCCTGTGTAGTGCTGAAGGAAATAATTTTTCTGCCTAGAACACAGGGCCGGCTCTGGCTTTTTTGCCGTCCCAAGCAAAAAAAAAAAATAAAAAAAATCGGGGCGGCCAGAACGGCAAAGCAAAAAACCCCCCAAAAACCCTGTGGCGCGGCCGGAGCAGCAAAACAGGGAAAAAAAAACCAACCCTGCGGGGTGGCCGGAGCCAGGGTGCAGGGGGACTCCCTGCGCTGCAGACGTGCCCCGGCTAGCGGGGGGGAGGGGGAGTGAGCAGGGAGGGAGAGAGAGAAGGGGGGCGACCAGGGATTCAGCAGGGTGCTCGCCTCCTCCACGCCGCCCCTCTCCGCCCCCCCCACAGGGCGGCCGGATCGGCGAACCAAAAAAAAAAAAAAAAGCGGCCGTGCTGCCCCATGATTGGGCGGAATGCCCCCCCGTAGAATCTGCCGCCCCAAGCACGAGCTTGCTCGGTTGGTGCCTGGAGCCGGCCCTGCTAGAACACAATTGGAATATGTTGGCTCATCAGTGTCAAATGAGCATATTTGCGTAGCCTGGGTCATTGTAAATGGAAGGAGAGGCCAGATTTGCAAAAGGATTCCTTCTGTAATATTACCAAAGTAAATCAAAACATTGAGTATCTGTCAAGCACAGCAAGTACCAGTCATGACTGATAACTTTCCAGGGGCTGATCTAACTCTGATACCATTCCTTCTCAATACAGTTCGGAAGTTTCCCTTTCTAAGGCCTGGTCTACACTACGACTTTAGGTCGAATTTAGTAGCGTTACCTCGATTTAAGCCTGGACTCGTCCACACAATTAAGCCCTTTTATTCGACTTAAAGGGCTCTTTAAATCGATTTCTTTACACCACCTCCGACGACGGGAGTAGCGCTGAAATCGGTTTTGCCATTTCGAATTAGGGTTAGTGTGGCCGCAATTCGATGGTATTGGCCTCCGGGAACTATCCCACAGTGCACCATTGTGACCGCTCTGGACATCAATCTGAACTCGGATGCACTGGCCAGGTAGACAGGAAAAGCCCCGCGAACGTTTGAATTTCATTTCCTGTTTGCCCAGCGTGGAGAGCACAGGTGACCACGCAGAGCTCATCAGCACAGGTAACCATGATGGAGTCCCAGGATCGCAGAAGAGCTCCAGCATGGACCGAACGGGAGGTACGGGATCTGATCGCCATATGGGGAGACGAATCCGTGCTAGCGGAACTCCGTAGCAGTAAAAGAAATGCAAAAACATTTGAAAAAGTCTCAAAGGGCATGAAGGACAGAGGCCATAACAGGGATGCACAGCAGTGCCGCGTGAAAATTAAGGAGCTAAGGCAAGCCTACCAGAAAACCAGAGAGGCAAACGGAAGGTCCGGGGCACAGCCGCAGACATGCCGCTTCTACGCCGAGCTGCATGCCATGCTAGGGGGTGCAGCCACCACTATCCCAACCCTGTGCTATGACTCCGTCAATGGAGACTCACGCAACACAGAAGCGGGTTCTGGGGACGAGGAAGACGATGATGATGAACAGACGGGAGATGGCTCACAGCAAGGAGGCAGAGAAACCGTTTTCCCCAACAGCCAGGATCTGTTTATCACCCTGGACCTGGAGCCAGTAAACCCCGAACCCACCGAATCCCAAAGCGTGCTCGCAGACCCCGGAGAAGGGACCTCTGGTGAGTGTACCTTTGTAAATATTACACATGGTTTAAAAGCAAGCGTGTTTAATGATTAATTTGCCCTGGCATTCACGGCCAGGACAGCTACTGGAAAAGTCTGTTAACGTGTATGGGGATGGAGCGGAAATCCTCCAGGGACATCTCCAGAAAGCTCTCCTGGATGTACTCCCAAAGCCTTTGCAAAAGGTTTCTGGGGAGGGCTGCCTTATTCCGTCCGCCATGGTAGGACACTTTACCACGCCAGGCCAGTAGCACGTAGTCTGGAATCATTGCATAGCAAAGCATGGCAGCGTATGGTCCCGGTGTTTGCTGGCATTCAGACAACATCCATTCCTTATCTCTCTGTGTTATCCTCAGGAGAGTGATATCATTCATGGTCACCTGGTTGAAATAGGGTGCTTTTATTAAGGGGACATTCAGAGTGCCCGTTCCTGCTCGGCTGAACAGAAATGTTCCCCACTGTTAGCCACGCGGTGGGGGGAGGGGTGAAGTGATCATCCCAGGGAATTGGGTGTGTGTGGGGGGGGGGGGGGGGGTTAGTTGGGTTTGTGCTGCACGTTAACCCGGCAACCGCATCCCTCCCTCCTTTTAAATTGCCATACCATTTTAAATGGCCAACCCAACGGCTGCTTGGTATGGAAAATGAGGGTGCTGCTGTTTGAAACCATTCCCACATGTTATTAAGGTTAAAGAAGCCAAAAGACTGTGGCTTACCATGGCTGCCTGCAAGCCGAATTCTGTTGCCTGGCCCTGCGTGAGTGATCTCTCACACCAAATCGGCAGACCCTCAATATAAATAGAGGCAAAATACGACCTTGTAACGAAAGCATTTGTGCTATGTAATGTGAACAGCAAGGTTTAACGGGAAAGAGTGATCCTATTGTTCTCTAAAATGTGTCTTTTTAACTACCTATCTCCCTTTTCCCCCACCAGCTGCAAATGTTTCTCCTTCGCAGAGGCTAGTGAAGATTAGAAGGAGGAAGAAGAGAACTCGGGATGAAATGTTCTCGGAGCTCCAGACGGCCTCCCACGCTGACAGGGTTCAGCAGAATGCTTGGAGGCAGACAATGTCTGACTGCAGAAAAGCACAGTTTGAACGCGAGGAGAGGTGGCGGGCTGAATCGCGTGCTGAATCGGAGAGGTTGCGTGCTGAATCGCGGGCTGAATCTGAGAGGTGGCGTCAGATTGAGAACAGAAGGCAGGAGTCCATGCTCCGACTGCTGGAGCATCAAAGTGAGATGCTCCAGCGTATGGTTGAGCTGCAAGAAAGGCAGCAGGAGCACAGACCGCCACTACAGCCCCTGTGTAACCAACAGCCCTCCTCCCCAAGTTCCATGGCGTCCTCACCCAGACGCCCAAGAACGCGGTGGGGGGGCCTCCGGCCACCCAGCCACTCCACCCCAGAGGATTGCTCAAGCAGCAGAAGGCTGGCCTTCAATAAGTTTTGAAGTTTCTAATTTTTAAAGTTTTAAAGTTTTATAGTGCACGGTGTCCTTGTCCTTCCCTCCTCCCCCACCCCACCCAGCGCTTCCCTCCT
Organism: Platysternon megacephalum; assembly: GCA_003942145.1. Classification (NCBI taxonomy): domain Eukaryota; kingdom Metazoa; phylum Chordata; order Testudines; family Platysternidae; genus Platysternon; species Platysternon megacephalum. The sequence continues at coordinate 3,191,831 of QXTE01000150.1, read as the reverse complement.
CCCCCATCCCTCCTGGGCTACCTTGGCAGTTATCCTCCTATTTGTGTGAATTAATAAAGAATGCATGAATTTGAAGTAACAATGACTTTATTGCCTCTGCAAGCGGTGATCGAAGGGGGGAGGGGAGGGTGTCTAGCTTACAGTGAAGTAGAGTGAACCGGGCGGGGGCGGGGGGGAGGTTCATCAAGGAGAAACAAACAGAACTTTCACACCGTAGCCTGGCCAGTCATGAAACTGGTTTTCAAAGCTTCTCTGATGCGCACCGCACCCTGCTGTACTCTTCTAATCGCCCTGGTGTCTGGCTGCGCGTAATTAGCGGCCAGGCGATTTGCCTCAGCCTCCCACCCCGCCATAAACGTCTCCCCCTTACTCTCACAGATATTGTGGAGCGCACAACAAGCAGTAATAACAATGGGAATATTGTTTTCGCTGAGGTCTAACCGAGTCAGTAAACTGCGCCAGCGCGCTTTTAAACGTCCAAATGCACATTCTACCACCATTCTGCACTTGCTCAGCCTGTAGTTGAACAGGTCCTGACTACTGTCCAGGCTGCCTGTGTATGGCTTCATGAGCCATGGCATTAAGGGGTAGGCTGGGTCCCCAAGGATAACTATAGGCATTTCAACATCCCCAACGGTTATTTTCTGGTCTGGGAAGAAAGTCCCTTCCTGCAGCTTTTGAAACAGACCAGAGTTCCTGAAGACGCGAGCGTCATGTACCTTTCCTGGCCATCCCACGTTGATGTTGGTAAAACGTCCCTTGTGATCCACCAGTGCTTGCAGCAGCATTGAAAAGTACCCCTTTCGGTTTATGTACTCGCTGGCTTGGTGCTCCGGTGCCAAGATAGGGATATGGGTTCCATCTATCGCCCCACCACAGTTAGGGAATCCCATTGCAGCAAAGCCATCCACTATGACCTGCACATTTCCCAGAGTCACTACCCTTGATATCAGCAGCTCTTTGATTGCCCTGGCTACTTGAATCACAGCAGCCCCCACAGTAGATTTGCCCACTCCAAATTGATGTCCGACTGACCGGTAGCTGTCTGGCGTTGCAAGCTTCCACAGGGCTATGGCCACTCGCTTCTCAACTGTCAGGGCTGCTCTCATCTTGGTATTCTGGCGCTTCAGGGCAGGGGAAAGCAAGTCACAAAGTTCCATGAAAGTGCCCTTACGCATGCGAAAGTTTCGCAGCCACTGGGAATCGTCCCACACCTGCAGCACTATGCGGTCCCACCAGTCTGTGCTTGTTTCCCGGGCCCAGAATCGGCGTTCCACGGCATGAACCTGCCCCATTACCACCATGATTTTCACATTGCTGTGGCCCGTACTTTGTGAGAAGTCTATGTCTATTTCCTCATCACTCTCGTCACCGCGCTGCTGTTGCCTCTGCGCTGCTGTTGCCTCCTCCTCCTCCTCCTCCTGGTTTTGCTTTGACAGGTTCCGGCTATGCATATACTCCAGGATAATGCGCGTGGTTGTCATAGTGCTCATAATTGCCGCGGTGATCTGAGCGGGCTCCATGATCCCAGTGCTATGGCGTCTGGGCAGAAAAAAGGCGCGAAACGATTGTCTGCTGTTGCTTTCACGGAGGGAGGGAGGGAGGGAGGGAGGGAGTGGGGGCCTGACGACATGTACCCAGAATCACCCGCGACACTGTTTTTGCCCCATCAGGCATTGGGATCTCAACCCAGAATTCCAATGGGCGGCGGAGACTGCGGGAACTGTGGGATAGCTACCCACAGTGCAACGCTCCAGAAGTCGACGCTAGCCTCGGTACTGTGGACGAAGTCCGCCGACTTAATGCACTTAGAGCATTTTGTGTGGGGACACACACAATCGACTGTATAAAAACGATTTCTATAAAACCGACTTCTATAATTTCGACCTAATTTCGTAGTGTAGACATACCCTTAGTCATTATGTCTCTCACCAGTCTGAGGCTGCCTTCTTGTTTTTCCTATTGCAACTTCATGGCACCTGTCTGGACTGTGTCTTGAATAAATCACCAGTTAAGTGCTGGGTAACCTAGTCTGATACATACAGACACAGAAGTAGTATATTTTATTTCGCCTTTTGCTCCCTTCCCCTAGATAAATTAATACCAAAATGAAAAAAAAAAAAGAGTACATTCAAATGCAAGATGGTGGGTGAAAAAGGTCCTACATTGCCACAAGCTCTATTATTTTGCAGTATCAAACTGTATGCCAATGTATGGACATACATTCTGTAGTGTGGTGGATGCTGTAAGCCAGGTTACTGAAATAGTCTTAAATCGAAGCACTGAGTGCCTGGTTATGCTGCTATTTATTATTGGTATTACTGTAATTCCTAGGAGCCCGATTCATAGACTAGGTTCTGCTTACACTAGGTGCTACACAAAGGTAAAACAAAATCGATGGCCCCTTCCCCAAAGAGCTTACAGCAGAGTTACTCTTGCTTTTGAGTAGCGTAAATGAAAAGTAGAGAAGGGCCTGAGCCACAAAAATTAGGCCTTCTTTCACATTTACACTAAGGCCGCTTTGTACCAATCTGGTTTTATACTAGGGGTGTAAATGAGAGGCAGTCAGCCCCCTCCCCTTCCCCCCAATCCAACTCGGTACAATAGGTCTGAGTCCTATTGTAGATCTAGTGGCTAATATGTGTAATTAGTCCATTAAAATATCCCCTGCTGAATGTAATAGAATCTAAAGTCCTAGTTCTTCTAGGTAGTGGCACAGGTAACATGAGGTGTTTGTTAGATGTTTTTTAGCATCTCCCTGCACATTTTCTTTTTAGCTCTAGCTTTATCTTACGGTACGTTCAACACAGCAGATACTTCATTACATTCCCATCACCACTGAAAGGTCCCCCTGTGATTAGAAGTTTTGCACTGGGTTTGTGAGGGATTGTTCTTGATGGAGTGACAGATTGTTTTAAGACAGGGCTGAATTTGTCACCACTGAGTCATCTGCTTCTCTGTGTCCTCGATTTTCTCCTGCCACAAAAGGCTTCATATTTCCTTTTTCGATCAGTTATTTTCTTTTGTGAGAGCTGTGCACCTGCCACAATTGCAAGCGCGAGCACTCAGCATGTCCCTCCCTAGCATATGGAGACTGATGTTAGAGAGCTAGCAATGCTATAAAAGAGTGAAATGCAGAGGCACTCACCCTGAAGCATGGGAATACTAACTCGTTCGGAGGAAAATAAACACACACTTTACTTTTACATATACGTGTCCAAATGTACTGTGCAGGAGTGCAAAATATAACTGACATGTACACAAGTGTCTTGTAATGTACATGGTATGAAACTATACAATAATATGCATACCTGGGATCCAATCCTTAACTCTTTACTAAGGCAAAATTCCTACTGGAATCAAATAATAATAATAATAATTCTTTCCATTTAGAGTTTTCCATCCAATATTATTAAAGCACATTACACAAGTGGGTAAATATAATTACTCCCTTTCACAGATGAGACAATTGCACAGAGAAATCAAAGCCCAAACTTTCAAACGTGGGTGCCTAAAGTCATTACATGCACTGTAGTTGTAGCCATGTGGGTCCCAGGGTATTAGAGAAACAAAGTGGGTGAGGTAATATCTTTTATTGCACCAACTTCTGTTGGTAAGAGCTTGTTTCTCTCACCAACAGAAGTTGGCCAAATAAAAGTTGTTACAGTCATCTAAACCCATGGTCTGATTTTTAGGGGTGCTGAGCACCCATAGATTCCATTGGGAGCTTCAAAAGTACCACCTACTTTGCTTTAACCATATCATGCATAGAAATTGATTAAAGCAGTTAGAGTTCTCTGAGATCAGAGCAGGGAGTATGGTCAGCTTGCTGTAGTTAGAAGGATCCCTTAAACTACGGACCACAGATGTGATTTGCCAGATACCTAAAGCTGGCTTTTGAAAAAAAAGCATCAGTTTACTGTAAAAGTGGTATGACATTAAGGCCTCTGTTAAAGTCTGAATCGAATACTAACAAAACTAGGTTACTTATGAGCTTAACTGGTCTCTAGAGACAGAATGACAATGTATTTGTTCTGTGCTATTTAGTGCCCAGGGCGGTATTCTTTCTAAACTCGTCATTATTACTATCTCTCATGTTGCAACACAAGAAGGGACTTTCACTTTGACAGAGCAAAAGTCTGGCCCGGCCTTGATTTTTCTTCTGACAGCTAAAACTTGAACTTCCAGCGTTAGCTGAACAATTCTCCCTTCGGCATACTCACTTGGGCCAGTTGTGTGCAATGTTGCTATCAAGGAAAAGGGCTTCTTCCTACTAGCAAAATGTCCAGGATAAAACCATATTGAACACAGAAACAGAATTGTTTTGTGAATTCCCATTACAATGATTGGGCTCCTCGCGCCTCAGCTCAGATTTCTCATCTACAAGTTACTATCAGTTCTTCCTTTCTTTAAGTGGAATCTACAAGTTACTATCAGTTCACTCATTTCTTGGTCATTGGTTGGACCAAGATTGTCTATGGCTTGCTCTCATCTGCTTCATCCCCTAAAGCAGAATACTTATTGTTGTTATAATCACTGTTATTTATTTTGAGTATTATAATAGACTTTGCAGACTGTAATAAGAAATCAGGACGCTATTGGGCTAGATGCTATACCAGTGGTCCTCAAACTTTTGTACTGGTGACCCCTTTCACATACCAGCCTCTGAGTGCGACCCCCCTTATAAATGAAAAACACTTTTTAATATATGTAAACACCATTATAAATGCTGGAGGCAAAGTGGGGTTTGGGATGGAGGCTGACAGCTCGCAACCCCCCATGTAATAACCTCACGACCCCCTCAGGGGTCCCAACCCCCAGTTTGAGAACCCCTGTGCTATACCCACATGTAGTGAAAAAGACACTCTATGCCCCAAAGAGCTTACAATCTTGGTAACTAACAAGATGCATACATTGATGAAAGAATAAACAGATGGGGGCTGTGGCAAGGAGTCTCCACCACCTTGCCAGGCTCAGTGTTTCTCCCTCTGGCGGTGGAGGGGCCTGGAGCAAATCATTCCCACTCTGGAGAGTTTTTATTCCCCAGTCGGGTTTTATTTTGCAGTGTTTATAATAATAATATATGGAGATATACCTATCTTCTAGAGCTGGAAGGGACCCTGAAAGGTCATTGAGTCCAGCCCCTTGCCTTCACTAACAGGACCAAGTACTGATTTTTCCCCAGATCTCTAAGTGGCCCCCTCAAGGATTGAACTCACAACCCTGGGTTCAGCAGGCCAATGCTCAAACCACTGAGCTCTCCCTCCCCCCACGGTGGACCTTGGGGTAGGCCCAAGCAATACTCTTCAGCCAAACAAAAAGAAACAAGTTAATAAAACAAAAAGAAAATACTTCTCCCTGCCCCCTCTCCAAGGTGTTGCCTTGTAATGCTGGCCTTTGGGTGCTAGTCCTTTCCCAAACAGTCCATTAGTTCAGTTGCTTCTTCTGGAGGGAGAAGAGCAGCCTCCTCCCAGGAGAAGCCTTTTCTCCATACTGCTCCTAGCCCTGCTGCAGCTTATCTCTCCTTCTCTCTCACTAGAAAGGGGGGCAGTTAAAGGTCACAGGTGTCCCCTAATTGGACTCCAGTGTCCCTTGTTGACCTGAGCTTACCTCTTTTCAGGTCACAGGGAAAAGGGCCTTTAGCACTCTACCACCACTGTCTGGGAGCTGCTCAGCCTGACTTTGTCACAGGGCAAAGGGGAATGCGGATGGGGTAATATGAGTGTCAGTAATGTGAGTATGATTTAGCACAGAATAGCTGTGCACACAATAGAGCAACTTAGGCCCAGTCATGCGAGCACTTATATATGTGCTTACTCTAGGCACAGGAGAAGCTGCACTGGGAGTCAGTGGGACTACCTAGGGCTTTCCTCACGGCAGCAAAGCTTGACTCACTGCTGCGGCGCCTCCTGCTGGTTGTCTCTGGAATTAGCTCTCTAGCATATGGAGCACCTCCTACTGGCCAGTGTCTCACCTGACGCTGGCCCCCATGTCCCTCCCGGACCCCGGTGCCCTTTACCTTGGGGTGTTGCCCCAGCAGTACCCCACCACGCTCTGGGTCTCCCCTCCCAGGGGAACCCCCAACCCTCTCACCCACCTTGCCTCAGCAGCTACTACCAGTCATCATCTAGCCCTCACTCACTGGGGCAAACTGCAGTCTGTCACGGCCACTCATCATTGGCAAGGAGGTTGGACCAGTTGCCTCTGCCTATCTGTGGGCTGCATCTCCCAGCCCCAGTAGCTGCATAGGCCTTTACCAAGGCCTCAGCCTGGGGAGTTGCCAGGCTGGAGCTCCCCAGCTCCTCTGGCCTTTCCCTAGCCCTGCTCCACTCCAGGTACCCTTTTCTCCCCAGCAGCTAGATCCTTCTCTCTCCACAGCTAGAGAGAGACTCTCAGCTCCTCCCTGAGCCCTTATAACAGGGCCGGGTGTGGCCTGATTTGGGCGTGGCCCCAGTTGTGGCTGCTTCCCCAATCAGCCCAGCCTTTTTTCTAGGAGCGGGGTAACTGCCCCGCTACACTCAGCTAAGCTTCCTGGTTACCCAATAGGTACACTCAGCTAAGCTCCAGCAACCTCCCCGTGCAACAGTAATGTAACTAACTACAGAAGGGGAGGCTGTGTATTGAAATAACAGTGGGTGGGGGTCATTTTCAGAGAAGAAAGTTGGTCTGGTGGATAGGGAGCAGCCTAGCACATGAGGAAAGAGGGGTTTAATTCCCTTTTTCACCACAGACTTCCTGTGTGATGTTGGGTAAATCACTTTGCCCCTCAGTTCCCCATCTGTAAAATGGGGATAATAGAGCTTCCCTACTAAGTGGGGTATTGTGAGGTGCCCAGATACTACAGTAATGAAGGCCACATCAGTACCTTAGATAGCATTGTTGATAAGTTGAAAGGCACCTTAGATGTTTTGCGTTCTGCTGATCTTTCTATTTTCCTAGCTGCTGCATTCTTCCATATGACTTCCTTTCAACTACACCATTCATTATGTCAGCCCTTGATGTGTGACTTTTCCTTCCTTCATTCAGTTTTGCTCCCTTGGTTTTCCACGGTGACTTCAATTACTGCTCAAGCCCATGTACCTTTATGTCTGGAAGGGAACCTACCTTGCCTGTGAGGGAGATGTGTTTTACCTGGTCTTCATTCAGGCAGACAAATAGTGCAGAATTACACATCATATTACCTTGTATCCATCTCAGTTATATGATATTTGTAAGGGAATCTATGGACTTTTTTGTGCAGACTCACCATCCTTTTCCTCTGAACTCCCTTGGGAACACAAGCTGGGATTGGCTGTCCATTGTACTAGGGTGCTGTATACACATGAAAGGGCAATCTCTGTGCCAAGTTACCTCAGCACCTCACATACTTTTGACTTCAGTGGAATTTGGATCAGGCTTTTAGTGAGAACCAATCATCAGATGTATCTCAGTATGTCATAATTATTCCTTTGAGGAGGAGAAATGTTCACCAGTCAGCCAAAACAATAAAACATGTTCTGGCATGAGGACGCTTCTTTCACAGTAGAGAACTATTTATGCGGTATGTTGAATTAGACACCTTTGTTTTTATTTGGAATACCTCGTGACGTAGGACATGTATCAGTGGTTTCTACCTATGAGTTTGTGGAGGCAGTTTCTTTTAAAGGGACTCCATCAGCTATGTCTTCACTTTGGACTCGGAAACACTAGAGATCAACTGAGAAAATAATATGATGTGCAACAATGAACTAATTAATAATGTTTTTGTTTATTGCATCTGCCAGTGGGTTCTGTACAGCCCATGGCAGATGGAGTCAGAGCATTATGGATCTTTCAGGTAAAAAATGCTCAAATCACTTGCTATGGAGCTGAGCTAAGTAGGGACATGGGAGGTCAGAATGTGAATGAAAGACCCACTTTCAGATCTGGAGAGAGTGCTAAAAGCTACTAGAGGCATCATACTTTGAATGGAATATAGAGAAACCTACGAAGATCAAAGCCATTAAGGACCCCACATCACTACTATCAAGAGATCCAGCCATAACTTCAGGGTTCTGGGTAAAACACAAGTGCTACCATTACATTCTGCAGATTTTGTTGACTACAGTATTCATCTTCATTTCCTGCTTAGCTTTAATGAGACCCACCAAACAGAAGCTGCATTTGACAGATGGGTGAAGAGACTCGTATTCCGGAGTACCCTTGAAAGGATTCAAGTTGCTATACACATATGAAACAGGTCTAGTATTACCATTATGTGCACCAAATCCTGCAGTCCTTATACCGAGGAAAAAGCTGAATAAAGACTTTGGGTTGTAGCCCAATAACGTTACAGACCAAGGGTTTGCTGAAGACTATGAAAATGATTCTTCAAATTAGGTGTTGCAAGGGGATCACCTTTTGTACCCTCTTTGGGCTAGATGGTCACAACCCTTGGATGTGATGAGAAATGTGGTGGAGATGTCCTTCCCCACCATACACACTTATGCACTGACTCAGATTTTGACTCCAGCCATGGTGGAGAGAGCAAGGGCAGTCATCACTAAGAGCGAGAAAGCCGAAGGGGGTGGAGAAGAGTGGGAGGCGCCTGGCTCCACCTTCCCCTACTTGCTGCTTGGGTGCAGAGGCATGAATAAACAGCTCTACAGAAGGTGAAATAACTTACTCCCCTGCCCCCGAGAAGGGGGGAACAGGGAGGGAATTGTGTCTCACAGTTGTGTGTCAGGTGCAAAGCCTGCTAAGGTGGTGCAGTTTACCCCTGGCTCTGGCATGTGCCCAAAGTCAGAATCTAAACCTTTGAAAACAGAACCTGTGGTACTAGTCGGTGTGGTCTAGCCTTTTCCCCATACCCTTTGTTTGTCTTGTCTATTTACCGCTAAACTCTTCAGGGCAGGGCCTGTCTACTACTTTGTGTTTGCGCAATGGGACGCCATTCTGGGTTGGTCCTGGGCTCTACTGTAATAAGCGTGATTAATACTAGTGAGAAGTTCGTAGGTTTGAATCTAACATGGAAACTGCTACCTCTCCCAAAATGCATCATGCTGCAAGCTGTCCACTCAGGTGTAACCTGGACATGGTGATACACACCATCTACTCAGCCCCTTCTGCTAGAACAATGCCAAAAACCTCAAGTTAAGTAAAAAGAAAGAGAAACAACTCCATTAGGCAGCCTTATAAACTTCAGCAGAAAAACAAAAACAAAAAATACCTCCTCCAGCTCGGTGATGCAAACAGAAAGCAATTACCAGAAATGAATGTGTGTTCAGGACCACTTATTTCATTGAGAAGTAAAATGGGCCATATCCAACCCACCAAGCATACAGAATATATATCAAAAATTACCACTTGCCATTTTCTATTGTCCTCGTTGATGATAGCATGTGTCTGAACAGAAAGGTCATGCCCACTTGGGTGTGTTAGGTGTTCAGCTGGCAAAGCACATACAGGTAGTGAAAGTAGCAGGGCTTGAAGCAAGAATCAGAGATGATATCAGGCTAAGATTTCCTTGCCTTAATATCCTCCACTCTGAGCTCTTAAACTTTGCTTATACTTTCACCTAGGGACAAAATTAGTCCTAGCAATATGAAAAATATGGAGTTCCCCCTTATCAGGTGTATTTACTTGGCAATGAAAGTTCTGGGACTGAGAGTAGCTCAGAGTATATATTTTTCTTTATTTATATCGGAATAGTAATACTTAGCTCTTAAATAGAGTGTTTCATCTGTGTGTCTCAAAGTGCTTTACAAAGGAGGCCGGCATCATTATCTTCATTTTACAGATGGGGAAACCAAAGCACAGCAACAGAAGTGACTTGCCCAAGGTTACACAGCAGGCCAGTAGCAGAACTGGGCATTTAATCCAGGTCTCCTGTGTCCCAGTCCAGTGCTGTAACCACTAAGACACATTCGGGGTGAAGTTAGTAGCAACATTCTGATCAGGGATTGAGTATGGAAAATTTCATGTTGGGGGCAGGTGAGAAATTAGGGAAATAGAGAAAACTACCTTTCCCGATAGGTGGTACCTGCTCTTCTTCAAAATATGTGGAAGACCAGCACTGTGTGATAATACAAGAACCTGGAGTTTGTGTAGGTTTCTCTCCCACAAGTAAATGAGAAGATTGAGGTTTGAGAGGCAGTATGGTCTAGGGGATAGTTGCTGAATTAGGACAGGAGCCGGTCAAAACATTTAAACCATACATTTTCCTGACAAAATATGAGGTTCTGTAGGCATTGAAATTTTCATGGGAAAATGCTGATTTTTGAATGATATTTTCTGATTTTTATAATGGGAAAATTCAAAATGAAATGTTCAGTTTCAAAATGTCAAAAATGCTGACTTTTCAATAAGATGACTTTCAAATTGATATGAAATGTTTGGTTTCTATTGAAAATATCAACATTTTTCATGGTGACTGCCAAATCAAAACATTTCAGAACCTTTCATCCTGTGCCAGTTGTTGAAACCTGAGCTTTCCGTCCTGGTTTAGGTTAGTAACAAATGTCAAAATATCTAGGGTTACCAGATAGCAACTGTGAAAAAACGGGACGGGGGATGGGGGGTAATAGGCGCCTATATCAGAAAAGGTCCCAAAAACCGGGACTGCCCCTTTAAAAACGGGACATCTGGTCACCCTAAAGATATCAGAATTTCCCATGAAGTAGAAATTCTGTTTCTGAACAGCATTAAATTAGAGACTCGGAGACCGGGCTGCCCTCTGCAGCTCTGCCACTGTCTGTTCACATCTCTATGGCTCTTTCTCCTCCTGTCCTTTCTCTGTCTTGCCAGTGGGAGGTGCCAAGCTGAGGGGTGTGTGCTAAGCCCTGCCTCTCTCACGGAGATAGACACAGGGAGGTGTTTCTCTCTGCCTGGAATTCGCTGCTGCAAAGCCTCTCTTGGGGTTAGGTGTCTGCCCTGTTTCAGCAAGAGGCCAGGGGAGAAGCAGGAGGCCGTCCCTTGAAATTTTTAGCCCAGTGATTGGGGTACTCACCTGGGATGCAGATGTCCAGTTCAAGCCACTTTCTCCTGAGGGAGAGAAGGGATTTGGACAGGGATCTGCCACCTCTCAGATGCATGCCTTAGCCACTGGGCATCAGGATATTGTGACAGGGGAGGGGGGCAGCTTCTTCCCTCCCTCAGCTCAGTGGAAGCTGTTCCACTGTGAATAAATCATTGTAAAAAGTCATTGGACCAAGATCTCCCACCACTCAAGTGAGTGCTTGAACCATCAGGCTACAGAGTCACTCCTGCTTGCTCTCTCTCTGACCCAGTGATTCTTTTATTATGTGTTCACAGTGGAACAGGCTTCAACAGGAGAGACCCGAACACCAGGATATCCCCTAGGCCAGTGGTTGGGGCACTCACATAAGAGGTGGTAAATCCCTTTCTCCCCCTCAGATGGAGCAGGGACTTGAACCAGGGGTCTCCCCACCCCAGCTGAGTAGCCTGACCACTAGGTTAGAAGTTATGACGGGCAGCTTCCTCCATCTTTGCTGTTCTGTAGTAGTTTACCTATGGGGCAGACCCAGTAGGTGAGGTCCGAGCACGATTACTGGGTCAAGTCCCACAGGTGAGTTCAATGGAGGAACAAGGATTTTCTCACAGGATGTGAATTGCTCCAGGGGCTAGACATCAGGACACCCAGAGGAAGGAAGCAGTGTGTATGCTCAGAGGCAGAAACATAGGCACCCAGAGAATGCTTACAGCAAAAATTTAGGGCCGAGAAAATTCAGGTACCTACAGGGTTTGGTGGCAGATGAGTGGGGATTTTGTGAATCTCAGAGGGGCCTGATTCTGGGGTTTAAGTGCCTCAAATGGCACTTAGGCATCTAAGTCCCTTTGTTAATCGAGCCCTAAGAAACTTGCACCTCTCCTGCCCATGCTATACCTGTTTAGAAGATAAATACAATAATTTGTTCTCTAGTGATTCCATCTGGAACCTGAATGCTCTTTAGGAAAACTGGAGCATCAAATTGCAGACTATTGCATTAAATACATCATGCATTTAATTATTATGATTTCCAAGTATTTTAAAGACTCAGCGTTCATGGGAGAGAGATAATCCTTTCTGAGGACTGACTCGATAAAAACAGTGCATCTGGTCTGGGATGTCTATGGGGAAGAAAGCTGAAGATTACTTGTTCTTTCTTCCACTTTATTTCTAGTTTTCTGAAACACGAGGCACAATAGAGACATAGACCATGAAAAAAACTGAAAAGCGCATTAGGCATAAGGCATAAATCTGCCACACAGGAGATTGCTCGTTAGTAAATTCAAGCATAAGAGAACTCAAAGAAAGGATTAGGTATCTACTGTAGAAATTGGAATAACATATGCAGTTATTCAAGCTAGGATAAATACTATAGAATCTAACCGTTTTTGTGCTTTACGGAATAACCTGGTGGTCAATTGCAGTTCCTCATGATATGGTTCTGGATAGCTGTTTAAATGCCTTTACATCTGATTTTACCTTCCTCTGAAGTTGTAGGCTGCTGCTGAAGGTAGGGCACCAAACTGGAGACACAATTGATTTGGTCAGATATGGTAACTCCTTTGTTCCTGAAAGAACAATATGCAGAGTTCTAGTGAAATTCTGAGCAACATCGGGCAACACTGACTCATGAGCACACTCTGCTGGTAAGAAAAAAATCAGGGAGAGTAGCGGTTCAAGGCCAACAATTGAAAATGGGTGCCATAACTCATCTTGGATCTATATGAGGTCATTCATTCACAGTTTGAAAGTGTCCCTCTGTGCTGCCTAGTGACTGGCAGGCAGGTCAATGAAGTTCTGCTGCTGCTTTTGGGTCCACTGAGATATTCACTTAAAATATAGCAGCTGCTTCACAAGGATCTATCATTGGGAAAAGTTAAAATAGCAATAGCTGCGAATGGGTAGTGGAAATGAGGTGAAGGCCAATTTATTTCATTCTGATAGTGGTAGGGCCTCCATTGTGCTGGGATGAGAGTATGATACCAGATACAAGTGCATGTCAAGTGATATCAGAGAGAGTAAATATTTTTCCACAAAATGCACAACTCACCCATGGAACTCATTGCCACAAGATGTGATGGATTCCCAGAGCTTTGCCGGATTGAAAAAGGACTGGATATTTATATGGATAACAAGTATATGTAGAAGTTTAATAGCAAATATTACAAAAAAGAACTTTGGGATATAAATCCTCAAGCTTTGGGGCATAAACTGACCTCTAGCTACTGGAGATTAGGAGGGAGCATTCTGTGATGTACCCCATAACTGCCAACTGTAGGATTTCTGCCTCTGAAAGAGCAGGTACTATCCATTACAACTAGGTGAAATTTGTTGCATAACATTTTTGTCGGTGAAGAATGAAGATTTGGCAACATCAAAACACATTGTGAATATTTTGTCAATTTAACCAAAATAGTTTTGGTTTAAAAAAATTAAAATAAAAATTTTTTTTTTTTTAAAGGTTGAAATAAAAAAGTTTCATTTGAGGATGAACAAAATATTTTTTTCAACGTTTTGATTCACCAGGTTTCAAAAACAGTTTTCTGTTTGACCCAAAATAATTTCCCCCCTGATTTTTCAGAATTGCCAACAAACCAAAAAACCCATTCTAGCTGCCGTTGGGGACAGGATGCTAGACTAGATTAACCCATTGCTCCATACTGATCTGATCCAGAATGGCAGTATTCTGATGTCTATGGTAGACTCCCAATTGTTCATTCTGCTAAAGATAAACTTCATTTACATCACTCCCAACCCTGTGCCTCTTAAGTGGTTCCTCCAGCTGTCATTCATATCATCTGCATGATGAAGGCTACACAGAAGTAAATTGCATTTGAAGGGTAACCCTTTTACCAATTGTGTGCAATCAGGAATTGCTGCAAGAGAATTTGGAAGACAACATCCTTAGTAGAGAAAAGAAGCAAAAAAGGGGGTTGCTTTTATTGAAGATATAATATGGTTCTTGGGTGTGGGGTTTTTTGTTTTTGTTTGTTTTTACTTTTAAACATCAATCAACCATTAAGCTGGCTTTAAAATTCTGCTACATTGACTTCCCTTTGGCAACAAGGACCATCTGCTCAGAAGGAAATCAATATGGGATGGATACACTGGGCATAAATTGATCCAAAATGGCTTCTCCAGTTGAGGAATACAAACTTTCAGAAAGTTTCTACTGATAAATGACACCAGCCCCTTTACATCTCTGGACCAAGTGATTTTAAATCCAGAGGAAATAGCTAACCATGTGCATTTGTCTGTAACAGTAAAAATAAAATGGATGCACTGTGCCATTAAAACGGGGAAAGAAAGACATCTGAAGGAGGTAACTTACAAATGATGACAGATATGTTTTCATTGTTCCCTTGCTGAGTTTATACTGCTCTCGGCAAAGGTAAATGTGAAAGCAGACTTAATCAGATTAATAATATAACCATATCATGAAGAACCACATAACAAGTCCATACTTGTCAACAGAAATGTGAACTTATTTGTCCACTTCTGCAGTAAACTGATTCTTCAGAGAAGAGAATCATAATTATGCAAATTGCAGTTATCAGATTAATACTCCTCTCTGTGCAGTTCAAAGGCTAGGAAAGGAAACTCCTCAGTAACAGCGCATGCTAGGTTCCCAAGACCATTGCTGGAAACCACAGCCCTTGTTGAAAGAAACGCTGTATTTTCAAAGCAAATATCAGAAAATCTATTTACTTTTAATAAAGAAACACAGTGCATTTAAAATGAAAAGGAAAACGTTGCAGTTGTTACAATGTATATCAATAATAACTATGGGCCTTATTCTGTTATTCATACTGACACTGAGCGGTATCTTTTTAATGGTTAGGTTCATTGATTTCAATCAAGCTATGTACTTAGTAAGGTACTTATTAATGTGAGTAAGGATGGCAGAATCTTGTCGAATGAGTCTATTTGCAGCAAAAGGTACTACGAAATGTCGTGAGGGTAATAATCCATTAGAACAATTTACCAAGGGTGGTGGTGGATTCTCCATCACTGGCAAATTTAAAATCAAGATTGGATGTTGTTCTAAAGCAGTTGTCCCCAAACTTTTTACCTCACGCCCCCCCTTACCCGTGTCCATGCCCCCCCACTCCCCAGAGCCAGAGCGGGGCCTGGTATGGGGCCACAGCTGGGGGTGGGGGCGGGAACAGAGCCTCAGCCGGTGGCCTCGTCTAGCAGCTGGAGCCCCAGGGGCGGGGCTGGCAGCTGCAGCCGGGAGCAGATCCCCAGGCATGGGGCTGGTACAGGGCCGGCTCCAGGCACCAGCTTAACAAGCAGGTGCTTGGGGCGGCCACTCCGGAGAGGGGCGGCACGTCCAGGTATTCGGCGGCAATTCGGCGGAGGGTCCCTCACTCCCGCTCGGAGCGAAGGACCTCCCGCCGAATTGCCGCCGCAGATCGCGATCACGGCTTTTTTTTTGGGGGGGGGGGGCTGCCTGAGGCGGCAAAAACCCTGGAGCCGGCGCTGGGCTGGTAGCCAGATTGCCGGGCATGGTCCCGGCAGCCATGGCTGGAAGCAAAGCCCCAGGCATAGGGATGACAGCCAGATCCTCGGGCATGGGGCTGGCAGCCAGGGCCTGGGCCAGGAGCAGAGCTGGGTGGCGCTCCCTCCCTGCTCCCCCCGGTGGCTGGCCCGGGCGCCAACTGTGCACCCTGAAAGTGCCTTCATGTTACCCTAGGGTTGGGGACCATTGTTCTAAAGGATCCGCTCTAGTTCAAACAGAAACTATTTCGGGGAAGTCCTTTTGTACAGGAAGTTAGACTAGATGATCACAGTGGTCCCGTCTGGCATTAGAATCTATGGCTCAATGAATGTAAGGATGGCAGAATCAGGTCCACCGATTGCATCAGGTCCACCAGTTGCAGAGAGGTTGCTTTGGAAGTGAGGTATTCCTCAGCATGAGGAAAGGTAGCAGAATTTAGCCCCATACCATTAGAAATTTACACTTGAGTAACTGATCTCATCGGAGGGTCTCCACATGTTTTTAGTGGTGAGCAAACATTGCCAGCACGAACAGACATGGTTTGCAGGAAAACAGGAAGCTGCTTGGGCAGAAATGCCAGCATAAACTTCAAGGCCAAGCTGACTGGAAGTTGGGGCCTGAGCTACAAACAGGAGCTGGAAGGGAAATAAAAAAAAAGCATGATGCTGCATCTTGCCATTTGCTTGGCAATATTTTCTTCATACAGATGCATCCATGTGCAAACTCTTTTGTCATAACAAGGCAGGTGTTTCAGTGCCATGCTTGGCTGTGGTTTTTTATTTATTGTTAATTAATTAATTTAGATGCATATATCACCCACTGCTCTGGCATGTGCAATGTCTCTCTTCTAGTTGTAGGGGCCATATAGGAGGAGAAGAGCCTATTACAGACAGTTGCTAAGAGAGTTAGGGCCAAATTGTTCAAAGGAATTTAGACACCTAACACCCATTAATTTTAATCTTTCCACAGACATTAATGAACTTTGGATCAGGTCCTAAGTCTGTGGAGCAGCAGATGTTCTTAGGTAAGGGTGTGACATCAGAGTTCAAAGGGTCACTCATCACATGGCAATGCAGGGTTCTGAATGCTGATCAGAACCGTGAGCTGCCTGCTGCAGCCAGGAATAGGCTCTGTGTGCTGTCAGATGAAGTGCAATTATAAATAAGGAGACATATTTGTTTCTCACAAGGCCTCCTTGTATTAATACGGAGAATAACACACTTGGTACTGAAGATCCTTGGTTCAATCCATGCAAAGATGATAGAGGAATCATCACATATACAAAAAATCAGCTAGCCAAGGCTGCAAACAACTTTGCCATATATTTAAAAAAAATACAGTCAACAAAAATAACTGTAGCAGTCTTCCCAAAACTAGGACAAATAAATCCTATATCTTTCAGTGACTCCAGTTATAGCCAAATAGTTCTACAGTTCCTGGAGGCTGTGTTTTACTTCACCTACAGTAAACAGAGTTCTACCCAAATTTCATAGTGGTGAATCTGCCTCCACTCCTCACCATGAAATTCAGCTAAAGAATCTTTTGATTCCTTTGGTTATAGGGAAAAAATGAGGGGGTGGGGGTGTCACAGGGTGACTCTGGCCTTTTAAGGAAGAGGCCAGTGCACCTGTAACTCATCAGCCTCTGCCTATTTGAGATTAAAAGGAGGCATCTGGGCCATATAAATGGGGAGAGGCTGGTGACTATGGAGGATCTGTCAGGAAAAGGGCAGATGAGAGCTGCCTGGGAGTGAGAGATGGGCAGGTGGTAACTGCCAAAGATCAGGATACCATAGGAGGTCCCTGAAAGAAGTTGTAGGTGGTTCCTGGGGGAAGGTTGAAGGCAGGAAAGCAGCAAGAGGGGTTTCCCAGCTGACCTCCCAAAGTCAGAGAGTTAGGGGCAGGAGGCTGGAGGGGTCTTACCCATTGACATGTCCATGATGGACAGCTGGAGCCAGAGGGCCGGAGAGTGCTGAGGAAGTGAGGGATGATCCTCTTGTGAGGAGAAACACCCAGCAGAGAGTCTGTGGGGATTCCCACTGCGAAGAGCAGAGTTGCACTCCCGCTGGAAGGGCTAGGTGGGCTGTCCTGGTGGAAGGACAGGAGAGGACTGATGAAGAGGGCAGGTGGGGTGGAAGATGCCAGAGCATGTTATGAGGGGCATCAAGGGCCTAGATGTTTTGTGACTTTAAGGAGTACAGGCACTGGGGTGATAAATGGACTAGGTTTTGGGACTTTAGTGTTGGACTATTCCGACAATGTTTTTGTAATAAACTGGCCCCATGGAGGGGTCTTACTGAGGCAAGAAAGCATATGTGGAGTTGGTGGGGACTCTAAAGGAAGGAAACTGAAGTACACATGCCTGTTCTGCTTCAGCCACTGGAGGGTGCTCCACATAGGGCTACCCTGTGTTGGGGGTTCTTCAGATCCATGTTTTATTTTTGTGGAAACAAAATCCCACCTCTGTGAAAACAAGTAGGTGCTGGCTATTTTTATGTATTGATTTTACACAAGATAGCCTGCTCTTGGGCAGCCTATAACCTATTTTGAACAAAATAAATCAGGAGCCTTAAAACATTGGAGAGTTGGAGGAGACATCTGTCTTCTGTTTTAAATCACCTCCTTTGTTGAACTTTACAGTAGTTAAAGTCAAAGGTTTCCACTGGAAAAAAAAATCTTTACCTACTACTGTCTTTTAGCACCAGTCTCCATAGTGATGCCTGGGTTTAGGGAGGTTACTGGAACTACATACTTTAGGTTATCGAAGCTGTGTTATACAGCACTACTGAGCAATGCATTGATTCTCGAGCATTATCCGTTTCTCTCTCTAAATTTTCCCCACCATCCCTTTCTATTTCTGTCGGCTGCAGAGTAAATGGACTCCTGGTAATAGGACTTGCTGAAATAGGACATCCGGTGCACTCTGTAAAAAGACCAGTTTTCAAATGAATTGTCGTTCCATTAGACATGTGGGTTATCTTCTTCTTATCTTTGTGGGGTTTTTTAAATTTTGACAAAGTTATGGCTAACAGCAACAAAGCAGCCCCTGAGGTTAGTGTATTACAGAGGCACCTGGAGGCCTCAATTGAGAGTGCAGCACCGCTGCGCTAGGTGCTGTACAAACACACAGTGAGAGACAGTCTCTGCCCTGGTGAATTTACAGTCCAACAGACAAAGCAGACAAAGAGTGGCAATTCTATCCCCAGCTTAATAGAAAAGAGAGACAAAGGAGGGAGAAACCATGTCCTTTATAGATGGAGAACTGAGGCATACATAGTTAAAGTGACTTCCCCATGGTCACACAGGGATTCTGTGTCAGAGCTAAGAATTGACCCTAGATCTCCAGCCGCTTAACCACAAGACTATCCTGCCTGGCTTCTGAACAGCTTGACACTTAAATGAGTTTGCAATGCCTCTGGTCCCCTCTCCAAATCATTTCTTATTGAAAACTGTATTTTATTTTCATTTTCCTTTGCCACTCCTTTCCCTACTTGGAGATTTTTTGATGCTCTGCTCACCGGCTGCACAATCAGCCGTAAGGATGGAAAGAGGGAAAAAAAGTGATTACACATCCATTCTACGCGCGCCCTCACTCCAAGCCGAAATTATCCTGTTCGGTGAGGCACAGGTGGTGATTTTCCTAACTTGATTTGGTCATTAAAAATCCTCTAGTTGCTTCAATACTTTCTCCCCGAGGCCCCCATCAGCACTCTCCTCTCCAGTGATTAGAATACAGCCGACTGGCCTTCTGAACTTATTACAACCCTTTTTCTAATGATCTCCTAATGACTGCCAGCCTGAGCCGAGCAACCTGACAGATAATGATGTCAATTATGCAAAACAGAAATGATGGCTTCAAACCTAATATACTGTATTTGCACCCAGGAAGGGGAAAAAAAGGCTTATTTATAGTTTCACTTATTAACTGTGTCATATTTAAAAATGTTGGTAAAAGTTAATAAAGGAGGGGGAAAATACATAAAAAGGTATTGGTAGCAGGGCCCTGCATGAAGTGCTCCCAATGCCTCAGATGCTTAAAGGAGGGTTTTCATAAATTTTGAGTAGTATGTAGCACCTCTGCTGCTCCAGGGGAATTCACAATTTCACTCACCTCTTTTCTGATTGGGATCCTCTAGGAATTGCTAAATATTTCAGAGAAGCAAAGGGCCAGCGGTGGTGCATTTGGTTTCAAGGCATAAGTATTCTTACCTGTACTTAGCGAACTGCTAATCCACTGAGGGGCTGTGGGAGGGTGTTTATTTTTCTGAAGCCTCCTGACACTTGGCAGTTTCAGCTTTCTCAGGACTGTGAACAGTTTCTTCAGCTCCGTGCAAAAAGTTTTAACCCCCTCCCGGCCCAGATGAGTTTCAGCTTGAGTTTTGGGTTTAAATATATGCAAGATCTCAAAGAGAAACAAATGCAAAAAGTTTAGTTTTCAGTGCAAAATTTCAAAATGGCCCACTTTTGATCATCCTACCCACTGGCCACACTGCTTTAAAAAAACGAAACAAAACAAAAAGCCTTGTTTTGAGTTTGCAAACAAAACCCCTTACCCGGGTGCATTTTCTCTCCCCAGATAGAAAGTTCCTATTTAGGCCTCAATGTGTCCTGGGTTCCCTACGCACCTGGAGCTCCCGCTGAAGTCAATGTAGTTGCACAAAGTATGCCGGCTTGGGCCCATGGTTGTGTGGTGCTTTACAGGCTGAAAGTGAGAGCAAGCTCTGCCGAGGCACTGCAGTTTAATATAAACAAACAACACAATGGGTGGAGAAAGCAGCAAGCCCGTGAAGGGATGCAGGGAAGAGATGTAAGTAGTGAGGGGGCGGAAACATGCTGGGGGAGCCTTTTATTTTTATTTTAGATATTTCAGGAATTGTGCAGCGACAAATTCAGTCCTGGCCAAGGCAGATGCAACTTCCATTGGGATTTAAAC
Source organism: Platysternon megacephalum (assembly GCA_003942145.1). Classification (NCBI taxonomy): domain Eukaryota; kingdom Metazoa; phylum Chordata; order Testudines; family Platysternidae; genus Platysternon; species Platysternon megacephalum. The sequence continues at coordinate 3,171,432 of QXTE01000150.1, read as the reverse complement.
CTGCTGATGCCCTGTCTGAGTCTGACTCTGGATAGTAATCCTCCAGATGAACATGTCACACCGGCCTTTATAAATTAAAACGACTGTGGCCATAAGCGGGAGAGAGCGCCTGGAATCAATAGGACTGATTGCATAGTAAGGTACTGCTCTGTAGGCCTGATCCATTACTCACTGAAATCAATGGAAAGACTCCTGTTGACTTCATTGGGCATTAGATCAAGCCATTTGTGAATAAAGGTGGCAGAGACATGCTCTAAAGTATCATAAAGCTCATAAAGTGTGGGAGGCAGAACCTTCTCCAAGGGTAAAGAATGAACTCTCCCAGGAACTTAGAACTATCACAGACCTCACTACTTTCCTCTCCAAATGCAAGGCACATTGCGTTGACCTGCCTTCTCTAATATAAACACATAGCAACCGGTATATTTAACATAACTCCCATTTCCTTTTCCCCCAAAATCCAAACCAAGATATTCCACTTCACATACTTCTCCCTCCGGGCAGAGGATGAGAGAACAAACCACACATGAAAAATGTGTAGTTATGTTGCTTAATGCACAGTTGGAAGAGGCACAGATATTACAGTGAGGAGTGCAGTATAAAAACCTACATGGAATAGACTAGAATAGAAGAGAATTTTGGCTTTATTATTTTCCCCACAATATGAAAAAAAAAACAGGTGCTTTTATCCTGGCTCCAGGACCAAGTAAGCCTTAACAAAATCAATGTACTAACCCTTTGCTTTATTAACAATGCACTTTTTCAGCTAGACATTTGATTGCCCCGAAGAGAGATGCTGCTTATAGCAGCATTTTAAGTGTAACTGCAAAGATCTTGCACCTCCCAGCAGAGAGAGATGGCAAGAAATCTGACGCAGGGTGGAATGATAGAAAGCAGAACAAGAAAAAATCCATTGTTATCTAATTGGCAGTGCAGGGTTGTTCCCTACATTATATACAATACTTTGATCAACCCGGGTTTAAGAAACCCAAATGAGGTGGTTTCCATCATAGACAGTCATCAGTTTGGGTAGATATTTTCTTGCTGTTGAGCCTAACTTCTCCTCATCTCAGCTTCATACTATTTTGCCCTTAATGCTATTTTTTTTGTTTTTCGATGTTTATCGGGCAATGAAGCAGTGTAATGCGGTAAAAAGGACTTTGGGACTGGGAGCCTGGACACTTGTAGGACTGGCTCTGCCTTGCTGGGTGAATGTGGGCATGTCACACAACCTCTCCATGCCTCCATTTCATTATTCGTAAAGTGGGAAAGAGGATACTTTACCATCTTTGTACACTTCTCTGAGATCTCTGGATGGAAAGTGCTGTATAAGTCTCAAGTATTATTTAGCCAAATTATATAGTTAGTTCAGTCTATCTTCCTTTATAAATCAATCCCTCCAGATCCTTAATCATTTGTTGTTTTTCTCCAAATTCTACTATGTTGACAATTTTCTGGTACTGAGGTGCCCAGCAATGAGCACAGGATTCTATTTGTCTTTTGACTATTGATGCTTAGATTGACTATCAACATCCTGTTCCATGTTGCTAGGTCTGCAGCCCATAATTTCATTGCATTCTTTGTTCTATCATATTGTATGCTCATGTCTAATCTGCTGCCCATTACCATCTCTAGGTCTCTTACTACAATGAGTAACCCGACTCATAATAGTCTTGTTTGGGTTCCTATTCTTTACTCCAGTGCATTTTCTATGTATTTGCAGATCTCTGATTATTAAGAAGCAACTAACCACTGCAGAGATTAATGCAATTTGACAATTATATCAGTCGAATATAGTGAAGAGATATTGAAAGTCTGGCAACTACGATAGCACCAGAATGACAAGGTCTGGAGTGTACGGTAACTATAGTAGAACCAGAAAGTCTTAGGGAACTAGATATCTAATTTGTGTTTAGTGTTTAATTAAATAGCTTGATATTAACACCTCTTGCTGGGGGGTGTGGGAAGGGAGAATTGACATTGTAGGGAGTGAGTACGACCAAGGATATATCTGTAACACCAACACTTTTATTTTCTCTACATGCAGTTACATCTTCGTTTGATGGACAGCGGAATTACTCATTCTATCCAGAGAGAAAGCTATATAGCAAGAGTTATTAAAGAGTAGCAGGGGAAAGGGATATTACACATTGAATGTGTCCGACATTCTGATATTGTTGGGGGGAAAGGAAAGCAAAACCTGCGCTTCCAGCTGCGATAACGTGCCAGTGCAGCCACTCAAACCACTCCTTTTCATATTTTATTTCCAACGGGAATACTTTTTTCTTTATCAAGGCTACAGAAAGGGATTAATTCTCTCACAAGCCATCAGTTCTATCAGGTTTAGGAACAGCCTGATCCCTCTCAGAGAACATTACCGGTTGCTAACAGTTGTTTTTCATATTGCTTAAAACTCTGAGATTATTTTGTATTACTTACTATTAATATTATATTGGCACTGCAGTAGCACCAAGAACTCCCATCCTGTTAGGTCACAGACCCAACCTTATAGATTTTGCAATCTCCATATAAGACAAAAGACAACAGGTGGGTGTGCCAAACAGAAGGTGGGAGCACAAGGGAATGGGGAGACAGTGATGATCAGGAAGGCTATGTTTATGTCACAGAGGTCATAGAAGTTACCTGAATTCCAGAGACCTCCATGACATTCTCTACTTCAGCCCCAGGGGTTGCAGGACTCTGGAGCTGGCAGCCAGCGGGGCCCTGGCAGGGTTCCAGTGACAGGCGACAGCAGCAACAGAGGGCCCCCTGCAAGGTTCCAGTGACAGGTGACAAACTTCTGAGGGGGCCCTCCTCAGGGTTTCAGGGATGGGCGACAGCCTCCTGTGGGGGAATGAGAAGGGAGGGAGGTGGACACCTCAGGCAAGCGGCTGGGGGTGTTCCATTTTCTCTTTGGGAAATATGGTCACTCTGCAGCTGCCGTTGGGGGTGAGGGGTAGGGCAGCTCCCCTACAGCTTCCAGCTGCTGCAGGCAGAGAGGGAATGGACCTCACAGCTCCCAGTCACCACGGTGGCAGGGGAACCCATGGAGCCACAGCAGCAAAAGTCACAGATGGGTCACAGCTTCTGAGAATTTTTGTTTATTGCCCGTGACTTTTACTAAAAATAACCGTGAAAAAAATCTTAACCATAGTGATCAGTGTAATAAGCACCAGTCACAGCACACCAGCTGCCTATGCATAGGTGAGAGTTTTATAGATGACAGAGCGGAATTTAAGGAGAGATATGAAGAAGGGATCAAGCTTGTTCTGTGTTGCCAAGTCGCATGACAGTGGGAGAAGGGCATAGGGAAACCTTCCCATCAGCAACACAATGGGAGGTCAGGATTCCTACCTAGAGCTCAACAGACACCCCGGGAAAGTGACTGGCTAATGCACCATAGCCACAAGAGGGGGCATGGGTTGCTGGCTAAGGGGCAGGGTGAGTTGACTTCAATGGGAGTTGTGGGTGCTCAGCATTTCTCAGAGAGACAGGATTTATCCCTATAGGGCAGTAAACGTTAGCAAACACCTTTCCTAGCAGACACCTCAAAGGTCTGGATTTCCATGCTCCTTTCCTCTTAAAGATACAATGCTGCATTCAGAAGGCACTTGTATGATTTGAGCCTTAGATCATTAAACAAGCCCCTCACTCAAAGTGCCACTTTGACCTGGCATGCTGAGGCCTTTGGGACCCGAGAAGCTGCTGCCTGATTTTGGAGACTTATGAACATAAAGGAGCATCTCAGATTTCATCTAAAAATACTTTGGGGATATATGTTTGCACAGCTCCCAGCACAAGGGGTTCCGATCCTCACTGAGGCTCTGGGTGCTATTATGTTACATGGCCCACCCTACAGGCACCCAGGCTGATCTTTGGGACTGGGAAACTAGTTCCTCAGTTCTGGGTGGGCCTTGATATAATTTGTGGCTGAGAGGGGCAGTGTCCCTCTGTCTGAAGTAGGTGACGCCACAAGATTTCTCCCTCCCTGCCTGCTTGCAGCTAATCCAGCTCCAGTCCTGAGCCACTCATATGAGTCTGGACATAGCTAGGAGCAGCTCATTAGCATGGAAGAGAACCTAGTCTAGATGAGTGACAACAAGGGACTGTTGGATTGTGACTCCTGCTGTGACACTAACTCTCTGGGACAAGTCATCCTCACAGGGGTGACGATGGTGACAGTTAATTAGTTGATGTTGCTAAGGAAGTGCTAAAATTAACCAGAACATGGACACAAAATTGGCCAGTGGCTGGTGACTCAGCCACTGGACAGCCATCACTGGCAAACCTTCCTATAGACATTAGAAATTATGCTCAGAGACCAGGACAAGCAGTTGAGCACTGTATCTCCAGCAGCAGGCGGCTGGTGGTGCCTGGAGAGCCCCCTGCCCTGTCGTAATCCTTTTATAGATCCTGAGGCCGGGTCTGCTCATCGTGAGTGACTGTGGCTGAAAAGAGCTAGCAACGTTTGGGGATGGAGTACTTATATAACTGTTTTTCACCCCTAGATGCTAAGGCTGGCTCTCAGCCGACCCACCTCTTTTGCCCTCTCATTCCTCAGAAGGAACAATGCCTTTCTCTGTATTCCCACCTAGGGATTTTCATAACCTTTGTCTTTCTTTTCACACAACTGCCTCTTTATGCTTAGGGGCACTGAACTTCAGTTGGTCCCTCATTACAGCCTAAATATAGATCAGCACTCTGTCTGTGAACTGTCCAGAAGCATCAGGGTTCAGAATGGCGGCTAATTTGCACCTACTTTCAGGCAACATCTCCCATCCCTATCCCACTACATCTTTACACTTTTCCAAATCACTACTTTCTTCAGGGAAATCTCAATGACTCCAATAAGAGTGTGAAGAAACAACCCCCTCCCCCAATAACACAACATTTTATAAACTGTGAATAGTTAGCAGTGGCAGTAGAAAATGTGTTGGATAAATGGATCCTTCAGTTAAAAGAAATAATATATAGTTTACTGCATCTATGAATTAGCTGCATAATGTTAACTTATGCAGGTAAATGTTGCATAGAAGAGAATGATGTACATTAGGGCTCCTATTCAGCCTGTTAGCCAGGGGTCTTCTTCATAGCAGGATGGCTCATCTGTAATGGATCCAGATTGAATACATGCATTTGAAATGCGAAGCTAAAGATTTAGGGTCCCTTAGCTGGTATTAACTAGCATAGCTCCACTGAAGTCAATGGAATGCGCAGATCTGGCCCATTGATGGAAGAATAACTAATGCCTTACTATGACCTATTGTTTTGCAGCCAGTGATCTGTCCCTGCCAGCAGGTATATGGGATCTTGGGGAGCAATTACCACACAGGTGGGGTGCAAAATAAACTTTATTAAGAAAATGCAAAAACAGGGAAAATTCAATAGTGAGGGGTATGGGGTTTGTTAAGGTAGACAATTGGGGAGGGGTTTCTTTTAGTAAATAGGATAGGGGGTTTCAATAGTGGGGTACAATACAGTGGGGCACAATACAGTTGGTAACCAATTAACACTGAAGTATAAATGTAACAGGTGGCTAACAATTTCTATGTAAAGGGTGTGTCACAGCAGCATACAACCAACTAACAGTTATGGGTAAAATGTGTTAAATAACCAACACATTTAGGTAAAAATGTGTCACAGTGGTGTAAATGTAAAATGTGAGGTGTGTTAGAGAGAAAAAAGGGCAACCAATGGGGTTTTATACCTAAAGGCTGGGTCTAGAAACAGGAGTGGGGAGGGGAGTGAATGATCAGTGGTAACTGATCAGAGTGCAGCTGCAAGCAGGGAGAGACTCTGAAGCCCTGCGGGCTGGACGTATGGGAGACAAGAGCAGCTGGAGCGCACTTAAGGGGAGTCTGGGAGCAACAAGGGGGGAGGGCGCTGAACGTGCAAGCGATGGGAAGGCACGTGGAGAATGGGGGAGACAGCTGAGGGAAGAAACAGGTTGCAGCAGCGGAGAGCACTTCAGGGAAGCTGCAGAGCAGCTGGGTGAAGACAAACAGAGCAGTGTGATAGTGATCTTTGGTAGGGGAGGGGCAGCAGAGAAGTGGGAGCACGAACACAGGGGATACAGGGAGAGGCAGCAGCAAGGGGTTTCAACAGGGAGGCATGGAGAAGTACACAGAGGGGAAGATTGGAGCCGGGAAAACAGGCAGGGGAAAGTTCAGGGAGAGATCGGGACAGCAGGAAGACAAATTCAAACAGCAAAAACCTTATCTATCGTCTAACTTAATCAAACTTATATAAAATGACCAACAGCTTATACAAAGTAACAAAAATCTATCTTAACCAACGACTTGGCAAAACAACAAGTATAACAATTGTAAACAAAACTATAACTAGCAACAAAACAGCAAACTATAGCAAGGCAGGTGAAACTTACAAGCACTACAATCTTAGCAAACTATGAAGACTTAGCCTAAAAAGCAACACCTATGGCGCACCTTATGCTATGGGGAAGTCACAGAGGGCAGAGTGGTATGTGCCCAGGATACAGCTCCCAAGGCAGCCCCCAAGGAAGCCAAGGGATGGTGGTTGCACTAGTGGATACAGCTGAAAGCAGTGAGCCCTTGAGCAAAGCCCACTGGAGCAGAGCTTAGCAGCGGCACAAACTTAGTTTGAGAAAGGTTTTAAGATACAGACCAAGGTTTAGCTTGAGTCTGTGTACTGGGGAAACAGAGTCAGCAGCCAAAATAATAAAATGAAAGTATAGAAAGTTTCACAGAGGGATTCTTACCAGTCCCCAAGGCAGCAGCAAAGGCAGAAGCAGCAGAAACATCAGAAGAAGCAAGGAGGGCTCCGTACGGTCTCGATAATCAGGGGGTCTCTCAGGCAGCAATTCGTTCTTCGTGGGAGGGGGGTTTAAAAACGGGGGTACGCTCAAAAATAAAACGAGAGCGGAGAAAGGACCCCCCAGAACCCCTGGCTGATTAGACCAGGCAGCAATGCAGGAACCTCTCTGATCTGTGTTTCAAAATGCCTGTTTTTTATAGACAAACTTAGGCAGTCTCCCGCCAGTGATCCTGATAGGCTCCCTCTGTCACAGGGGAGGAGACACAGGGAAAAAACTACANTTTTTTTTTTTTTTTTTTTTTTTGCTGCTTGGGGCGGCAAAAACCCTGGAGCCGGCCCTGGGCTCTTGGTAAATGACTTAACAGCCAGGGAGGGGCAGCCACAGGAGGAGAACAAAAACAAAATGGAGTAAGGGGACAGCTGTAAAAAACAAAATGGAATAGGGGGAAAGCTGTAACAGACATGATCATTTGTGCCCTCCAAGTGGCCGTTACACCTACCTCTCTGCCTCTGCCCATTTGGAGCCCTCCTTCCTTCTAGATTCCCAGGAGGTGTGTGACTGGGAAGCCAAACCCTGTGCCTACTTCATGCCTACCTAATCTTCTAGCACCTGAGCCTATCATTCCTTGGAAATTCAGGGCCATGTTGTGCCACTGGAGACTTCTACTTAAATACTGATGATAATCTATGTCCCATGGTGAAGTTCATCTCATGGAGTTTTCCTGTCCTCCTGTGCCCTTAGAGAAGGGGATACTCTATTCCTTAATAACTCTGCTTGATTGATATTTTGTTACTCTCAGTTCCTATGGGGCAAGTCTTCTATAAACTTGCATCTTCTATTCTTGTTATTTTTATTAAGTTACCAACTCTCTCAGCAATTTATTGTAGCTAAGTATGATGGCATTCAATTGCTATGGTGAAAAAAAAACAAGACTAAGGCAATCAGTAACTTGATACTGAATTACTAGAAAATCTTGCTAAAAATTACAGACTCATTTTACTATTCCGAAGATATTAAGGCCCTGATTCAGCACAGTGTTTAAGTTTGTGCATAACTTTCAGCTCAGAGAAATCCCATTGAGCTCAAAAGGTTAACGGTATGTACATGCTTAAGTACCTTGATGGATTAGGGTCTACATTTCCTAATTGTAAGTTATTAGAAGTACATTATTTCTTTGGGTGAGAGGCCAAGAACCAAATGAGCCATGGAAACTGACCTAGTGTGTCCCCTTCAGAAATGATTCCTCCAGAACTCATTCTTCAGATACATTGATGAGGCGATATGGGGGGAAGCTTGCAATGCTCCTCTGTGTGCTGTACCTCCTGTGAGGATAACTAGAGGACTTCAGTCTTCAGGGCTGTCACACCGAACCTTTCAGTGGCATGAAACTGACTTTAAAACAAAAAGGATTTTTTTTTCTTTTGTCTCCAACAAAGGGGACTTGAGTGTTTCATTCGTGATTCACAAAGAAAGTTTGTGCCTCAAGTGATTAAAAAAAAGTCAAGGTTGCTGAGATATCATTTGCTTTTTATTTCATCTTTTTAGCATCTGGGAATCGAGGTGTCTTTGCCAAATGCACAAGGGCAGAGGTGAAGTGAAAGTGCAGGGGGGTTTGGAAAGCAAATGAGGGCTGGGGGAATCAGTCAGAGAGGAGGAAAAATTGCAGACTGGATCCCGTGCAAGCTGTGACATTCAGCTCTAAAATACACATCTCAAAATACTTTTTACTAACTTGTGCTAATGTATCTGTCCCTACTGCTACTTTGTCCTTCCACCATCCCCCCAGTTTGCCTATTTATTCACCTGTTGACTATTGTCTAGATCCTAGTTTGTGACCTCTCTAGGGTATGGTCCCAATTCAGGAAAATACTTCAACACATGTTTATTTTTTGCTTTAGATATGATTGACTTCAATGGAACTTAAACACATGCTTAAAATTAAGAGGCCTGTCTTTATTATTTGTTTGTAAGGTGCACAGTACATTTTTCATTTCTTTTGAAGATTTTTTTGTTGGAAATACTTACCAGCAGCCCTATTAGGGGTAGAGGAACCTGGGTAAAGAGTTCGAGGAGGCACCATGTGCCGTGTGCTCCTGGCTGCAATGCCTGCTGCAGTTGCAACACTTCTATAAATAGTTCTTGTAATAAAGATTATTTTTAGTTTTAGACTCATGGAACCCTCTCATGTTATTACCCAGCATGTGATAGTTGAAACAAAGACAAGGGACCAGATCCTTAGCTGCTGTAAATCAACATAGCTCCACTGAATTCATCCTATGATTAGTATCTGGCCCATGTTTTGCACAAAGTTCTGCGAAACAAAAAAGCTGCATTTGGTCCAGCTTTTCTTCTTACCCACAGAAAGCAAGAAGCACTGGAAATCTCACAAGCGATTGCCACAAGATCTTCATACCAAATCAGTTCAGCTAAACTTCAGTTTTAATAACTAAGTATTGGAATTCCTCAAAATGAACCCAAGCTTTTGGGGCTCACCTAATACCTTTATCTTTCAGATGCCACACATCATGGAACAGGTTGCTTCCAGAAATGGAATGATGGCCCTGCTTCCAGTATTTCCACTTCCACCTCATCATGTAATGAAGCATTATAGTCTTTAATGGCAGAGCTGAGCTCTAGCTAATAGAAGCCCAGTTATGGCCTGGTGATTTGCACTGACATATTGAGAGTGAGCATCTGACATTGTCTGTCAAGCTTCATTTACAATGAAAATGAGTCAATGACTCCTCTCTAGTTTCCATCCCAGACTATGAGGATGGCCCACCTGCTGACCAAACTGCCTATCCCTAGGGATGGTCACAATTATTTCTATAATCCCTTTCCCGATTCAGTCTGTCATGGCCCCCACACCTTCCTCTTTAAAATAAACCTCTTTCAAACAGAGTTTAGGTATTAGATCACACACACACACTCACAAGCATGAGCTATGTGTCGACTGACATTTGTAAACACTAAAAATAACTAACAAAAGAATCTTTGAATTCCCAAGGTGCATAGTTAAATTCACCTTCCATCACCCTGCCTTCCGTTGACTCCATCCACCTGCTTTCCTTTGTACATTTTCTGTTCACATCAGAAGGTCCTTTGTTAATAATTACTAATTAGGGCATAGGGAAACTAATTAGGAGGGTGTACTAATGCATTAGTAGTAGAAATAAATAGATCTTGAAAGTTTTCCATTGAAAGGCTTTTTTGACAGAATTGGGTTTTCAGCTAAATGCCGATTTTCATGGAAAATGTTCATGTCTACTTTCCTAGAAACATTACGGGTTTTCAGCAACATAAATAAATAAATAAATGATGACTGAAGTCTATTTGCCAAACAGCTGTAGTATTATATAACTAATATTGCAATGATTTATTTTCATAGAATCATAGAATCATAGAACTTGAGATCAGAAGGGACCATTATGATCATCTAGTCTGACCTCCTGCATGATGCAGGCCACAAAAGTTGACCCACCCACCCCTGAAATAACTCTCACCCTTGCCTCAGCTGTTGAAGTCCCCAAATCCTGATTTGGTGACTTCAAGCAGCAGATAATCCTCTAGCAAACAACCCCTGCCCCATGCTCGGAGGAAGGCGAAAAACCTCCAGGGCCTCTGCCAATCTACCCCGGAGGGAAATTCCTTCCCGACCCCAAATATGGCGATCAGCTGAACCCCGAGCATGTGGCCAATATTCTCTATCCTGACACTTAGGAAAAGACTCCCAATATCCCAACATTTAAAATCGGTACTAACTCCCAGTGGCACATTATTGACCTATTGGGTAAATCAAGTTATCCTATCAGATCATCCCTTCCATAAACTTATCAAGCTTAGTCTTAAAGCCGGAGAGGTCTTTTGCCCCCACTATGTCCCCCGGCAGGCCATTCCAGTATTTCACTCCTCTGACGGTCAGAAACCTTCGCCTAATTTCAAGCCTAAACTTCCCAACTGCCAATTTATATCCATTTGTTCTCGTATCCACATTAGCACTGAGCCGAAATAATTCCTCTCCCTCCCCGATATTGATCCCTCTGATATATTTAAAGAGAGCAATCATATCTCCCCTCAACCTTCTTTTGGTTAAGGAAAACAATCCGAGCTCCTCAAGTCGCCTTTCATACGACAGGCTTTCCATTCCTCGAATCATCCTAGTGGCCCTTCTCTGTACCCTTTCCAGTTTAAGTTCATCCTTCTTAAACATGGGAGACCAGAACTGCACACAGTACTCCAAATGAGGTCTCACCAGCGCCTTGTATAACGGGACTAGCACCTCCTTATCTCTACTAGAAATACCTCGCCTAACGCAACCCAAGACCGCATTAGCCTTTTTGACGGCCACATCACATTGCCGACTCATAGTCATCTTGCGATCGACCAGGACTCCGAGGTCCTTCTCCTCGTCCGTTACTTCCAACAGGTGCGTCCCCAGCCTATAACTATAATTCTTATTAGTCATCCCTAGATGCATAACCTTACACTTCTCACTATTAAATTTCATCCTATTACTAATACTCCAGTTTACCAGGTCATCCAAATCCCCCTGGAGGATATCCCTATCCTTCTCCGAATTGGCAATACCTCCCAACTTCGTGTCATCCGCAAACTTTATCAGCCCACTCCTACTTTCGGTTCCGAGGTCAGCGACGAATAGATTGAATAACATCGGACCCAAAACCGAACCCTGAGGAACCCCACTGGTAACCTCCCTCCAACCCGACAGCTCCCCTTTCAGTGCGACCCTCTGCAGTCTCCCCTTTAACCAGTTCTTTATCCACCTCCGGAATTTCATTTCGATCCCCATCCTTTCCAATTTACGCAGTAATTCTTCATGCGGTACCGTATCAAACGCCTTACTGAAATCAAGATATATCAGATCCACCGCATTGCCCTTATCTAAAAAATCTGTTACTTTCTCAAAGAAGGAGATCAGGTTGGTTTGGCACGATCTACCTTTCGTAAAACCATGTTGTAATTTGTCCCAGACGCCATCGACCTCAAGGTCCGTAAGTACTCTCTCCTTCAATATTTTTTCCATGACTTTGCACACTACAGACGTTAAACTAACAGGCCTGTAGTTACCCGGGTCACTTTTTTTCCCCTTCTTGAATATAGGAACTACATTAGCTAATCTCCAGTCCAGCGGTACAACCCCCGAGTTTAGGGATTCATTAAAAATTTTCGCTAACGGGCTCGCAATTTCACTCGCCAATTCTTTTAATATTCTCGGATGAAGGTCATCCGGACCGCCCGATTTACTGCCGTTAAGCTTTTCAAGTTTGGCTCGTACCTCGGATACCGTAATGTCTACCCCCCCTCCTTCATTCCCATCATTCACGCCGCCACTATTCCCAAGCCCTTCAGTAGCCTCATTAAATACCGAGGCAAAATATTCGTTCAGATATTGTGCCATGCCTAGATGATCTTTAATCTCCACCCCGTCTCCATTCTTAAGCGGTCCCACTTCTTCTTTCTTGGATTTCTTCCTATTTATATGGCTAAAAAACCTTTTACTATTGTTTTTAATTCCCTTCGCGAGATCTATCTCCACTTGGCTTTTGGCCTTTCTAACCGCATCCCGACACCCTCTTACCTCCATAAGGTAGGTTTCTTTGCTGATCCCTCCCATCTTCCACTGTTTATACGCCTTCTGTTTTTTCCTAATCACCCCTCTGAGACGCTTGCTCATCCAGTCCGGTCTAAAACCGCTACCTACAACCCTTTTTCCCTTTCTCGGGATACAGGCCTCAGAGAGGTCCTGCAACCTCCACCTAAAATAATCCCACGCCTCTTCCGCCTTTAGATCTCTAAATATGTTTGCCCAATCCACTTTTTTAACTAGCTGCCTTAATTTAGTAAAGTTAGCCCTCTTGAAATCATAAACCTTAGTCTCAGATGCATTTTTATTTATCTTTCCATTTAGTTTGAACCGGATTAGCTCATGATCACTCGAGCCAAGGTTGTCCCCTACAACCATTTCCTCAACGAGGTCCTCACTACTCACCAAAACCAAATCTAAAATGGCATCCCCCCTCGTCGGTTCAGCAACCATTTGGTGAAGGAATTCATCAGCTATCACATCTAGGAAAAGCTGAGCCCTATGATTATTACTAGCGTTTATTCCCCAATCTATATCCGGGAAGTTAAAGTCTCCCATGATCATACAGTTCCTACCAGTATTGACCTCTTTAAAAACATTAAAGAGTTCTCTATCCATCTCCAGGCTGGATCCCGGCGGTCTATAGCACACCCCGATCACTATCCCAGGGGAGGCTCTAGTATTTTTCTTCCCCAACGTGACCCTTGCCCAAACAGACTCCGTATTATCTATTCCATTACTATTTATTTCATTACACTCTACCTCTTTATTGACATACAAGGCAACCCCACCCCCTTTACCTTTGTTCCGGTCTTTCCTAAAAAGAACATACCCTTCCATACCTGCACTCCAGTCGTGGCTACCGTTCCACCACGTTTCAGTTATTCCCACGATATC